>LOEQ01000157.1:200194-252001 GCA_001685075.1 Bramus lutescens
TGGTGCAAGGGGAATCTCCGGGCCTGGCTGGCTAGCCAGACTAGCTCAAAACCAGCAAACTCCAGGCTCAATAAGGGACCCCGTCTCAAGTGAGTAAGGCAGAGAGCAATAGAGGAAGATACCAAATGGCTTCTTTTGTCTCCTTCAGGGTTGTGAATGGATGAGCACACCTGTGCACAGATGTGCGTGGAGACAGGCTGCAATACAGATAGTCCTTGGGAACACTATGTTTAATATAATAATGGTAATATGACATAAGAGGACTACATACCTCTGAATTCACACATGCTCAGAGAAGACCTACTAGAGAAAGTAGAGAAGAGACTCAGGGTTTAGGCCAGGAAGAGAAAGGCTTACATGGTGAGAGCTGTGGAATAATCCTCTTGTAAACTGTAAGGATTTGTCACTTGAATTGACTTAATAAAATGTTGACTGACAGTAGCGAGGCAGGACATAAGGTGGAGTTACCAAACTAAGGATGATGGGAAGGAATGGGGTGGAGTCAGGAGACACTAGCCAGCTGCCCAGGAAATAAGACATGCTAGAGGACAAGTAAAACCAAGAGCCACCTGGCAATACATAGATTAATAGAAATGGATTAATATAAATGTAAGAGTTAGCCAGTAATAAGCCTGAGCTATTGGCAAAGCAGTTTTAATTAATATAAACCTCTGAGTGATTATTTGGGACCAAGTGGTTGAGACAAGAAACAGCCACTTACAGATGAGTGTATCCTAAATTTGTCAGATGAATTCCACACAGTATACATATGGATATATTAACAGCCATTGAATTGCACATTTAAGTTGAGTAGTCATGAATTTTGGCCCAATAAAGGCTTTGCTTTGTGTTCTGTTATTTTAAGCTAGTTTGGAAAACGAACCTGCAGTAGTTAGTAGGACCTATGTAACACAGCTGGCTCAAGTGAAGTGGGTTTTTTTTTTCTTGGTATTTATTTGTTTGTTTGTTTTGGGTCAAATTGATGAAAAGGTTAAGAGGGGGTGGCTGTAGACACACCTAGATCTCAGGTTAGCTAGACCCTACCTACATTGCCTCATTCTACCTCAAAGATTCACCCTCCTTCAGATGGCTCTGTGTGGAGACTTCTGGAAACACTCAGTTCTTAATGTGACTCAGTTCATGAGCAGGCAGCCTCTCTCTCAGGCTGAGGAGGCAGCTCAGTTGGCCTTGGTAGCCTGAGAACCTAAGTTTAATCACCAGCACCCATGGAAAACATATGGGCATGGTGGTACAATTTATAATCCTAGGGCTGAGGATGTGCATGCAGACCCAGGAACTTGCTGGTCTATTCTCAAGCATCACAGGTGAGCCTACGGTCCCAGAGAGAGGACCTGTCTCAAAATAAGGTGTGTGTGCTTGACTCCCTAGCCTCCAGCACAGTCATGCATACATGCTCTAACACATACATGCTCATAAGTACGTGTGCATACACACACACACACACACACACGCACATACCTTTTTTGGTTTCATCTCCGTGCCCCTATAAGCTCATAGGGAGTGGCACTTTGGGAGGTGTGGCCTTTTGAAGTAGGTGTGGCCTTGTTGGAGGAAGTGTGTCACTGAAGGGGCGGGCTCTGAGGTGTCTTTTGTTCAAGCTTCACTCGTGTCACAGTCTACTTCCTGTTGCTTTCTGATCAAGATGTGGCCAGTGCCATGTCTGCCTGCATGCTGCCATGCTCCCTGTCATGATGATAATGGACTAAACCTCCTAACTGTAAGCTTCCACCTCAACTAAATGTGTTTTTTTTCTCTATAAGAGTTGCCATGGTCATGGTGTCTCTTCACAATAATAGGAACCCTAACAAAAACAATCTCTCTCTCCCTCTGAAATGTGGATCTAGACCATGGGTGTCAGTGTTTCTTCCCAAGGCTTACTGCCTTACTCACTAGAGTATGTCTGTCTGTGGGGGGGAGTGTTGACCCTTCCATGTAAGACCAAAACATCCAACTTCTCTCTCCTATTTTCAAGAGGTTAGCAATAGACCTCACTCATATTCTGTGACCAGATAATGTGCTAACACTGCCATGGTGATAGAATCTGAGGTTAGATAGGTCCATGTTGCTCTCTGTCCTGCTCCTTTGAGTGATTTAATTGGGTCCTAATCAGAATCTCATGAAGAGATGATGGGAGTAGTCATCTCAGGAGTTGCTGCTCTTGAGTGCCAAGGGGCAGGAGCTCTTGGATCCTGGTGACATAAACAATATCGAGGAGGTAATCAAAACAATGAGCTTAAATGGAATTTTATAGGCAGCCAAAAAAAAATGTGTGAGCAAATAAAAATTCCTTTGACTAATTGTTGACAGCAGTGAGTTGCATACAAAACCCTAAGCCCAGCATGCATGTGTTGCAGTAGAGCAAGTGGGACTGCTCTCTCCTTGGGACTGGGGTACAGTGTTTCCACTGGCTTTGTCCGCTCTTTGTTCCTACTGTGCAGCCATTACCTCTGAATTCCACCATAACTGTTGGTGCCCGTGAAGCTACTAGGATACTGATATTGTGTTGCTTATCAATTAGAAATTAAGTGTTTTGACTATCTCGTCTGTGTGTGTGTGCCCGTGCGCACGTGTGTGTTGCTGGTATGTAGCTGTATATGATGCAGAATGTTGATATGTAGCCGTTTGGGATGTTACTAGAGCCCAGACATTTGCTGTCTGCTCTGGTGGCTTGTGTGGTCATTCCACAGAGTGACATTTACTTCCACCTCCCTTCCGGGCCACAGTCACAAATTTGGTCACTCTTCCGTGGGGATGAAGAAAGTTCTCTTCAGAGTCCAGGGCTCCCGGAGGTCATCAGAGTCCGCAGGACTCCGTAAGCAGCAGATGAGGCACGCACCTACAAAGAGTACTTGAGGTGCACTTCAGTGTACACATTTATGTGAGCATCTGGGAGGGAGGAATGTGGAGACAGCTCATCTTTTCAACTGCAAAAAAATGTGATGCTCAATCTGCATATGAAAAGTTCTTATTATAAAACTATACCAAGGTTCATACACTTCCCCAGGAGAAAATTTTTCTCATGGAAAGTCAAGTGAGTAGGAGGATTGGGCCGTATTTAAACCTCACAGAACATGGCAAACATCACCTTGGGGAGCCTAAGAAGTGTGTTCAGATAACTTTCTACTGTTTGGGAAGAAATAACTGGGCATGGGAGAAGGCACTCAGAAATCTTTTAAAATCTTTGTAAGTTAATTAGTTTTATCAACAATGTCTGCTCAGTGAGAGCAGCTCAGCACATATGCAGGCTTAGATTTCTAGTTTGTCATGTGATGTTGTGTTTAAGGGCTTATAACAAAACAATCTCACGTTACTCTGGACTGATTTTGATACAGCAAGTATTTATCGTGTTTTCAATTTGAGATGTCAAAAAGCATGCTTTGGAGGGGTGGACTTGACCTATTAAAGAAGTTACAGACATTCATAATAATTAAGAACTAAGATAAACATTCCCAGACATCATTAGGACAGTAAGGGATGGGAGATCAGACACCACAGGAAAATGATGGGGAGGACAAGCCTAGTGGTACAGTTCCCAACTGATCCTTAGTGTAGGCCTCAACGCCATGCTGTCTGTTGAGAAGTGGTGCTCCTTGCACCAGTGGAGCCTTCAGGTGAGCCAGGCTGCCCTCCTGGCAGCCTGTGCTTGCATTCCCACAAGGGACAACTTGGATAACCATGCAGCAGATCTTCCTGGCCCCCTGGCTGCAGAAGCCATGTGAGAGAACATGGTTCCTTGCTTTAAGCTGTTGCACAGGGAATATTGATTACACATTAGTCTGTGAGGAAAGCAGCTCAGGACCTTAGAAATGACAAAAAAAAAAAACACCTTGTTGGATATTCCTCCTAAAAGTTTCTCAGCTGTGTGAGTATTTAGGTTTATCCTATTATTTTATGTGTATAAGAGGTTGTTCTTTTCTCCTGCATGTATGCGTTAGTACTGTGGTGGCTACTTTAATTCTGTCAACCTGATACAAGCTGGGGTACCCTGAAAGGAGAGAACCTCAGATGAGAAAATAGTCCCATGAGATCCAGCTGTAAGGCATTTTCTTAATTAGCGTTCAATGTGGGAGGCCTCAGCCTATGGTAGGTGGGGCCATCCCTGGTCTGGTGGTCCTGGGTTCTATAAGAAAGCAGGCTGAGCAAGCCAGGGGAAGCAAGCCAGTACGCAACAGCCCTCTACATTAGCTTCTTCCTCCAGGACCCTGCCCTGTTTGAGTTCCAGTCTTGACTTCCTTCAATGAAGAACAGCAATGTGTAAGAGTAAGCTGAGCAGACACTTTCCTCCCCATGTTGCTTTGGTCATGGTGTTTTGTTATAGCAATAGTAACCCTGACTAAGACATGAACCATGTACAAGCTTGGTGCCTCTAGAGGTCAGAAGAGGACATCAGATCTCACGGGACTGGAGTTACAGATAGTTGTGAACTGCTGTGTGGAGCTGGCCTTGAACCTGAGCCTCTACAAGAGCAGCAAATGTTCTTAACCACTGAGCCAATCCCCCAGCCGTGTGTGTGTGTGTGTGTGTGTGTGTTGACACAAGGTCTTCTTATATGACCCTGGCTGGACTGGAACTCATTATGTAGCCCAGGCTAGTTTTGAACTTGCAGTGATCCTTCTGCCTCTGCTTCCTGAGTGCTGGGCTCTGACCATTCTTGTTCGTTCAAAATGCTGCCTTATATCACTTGACCCATCCCCCTCCTGTCTTTGGCTTTGAACACCCTGTAGTCATGTTGAGAAGTCTCACATTCCATTACATCAAACTCCATTAAGGCTGATCTGGCACAGCTTCAATCTCCCCAGGTGTCTGCTACAATGGGACCTCCCTCTTCAGAAGGTGGAGATTCCTTACAGCTGTCATTGGTGTTCATACACAATCCTATTATATAAAGTGGAGAATCACAGCTAAGTTCCTCCCTCCATCTCTGCACACGTCTGTCCAAGCTTGGTGCCATTAGCACCAGATGGCATCTTCTCAGTGCCATTCCCCTTTACACTAGACCTACTTTTCTTTTGACCTCTTCTTGTGAGTCAAGTTTTTAGGAACTTTGATAAGAATGATTCTAGGAAAATCTTCTCGAATTGTTCTGCAAGTAATAAACGGCAGAGCATAGAATGAGAGTTTGGCCTTCTGAAACATGTTTGCTTACATGGGTTAGAGATGAATGGTTCCTTCTATTCTTCCACTCCTTCCACAGAACTCCCTAGTGTCACCGACATGGTGATTAAACCCTGGACAGAGACAGCTGAAGGAAGGGGGGTTATTGGGGCTCAAAGTTTGAAGGGAGAGAGTCCATCGCCACAGGGAAGCATGGTGATGGGGTGCAAGACACCTTACATCTTCCTTTAGGAAGAAAGAGACTTGAACGCTGGGGCTCAGCAGGCTTTTCTGTTTCACTTCCCGTTTTCGTTCAGCCTGGTTCACCTAATGATGCAATGGTGCCACCGATTGAAGGGAAGACAAACCGTCTTCATCTTGGATCCAGAGCTGTGTCTCCTGTGTGATTTTAAATCTAACCAAGTTGAAAATGAAGACGAACTGCCATCCGTACTGGCATTGCTCACAGACACTAACTTAGAAAAACCATCAGATGTTGGAGAGTTGAATGGGGCCTCAGAGAACAAGTGGTAGTTACAACCAAAGTCTGGCCATGTTGTCTAAAGGTGACGTTTCAGAAATGTCAGAGAAGTGACATTCAATATTATGAGTTAATGTTCAATAGACTTCTCTTTGCTTCGATAGCCACTTGATGGGGTCAGGAGGGTGCTAGTTTTTGTTACTTAATTCAACTCTCTGAGGTAAGACCTCTCTCACCTTAGGACACTCTTTAAATAAGGGCTCATAACTGAGATTCCCTCTCTCTCTCTATGTCTCTCTCTCTCTCAAAATTTTTAATCTATCACAATATGTATAGATGGTTCAGTGTGAGAGAGGAAAAAGGAAGCAAACTTTGACTTTCTTTATTTCACTTGTCTGTGCACAAAAACAAATAACAAATACATAAATGTAAGTAAGACATTAGAGCTTGAAAAAGATTCTCAGTGCTTCCTCTGCCTTCAAACATCGAATTCCTGTGCTGTTGCCTTCACATTCTTATTTTTAATTTCTACAAACTTATGCTCTTTCCCAGCCTGGCTCCTTAATGATCTGGTCTGATTTCTACTTCTTTATGGCCTTCTAATTTGCATTTCAGCTCTCTGGATGGTTCTACCCTAATTAAGAATTCTCTAAGGAAACTTAGCAACTTCTGTACAACTGTCCTAGGGTGAACCAGGTCATCAGCAGGCGCCTATGATATGCCAATTATTACATGAGAATCTTTATTAGGCCCAGAAAACAGCATTTGAGGAATCACAAAAACCAAAGCTCCTGGGCTTAACTAGGCTATAAAAAAATAAAAGAGAGAATAAAGGCCAAGAATCATCGTTGGATGCTTGGTGCTCTTTGTCCATTGGTCTGGCCATCAGGGCCAACATTCCTTCTCCCCTGGGGGAAAGACCGTGTTCCGATGGGAGAACCACTTGTTGTGGTGGACTCCTGGCAGTCCCTTGGCTCACACCAAGGACTGTGTCAGGAATAATGAGTCCCTTGGTATCTAGGAACAAAGTGACAGCAGCTAATGAGGCAGAACAGGAGACGTGATGAAGCAATGACAATTTTTTGAAGTCAGCAATCTGAGGTGGGGATCAATAAATGCTTTCCAGGGTTAATTCACTGGCCACACCAGTGACATGCCATTAGAGCTGGGGATGAGCTCGGGGCTCAGGATGGGGGCCTCATCTAGATAAGTGTCCAGATCATGAGATACTTATTTCAATAATCTCCGGCATCAAGGCATTCATCCTAAGTGCCTCCACAGGGAATCAAACACCCTTCCATCAATTAACTTTGCCCAGCCTGGGGCCATCTGAGCTATCGCCCAGCTTGGATCCACAATTCCCTCCTCCTCAGCTGCACAGATGGAGGCTTTTATCTACCTGCAGTTATGTAGGCTTCAAGGCTGAGTGACTTCTATTTCTATTTGTTTGGGGAAATGGCAACCAGGAGACTCATTCAGGCCTACAATGGATATTGTATTATATCGTAGGGTTGGACTGAGAGCAAATCAGATAACATTTAGAACAACTGGGCTTTCCTTTTTTTCCAGAGACTCACATCTGCATGAAATTTAGTCTTTGCCCCTTCTTTGAGCCTCAGCTTATCTATCTGGCAAATAGGAATAATAGCCTCTGTGCCATGGTCTTATTGAAAATGCAAACAGTAATCTTTCTTATTGAACCCTTGTCACTTTGTAAGCACCATTAGCTAAAGCACGTAACATCCAAGGCAAACCTGGCTTGAGTGGATTGGGTTCTGTTTTATACTCAAACCCTTTGTAAACCCCTCCTCTTTGAGGGTCTCCTAATCGTTCCTGTAGCTTCAGACCCTCATTGCAGCCTCTTGCAAACATAAAGCATCTCTAAGTGTCTGGCTAAGTAGTGACAACTGCAGTTATAACGTATAGGTGGTGTGATGTCCTGTCTCAGTGGTGAGCATGAACACATCTGGAGCCAGCTAACTCTCAGCAGCTGGACACACCTGTGGCTGTGTTTGAGGGCATCTCTGAGGTTGGAAGACACCCTCAATCTCAGTCACATAAAAGGCCATGGAAGAAGGGAGCTATTGCGTTTTGCCTGCTTGTTCTCACTCTAGCCAAGTTCATCTATCCGGCTACTGAGGCATTCCATCACTGGTATTGCCACCTACTTCTTTATGGTTCTAACTTCTACTGAGGACCAGTCGAGAAGTCCAGCCTCATGGAATAAGCCACTATTGGATTCTTGGCTCTTCTGTGAGGCGACAGCCATTGTTGGAATAGCTGGATTATAGCTTATAAACTACTTTAAAAAGTCCAATTTTAATAAGCATATATATAAGTCCAATTTTAATAAGTTTATATCTAGATAGATAGATAGATAGATAGATAGATAGATAGATAGACAGATATAGATATAGCTTTATTCTATCAGGTCTGTTCCTCTAAAGAACCCTGACTAATAATATAGGTGACAACATTATGTTTCAGAGAAGAATCTGGCTTTCAATGGTTTAAATATAGGCCCACAACACACAGTATAATCCTTGAAGCCTGTCAAAGGAAAACTCAGACAAGCACCTGATTTCAAGACTAGGAGAAAAATACTCATTTTCATACACAAAATTATAAACTCCTCAAGAGAAGGCCATATACTGAAAGCTGTTCAAAACTGAAGTTAACAATAGGTGTCTGAACTTCTTCAGAGTAATTATTGATTAATTGTGTGCTATGAAAATAATTATCTGAACTTTAGGTAAGAGGTGAAAACGGAAGGGGGTAACAATTTGTCTCAAGTTAGCAAGCACTTTCAATGACTTTGAGACATTTCTTAAAAACAAGCAATGAGAAGGACTTCTGAAGAAGTCTGCCTGTCGATACAGCGAGCCAAAAAGAAGTTTCACCTAAAGAGAGAGAGAGTTTATAAAGAACTATCAAGTCTCTTATCCAAGTTTCTTGAGGAAAAAAAAACATAAATGTGAATGTTTATATCTACATATGCCTCCATCTATTCATATATAGTTATAGATATCAGGCTAGGGACACATGCACACACAAACAGACAGAGAGCTAGAGAGAAGGAGAGAGAGAGGGAGAGAGGAGAATAATGTGGAGGGTTACATCTTAAGCTGTTTAAAGCATTATCAGCTACTATGGGAAGGTCTTCACAGATGCATGGGGAGCCACAGTGGCTGATCTGATGGCTGCTTTGCTCCACAATGTGAACGAACACTCCGTGCCAATTCTATCGGGCCCAAGCTGGGGCTCCTTCATCCACAGTCCCACTGTCTCCAATGTATGGGAACTGCTGTTGGTCAGAAGTGGGAAGCCCCAAGTATGAACAGGATACATGATGGGAGACTCTCCAGTAATGATGTAGACCCTCAATAGCGTGAAAGCCTTACCTCGCCGGGCACAGAAGCAGACAGCCCTGACTGACAGCACCCAGATGTTAAAGAGCAGTTATGGACCAACAGGGACGTAGATTTACAGAACTCTCTTAGAACTGTTAGAAAAGGTGGTACCTAGGATAATTGTTTTAAAAAAGAAAACCAGGTAAGCATTGTTTCATTGCACAGTCTGTCTATAAGGTAAGGTGTTTGGAATACACAAAGAATGATCAGACAGTAGAAGTCGAAGAGGCTATGGTACTTCTGTAAAATGGAGCAATGGAGCCAAAACAGAATCAAATGCATGCAGCCACTGGCCATGCTCAGGGAAATGGAAACGTGAAGAGGACATGCTGGCCTCTCTTAAGGATCAAGGGTATGATGGCTCAGGTCATCTGGTGTGTGTCAGTCCCTCATTAGTGTGTCTGTATAGTGCGGTATTAGCCAGACAAGGCCAGCGTAAGATACTAATGCCATCTGGTGCCGTGGAGCTATGGGGTAGAAGAATCCACTCGATAGACTGCCAGGGATAGGCTGTTAGAATTACACACCCCGGCCTGGGAGCCCTTAAAAAAACACCCATGCGGGAACCAGGTTTGCTACTGTGCTAACTGTGCCTAGGGAAAGCGTATCAGTGAAATGTGCTTCCATGAAAGCAAAGAAAAAAAAAACACCAGAATTTTCTACGGGATTACTTGTATAACAGTGAAAGATAAACATATTCCCTGCTTTCAAGTGATATAGCTATTATAGGATGGATGGCCCATACTGACGTTTGTTAAACCATCCGATGTAATTTAGGAATGAAAGAGCCAGGCTCCATTGCAGCCCTGAGTCAGCTGAGAGGGAGTTCCTCCCAATAGGGCTTTTCACTTTGGCTGAAACTTGGGGTTGCTGTGTAGGAATTCTCCAGAAACATTTTGGGGGGAGAGATGGGAAAGGAGGAGTGTTGTTTTCTGTCTGTAATAAGCTGTCAAGTGTTCGGACTGCATTCTGTAAACAAGAGTAAAGCATATAGGAATGCAGTTTGTTGGAGCATCCCCAAGGTTCTGGAGAGTTTATATGAGCTAATAAACTAACCAACGGTCCCTGGCTTTGAGGCTGATAAGAAAGCCAAGTGTAGGGCTTGGTATTCGCCCTCACACGCGGGCCTCCCGCCATTCTGCTGAGGGCGTTCTGGCTGTACTACACACACAGCCTTCCTGGTCCTTCCAAGCGTTCCTAAGCAACTGCACTCCACAGTTACAGTCCTCAGGGGCTGCATTTCATTCTCTGAAGATTGGTATCAGGACACCTCGACTGGTGAGCTTGAGGGGTATCCAGGCAACAGTGAGTTGTACAGCCTGATAGTGCCGAGATAGGAGGAGGGTGCTCACACCCCTTAGAGTTCAAGGCCCTGCCTTAGGCTACAGCCCAGAACAGTCTTGCCTCAAATTGCTAGATTTCCATCTGAAAACAATCTCATCATGTCCCATTAGCACTTTCTCATGGAGGAACTTATCCTGATCTGGTGGGTTGAACTGGGGCCTAAGATCTGTGTGTGATCCCAGGCCTGGGGCAAGGCTCAGGGCTTGTCCACACATACCAGTGAAAGTCATTCATTCTTCCAGCTAAAAGATGGCAACTAGCTCCGACTGTGTTCTGGCCACTACTCCAATGCTTGCTTTGCTCCAGTGGAGCAGTGGCCTCAGCAGCAACATGAAGCGCACAGCAAGGCCTGCCTCCCCCAACTTGAGGATAATCAAGAGTGAAATCACAGCACTGGATGAGAATGCCATGAATGTTGTCATTGAACTGTGTCCCCTCAGAAGTGTTACAATGACTTCCTAATCCCTGATGCCCCCTTGATGGAGAGGAGATCTTGAGATCTTCTTAGATGAAACGTTAAATTAAGATTACCAAAGGCCATAGTGTTAGTGATATATCATGATGCTTAAAAACAGGGCAGATTTGCATGCAGATTCATAGCTTGAAGACCAAGTAAAGACATGGAAACAGTGGTATCTGCAAGTCAGAATGCCAGGGAAAACAAATAACCCTACAATCTGGGGACTGATCTGGAACATTCTCACACACAGGCTCAGAAGGGGCTTACTACACCCACATCTCAGTAGCACATGGAGGCTCCAGGACCAGAACACACAGACCTGATGCGTAAGGCCTTCTTTCCTGGAGACAGACCTAAGAAAGCATGGTGTATACTATATTTAAGTGGAGTTTAACGAAGTTCAAAGACTGAAGACTTGATCCCTGGCACTCCAGAAAGTGATCTGCTTTGATTGTGCATAAGCCTCTACTTCAAATGAAGAGGGAGGACATGCAGGCCTTGGGGGCAAAAGAGGACATCAACTTGTCTTTAAGATGATGATTGTGTGATGGGTTGTGGATAGATTTTTCAGAGAGAGGAGAGAGACAAGGGACACACACACACACAGAGAGAGAGAGAGAGAGAGAGAGAGAGAGAGAGAGAGGGAGGGAAGGAGGGAGGGAGGAAGAGAGAGGGAGGGAGGGGTCAGTTGGTAGTACAGAGGTTTTGGGAAAGTTGGTGGGTCAGACAAAGGCAATAGCTGTGGAAGAGGTAGGAGGAGGTCTTGACAAGCTGTGCATGTATGATCTACATTACATAGGTTCCAAGAGAGGAAAAAGTCCAATGTTCTGAATATGAGTCATTAAAAGATGAAGGTGTCACATGGAGACATAAAAGACCATGGGAACCTTCCACAGGGAAGGTTCCATGATTGGTCAGCAGTGCTGGGCTAGCTGCATCAGAGACATTTACTTCATTCCCAGAGGAGGTTCTGAGACAAGAGTCAGATCCAAGAAACAGGTACGGGTAGAAGTACGGACCTAAGTCGTCATAAGTTCACAGACAGTAAAGAATGCTGTGGAATGACAGGGACAGAGGAAAGATGTTGCCTCTATCCTTTCGCAAGTCCAAGGTGTGGCCTGTGTGGCATATTAAGTTCCAGTTCCTTTTTCTACCTCGAATGTGAAGATTCTGTCCGCCAGCATCTCCTGCTCCTATGGGCTATTACTTACAAAGGCTCTGAGATTTGGGGCCATTCTGATAGACTCTGAGATGTAGCCCAGTGGCAAGGGTCACCCAAGCACTGTTGAGGTGCAAAAGCAGTTCCAACCCCATTTTTAGAATTTCATCTGGGGCTTCTAGACCCATAAGATCTCAACGGATTTCCCAAAGCAACCTTCCAGGCCAGCCTCTGCATATAGCATCACTGTTGGGGGTTTGACTTGGATGTACCCTTTCCAGTCCACACAAGCAAAGTGACCACACTATTCCCACAGCCACAGGATCTTCGCAACGTGAACTTCTTCTGGTAGAGGGTGGAACAGAGGCCATGGTGAGTCTGTGCCTCACTGACCCTAGGGACTCTCCTTGGGGACAGTTAGGGACAGCTATTCAAATGCACCACATGGCTGCTGTGTCTCCTGAGGGCTGTGCAACCCCACACGACCTCCAAGAAGGCACTTAGCGTATTTCGTATTTATAGAGAGCCTTTCTACCAACAGGCTTACCACACAGAGCTCGTTCCATTAATCCTGACAGCGGGGTGTGGATGGTAGGTAAGAATTGTCAATTTTCCCTAATGTGGACGCAGAACTCTGAGAGGTTAAATGACTTGCCGAAGGCTGTGGGATGAGTCAGTCCCTGAGCCGAGGCTGCGGCCTTGATTCCAGACTTCTGCTCTACCACCTCACACTTCCCTTCAGAAGTAACATCATAAAAAGTGGACAAATGCGAGAACTTGAAGTTAAATCCTTGTGATATTCAGCATGCCGCTTAACCTCTCCCTGCCCCAGTGTCTGGATCCATAAAGTGGGGATAATAGTACCTGCCATCTAATGTGTCACTGAAATATTATGAATATTAATCTTCTTGATGATCAAACACCCTGGAAAAAGCTGCCACATAAATTCAAAGTTGAGGTTAAGATCAACAACTTGTATATTATTTAGTGATTAGGGAAACACGTGGGTTTCGCATTGCAGGAGAAGGCTCTGACCAAAGGAGGAGGTGTTTGAAGATATACGTTTTATTTATCAGCGTGGAGCTATTTTCTTTTGATGTATGAGTACACGCACCTATATGTGTATGTTTTTGTCTATGCACGAATGAGGATGTCAGAGGACAACTTTAAATGTCGTTCCTTAGGCACCATTGATCTTGCTCTGTTTGACAGGGTCTCTCACTGACCCGGAACTTGAAAAGAAGCCAGCCTGCAGGCTAGCGAGCTGCAGGGACCCTCCTGTCCTCGCCTTCCCTGTTCCCCAGCCATGTGAGTATGAGTTACCACCATGTTTTTATTTTTCTAACATGGATGCCGAGGCCTGAATTCAGATTCTCGTGCTTATGCTTGCCTGGCAAGCTCTTAAAAGCTGAGCCTCCTCCTCAGCCACAACACAGCACCAGCTTCCAAGATTATATGTAGGCCTTGGGAAATAGCTAAAGTTTTGAAATATCCAGTAGTTTTCTCAATGTATCTTCCCAAGCTTTTACTTTCCAGTAAATGGTTGTGACTTGCATAGATGCTCTCATTTTGTGAACCGTGCTCAGAAGAAGACAAGCAGGCCTTGCTGTTTTTTTCTTCTTGGCTCTGGATTTCTGTTCAAAGTCTCATATCCTCTCCACCTACAGAGATGGCGGGGAGACTCGGATTTATTTTCCATCCCAATCTGGTCTAGTTCTCCACATGACTTAGAAGAGTGTACTCCAGAGTTAATAGAGCCTGAGGTGGGATGTTTGCCTCTTCTGTTTGAAATCAAATGTCTGATGTTTATCTGCAGTGACAGGTTTAATGCCTTCCTTCTCTGACAGATTTTCAGTTGGGAGAAATGCAAACACCGGCATTGGTGCAGTTACAGGAAGGGCTAATCTGAGCACACTCATATTGGCAGCTTGATTTTAACAAACAGCAGAGCCCTGATGTGGCAAGCTGCTTGCTAGGAAGGAAGGGAAAAAAAGAATAAACAAAATTCTGTAGACTTTTCCTGCATTCCTTGGCTGTACTAGGAGCTGGCACATGAGAGGCGTGGTACAGTTTCGGTCTAGAGATGTCAGCATTGACCTGAGCATCGGGGGTGTGCACCGCAGAGGAAGAAGGTGGAGAGATATGGGTTTAAGGAGTTTCTGTAACTTAGCTAGGGTTGCTTGGACTTTAGACTGGTTCCAGTGCCTGAAAATGCTGGATTCTGTTTTCCTCTCTGGAAAGGCAGTGCTTTGAGAACAAGGTTGCTCACTATTTGTCTACAGGGCTCATGCAGCAATGAGTCTGACTTGAGGAACTTTCCCTGAGCCTGTCCACATGAGAACATGTAGAATCAGAAGAAGCCACCTATGCTGAGATGAGACATTTGTGGCAAAAGTTTTATTTTTATACATTATTGGATTATATTGCACCACAGTATAGTGGAATATAGTTTAAGCTGATTCTTTTCTGGAAGTTATTATTATTCTATTTTGTATGTGTGGGTGTTTTGCCCACTTGCACATCTGAGTGCTGTGCTGCCCATGGAGGTCAGAAGAGGGTGTCATATCTGGAGTTGAGACAGTTGTGAGCTACCATGTGGGTGCTGAGATCTAAACTTGGGTCCTTTGAAAAAGAGCCAATGCTCTTAACTGCTGAGTCATTTCTCCAGACCCTAACCTGATTCTCTTTTGATTGAGTTTAAAAATTCATAAGTATAGAAAAACTTAGAAAAAAAAAGATACACTATAGAAACTTCTGACTGTGACTTGTATATGAATCAAGGTGGCCATTCGTCTCAGCAGACTGTCTTTGGGTACCCTACTACTTTCTGACCCAGCATAACCTTTAGCATACTGTAGTATTGACAAGAAAATTTGAGAACAGAGTTGTCTGTAGGCTGAACTATTGTCTCTGGTATTCATTTTCTTGGTAGTATTGTTGATCTAGTCCCTTTCCTTTTGTAGGCTGAACTATTGTCTCTGGAATTCATTTTCTTGGTAGTATTGTTGATCTAGTCCCTTTCCTTTCATAGGCTGAACTATTGTCCCTGTTATTCATTTTCTTGGTAGTACTGTTGATCTAGTCCCTTTCCCTTCATCAGTGGCCTTTTACTCATAGTGAGTGACTAAATACTTGGTTGGTAGCTCAATCTATGCAAAGCCAACTGCTGGGCCTCGTTGGGAAGGAGACACAATGAGTGAGAAGATGGTCTTTCTGCAGACCCATCTCTAACCATCTTTCTATCCCTGGCAGGAACATCTGGTAGACCTCAGGACCTGAAAGTCACGAGATTTAATTTCCAACTGATGATTTTTTTTCCTCTTTTTGTGCCAGTGACTTTGGCAGATTGTCCCTTCTTGGGGAACACTTGGTTCTACTTAAGTACTGAGTAAATTCTGAAGCCCTTGATTATTTTTTAAAGGCTGCAAAATGACTCTTCCTCTAATTGAATCATATCCCACGTCAAGCTAATTGGGAACGAGTCCTCTCCTGCTTGTCATCATTATAGGCCAGCAGACCAGGGCTGCGGCAGTATGCTCTGTCACTCAGGCCCTCTCCTCTTCCATTGCTCAGAGCCTGCCACCTCAAGCTCTGGGTCCTCCATCTCTTCAGAGGTCAGACCTTGGCTCCAAGGCTCCCCTGGTTCCTTTCGGCAGCCAGGTCAAAATTTGTAGGTCTTGTCTGATGGGCACAAGGCTCTTGGATGACCCTTCGTAATTAGAAAACAAATCCACTCAGCTACCTCATAGCTGGGTGTTTTCCAGAAGCCAAGAGGCTCCTCTCAGTTTTTTTTTTCTCAAAAAGAATCTGTGAGTAGTAGTTTTGTTTGTTTTATACGAAATGATGACTTCATTTTGATTTTCAAGCACAGCGTGTTCTCAAACGGTTTGACTCCCTTTACCCGTTCCTGTACCTCTTGCTCTCCTGCATAGCGCCCTCTTCCTCCTAAATCACCCCATTTTTATTTTCATATCATGTTTATATAAGTGTGTGCACACAGGTGTGTGTAAGCTAGGTTTCACGAATGCAAGAACATGTTTGCTTTTCTGAGGATGGGTTATGCCCCTCAGCCTGATGCTCTCCAACTGCTTATATTTCTGGTGTAGCTTCACTCTTTATCACTGAAGAAAACACCTTTGTGGATACAAGCAATCTTCCTCCATTTTGTTGGTAGATACCTTGGCTGATTCCATGCCTTGGTGATTGTCACCACTTCTTAGTAAATAAGATAAACAAGTATCCCCATGCCTCAGGTTCCTCTGGGTATTTTCCCCAGGAATGGAATAGCTAGACCATACAGTGGATCTATTTTTTAGCTTTCTGAAGGGCCACCATTCTGATATGCATACTGGCTTTAACAGTTTACGTTCCCACCAGCAGTGTGGAAACCTTCTCTTTCCCGTAGCCTCACCAGCATGTCTTTGGATGAAATGTTCTCTGCCATAGGTACAACAGGAAAAGGAGGGACGGCCCATCTGTCGAGGACTCTCCATAGTGTTTCCTGGTGAACCCTCCCCAAAACCCCAAGATCTGCTGCTCCTCGGATCTCCTGGACCAGATATTCTCTGAGTCCCCAGTATTTTTATGGGTGTGATATCTAGGCATACCTACAATGTGCTTCTCTCAACATAATGTTCAACTTCCTCCTCTATGGCCTTGAACAAGGCTCTCAAGTCAAAAGTACAATTTTCCTAAGTCTTTTCAACATTTTAATGTTTATTCACAAGCATGTGTGTGTTTATGTGTGTGTGTACACACACGTTCTCCTATGCCACAGATTACGTGAGGTCAGAGAACAACTTGCTGAAACTAGTTCTCTCCTTCCACTGCATGGGTCCTGGGACGGATGTCAGGTCCCTGGACTTGGCAGCATCGCAGAAGTGAATCAGCACCACCATCCCTTTGATATTTGGACTCTTTGCTAAACTCTCAGTATCCTGACAGTTTCCCTGCCTTGGTGTGGCAGGATCCTGGTCTGTGATGCCCACATACTCCTGATGTGTTCCCCCGCTACCCTCACCTCCATGGATTTCCTCACCATCCATGAACCAGAGTGCTGCCCCCTCATTTCTGCCTCTCCAGCCTTAGATCCCATGGACTTTGAAATAATCCTCAATTCCCTTTCCTCCTTTTCTCTCTGAAACCCAATTAGCTTACTTCTCTGTCACATACATCCCTGGAGATATAAACTGGCCATGTAAACTGAATTCTTGTTAATGCCACCATGAACCTAAAGGAAGGGCTGAGAATCTCCATATGATGCAAGTCAGTTTTGTTCTCCAATGGCACTTTCAAAATGTATACCTTCTTCTATCTCCTTGAACCCTCAGATCACAGCCCCATCTCACAGATCAGAGAGAAAAGGGGGTCTCATTGTAAGTGACCTTGTGTCCTGTCTAGCAAGCCCTCACCCACTGCTGGGGTGACTTGTTCCTGGGAAGCAGGCAGTGAATTGAACTTATGTGCACCAGATCTTCTTCCTGCTCTTCCAAGACCTCCTCTCCTTCACATGGCCCCCCTTTCTCCCATGCTTGGTCCTCCTTTGAAGGAAAGACTTTTTCCAAAAGTAGAGTCTTTGTCTTGGGGCTGTCTCCTTCACCATTCCTCTGGCTGACATGGCCACTCACGCTGCAGTATCGCTGAGTACTGTTCTAGACTCCACTCTCCCTTCAGCCTACACCGTGGAGATTTTTATCCTTGCCTTTCATCCAACAGCTTCTGTGAGCTCCCCAGCTTACTGAAAGGTTTGGCTCCTCCTCCGTGCTCACAGTACTTGGTTTCTCTGCAGTACTTACTGAGGCTGACCCTCTTGGGATGCCCATTCTTCCCTCAAGCTTCCAGACACCCCACTTTTGGCTCACCCCTGTATCAGTGATCACAGTCCCTTTGCTCAGCCTTTGTTCTCTTGGGGACCTCTCTTATCAGAGATTCCTGGGATTCTTTGCATCACCTTTGCTTCTTCACCTGAATTTGGGGGATGTGTCCTATACCATCTTTAGCTTATGACTCCCAAAGTTCTATCTCAAGCCATAATGATTGATGTCTCTCCCTACAGTAAAGGGACTCCATACCTTCACCTGAGCCTCCATGGTCCTTGTCTTCTAATCCTTCATCGCACTCAGGCTCAGTCTCCATCCATGAGGTCACTATGCCTTCACTATTCTTTTTCTCACCAGTAGTCAAAGGGATCAGTCACATGACAGCTGCCTCCTACACCTTCAGGCGGCTTCTTAAAATGATAGGAACAAAACTGGGCCTTCATCCGCCCTTGACGAATCACCTGAGCTCTAGTGTTCACTAGTCTGTAACCTCTGGTGTTTTTCCCCACTACAAGATATGATCTGTGTGTTCGTTATTCTTTCCACTTAGAAGACCCTAACTCCAAGTCTTCCTTCAACAAATGGTACATGAAATGTCAGCTTGCATTACCCGTCTTCTCCCACCCTTTTGCTATTCCTTGTCCCCTAACTGCTTTCTGGAAACGTCACTTGATTGGGTAGTCATCGCTCAGTCCTTTTTGCTGAAATGTAGCTCCTTGAGGGGAGAGGCTCTGTTATTTTGCTCACCTGCACATTGCCTTCTTAGAGTCAGATATAGCACTTGGCGTTGCTTAGAAACACAACAGTGAACATGGACTCATACAATATCTCTCCTTTGTGATGAGGACATTGGGTTTAGAGATTTACAACATCTGTAGAAGGTATGAGGTATTAATGGAGCTGAGAATTCTGCATGTCACTAAATATGGACTTTTTTTGAGATTGGTAGAAATGTCATCTCCAAACAACAACATCAACAGCAATTAAAAATTCCAAGCAAAATTTAATTTGGAGAGAGTATTAAATTCCTCCTATTTTTTTGCTGGGAATGTTTATATTTTATAGTTTGCTAGCACTACTGTAATTGTGATTAGGAGTAACATAGATCTATGGGAAGGTTGCCTCTTGCAAGTCACTCAATGTTTTGAAGTTGGTTTTGACTCTAGGTCTTATTTTGTTATTTTGGAAGCTGAACTGCATCATGTCTTGTCAGTCTTTCCCAGACTCCCTTGTCCCATCAGTGGTGGCATTATTTACTTAGAAAAGCACCTTGCAACACTCTGCTGTCAGTTTGACACTACAAAGGGGGCTCTGGAAATGAACAACAAATTCAGCATGATGTTGCAAACGAAAGGCACTGAGTTAGGAATGGCATTTTGTGGTACAATGTGCCCTTCCAATTTTAGCTAATTCTGTGACATTTAGTAAATTTCCAAGTTATTCTGTATCAGCAAAGCTACCTACAAACTGGAAAAGTACATAAAAATATATAAAATAAGTATTTTTGTACCAGAGAGAGCAATAATGTAGGTGCTCTTTAAACAAATAATACTACCTTATACATTTGGTTAAGTATTGCCATCCTCATTGAACTCTGTGTCTTTATAGAGATTACTGCTTCTTATTTGTGTTTTTAAAAGATATTATAAATTCAGATAGATATGAAGAACTACTGAGTTTTCTGAAGCATGGTTTGGTTCCAATGTGTAATATGTTGAGACACTTCACCTGGTACAAACTTACATGTATTGAAACTCATGAGGTCAACACACCCAAGTCACCTCTGAGAAAAGGGGATGGAGCCAGCTCGTCCAATATACTGTCATGCATCCAAGTTTTTCATATTTGGCCATTTTTGTTTTTCTAACTTTAATAATAACCCCCTACCATTGTGTTCCCTTAGTCATCAAAACAGTAAAATCTTTTTTTGAAAGATTTCTATTTTGTGTGTATGTGAACATCAGTGAAAGTGTCTCCCCATGGGTTTGGGTGCCCGTGGTGGGAAGAAGGGATATTGGAGCTGGAGTTGTGGCAACTGTGAGCTACCTTATTTGTGTGTCAGTCAGAACAAAAGAGACAGAAGTCAGGTCTTCTGCAAAAGCAGCAACTGTTCTTAACTTCTGAGCCATCTCTCCAGCTCCAAATAGAAACCTTTTAAAGTCGATATCTTATTTTGGATATATAGATGTGTGTGTGTGTGTGTGTGTGTGTGTGTGTGTAAATGTTATTTTAATGACTTTCGCATGTAAACTCAGTGGTCATTTTTGCAACCATGTACTAGGTTATATACTCGCCACCATCTTCCGAGTCCAGAACCTTTCACCTTCCCAGCAGAGACTGTCCGTTCAGCACCACCGCTTGTTGTCCTTGACATCCGCCCTTCTTCCCTCTGTCCAGCGGACCTGACTGCTCTGGGGACCTCGCGATGGACTCTGACAGTCCTTCCAGGATCTGCGCTACCTCACTGGCTTGTCCCCTGCTGCAAGGGTTTGTTTTTGTTGCTACATTAAGAAGAAAAAGACTGAAAGGAGAGGAATACAGCGTAAAGAGTCAGAGAGTTTAGATCCCCCCGGGACATGTTAGAGACTGTTAACAACACAACAAGACAGGCACCAGGACAACAACCAAAGTCCCTGCTCCTCCCTGTGGCTGTCAGATGACTTCACGCCACCCTCCAGCTGTGTGTTCCAAGTGTTGGCTACATCTGCTATCCTCTGCGAGGGTTTGCTGTGAGTGGAAGGCAGCCAGAGAGATCTTGGTGCACACAACCCTCAGGCCTTCTGGTCTCTAGACCAGCCACACAGGTATATTGTGGAGGTCTGTGCCTTCAGAAGGAGACTGTGCACACAGGCCACAGTGGACCTGGCTGAGATTCCTGCCCCTGACTCAGCATAGCTCTGTGCCTTCAGAAGGAGACTGTGCACACAGGCCACAGTGGACACGGCTGAGCTTCCTGCACTTGACTCAGCACAGCCACCACGTATCTGCCACTGTACTGAGCCAGCTTGCAGGGCCATTTTGATTTTTTGGCTGTGCTGATAGCAACTCTCCAGATGAAGCTTCTCTTACAACACTCCTCTGGAGATGTACACAGGGGACCCCCGAGCTCCTATAACCTTTAAGTCCTTTCTCTTTCAGTCTGTAGGCTCAAATTCACTTCCTTTCATCTTCAACTCCCTACAATCCAAAAACCAGAGACACATGAGGTTGGTATTAGTCACTTCCATGTTGCTATGCTAAAGGTCATGACCACTTACGAAAGGAAGATTTCACAGGGCATACTGCCGTGGAGGAGAGGCAGAGCAGCAGGCAGCAGGCATGGTGGCTGGAGCAGAATGCTGAGAGCTCACATCTTGAATCATAAGCAGAAGTTAAAAGAGGGCTGGAAACAGTATGAGTCTTTAACAGTCGAGGCTGCCTCCAGTGTCGCTGTTCCCCCAGCAAGGCCATACTCCCTAGCCCTTCCCAATAACTGAGGACAAAGTATTCAGGTGCGCGAGAGTATGAGGGATATTTCTCATCGAATCACTACAAGGTTCCTTCTTCCTTCCTGTAAAGGAAAGGACAAAAGCCATCTACAGACTCCATTCCAGCTCTGGTTCCATGGCTGGGCCACCTAGAGTTGCCAGGTGTAGATTGGGGCTGTCAGGGTGGAGTGGTAGACTCTAGAGAAATGGAGTCTACCAAGCCCTTGGGGTCCCATGCTTTCTCAGGTTCAGCCTGCCTACAAGAGAAATATCGCCCAGCATTGCAGACCCGGTAGATAGAGACACAGGCTGGTGGACCAGAAACATGGTCACCAGGAGGCAGGAGGCAGGAATGCTGGGCCACAGAATCCCAAACAATTCCTCTCTGATGTGGAGGCTTCAAAATTGATCTCCAGAGCAATGCTGACAGTAGATTTCCTGCCAGCAATAAAGGTGGCCTGATTCACAGAATAATTACTGTATGCAAATGAGTGCGATTCTCCTCTGCCCTTTTATGGATGACTCTGCTCTGCCATTCATCAGGGCCACAAATTTCACTTGGGAGGAGATGGATTTAAAGAGACAGGCGCCCCTGGAGCCTTGTGGTGAACTTACTAAATCCACGCTAAGTGTCTTCATAAATAGAAGCACATATGCTGAAGACGGGCTGCCAGGCTTTGACATTTTTATCTATGTATTTTTGCTCAGAAAATGGGGACACACTCTCCCCTGAGCCTGCTAGTGGAGCAGAATATTGGGTTCTATGAACCCAGGGGGCTTCAGCCTTCAAGGGGAAACCCTTGATGAGGAAAAGTCTAGAAAAAGGTGTTCTTTGGTCCTGACACAAAAGAATACAAGAAGTTTAAAATAAGTGAGTTTTGCTTGACGGGAAAATGTTGCAGATGGAAAACCCAGTAAAGTCAGAAGTGAAAATAAAGCTTTAGGAGCTTGGGCTCACGGGGCTCAGCAGCGAGGATTACTTGTTGTCCTTCCGGAGAACCAGACTTCAGTTCACAGCATCCACATGAATCAGCTCAACGACCCTCATAACTCTATTTCTAAGGGACCAGGGGACTTCTTTTGGAAGTACTAGGTACCCCCACATGTGTGTGCACATGGGTGCGTGCATGCATAGACACACACACACATACACAAATAATATTAAGAAGAATAAAATCTTTAAAAGTTAAAATAAAATCCAGAAAACCATCCCTGGGTCATATCTTTGGCCTTGACTCTCTGAGACCTCAAATGATGTTACAGAGGATCTCCCTCTAAGGGGCTGTGTGCCTACTCCAGGATACAGGAAGCCTAGTTATCCTTGATGATGGAGGGTACTGTCAGACCTGATGGCACTGGAATGAGGGGACCCTTTCCTAGTAGTGCAGGGCACATTACCTCTTCAGAGCCACTCCTGCCATGTGGACCCACACCTCTGAGGGGTGACTGTTAGAGACACATCAGCTCCATCTGTCAGTGGGCTGCCTTGCTACTCATGTTGTGACAATATATTGATGTCACTATGTCCCAAACACACTCTCTTCTGTCACTCCCGAGAAAAGAAGACAATGTTTACATATTCACAAGAAGCATACACCCCTGGAGACCAACACTCCCTTCCCCCAAACAAATGCCAATTAATTTTTTCTGAACGCATCAAACACGTGAGACGGGTTTCCAGGAATTCCCCGTGCTCACGGATGGTTCAAGTCTTTCCAGAGACTCACTGGAGGAACACAGGTCACTTTGAGATCAAAGAAAACACTGACACTATTTCGGTTTTGGCTCAATGCCTAGTTAAACCTTTTTTGAAGGAAAACTAATCTTTCTGCTCTTAGAAATTATAAGAATGAATAAAATGACTAGGTGGTCATTTATTTTATCTTCCAGCTTCTCCCAACTGATTGCGATGGAACACAAAAGCCAGAGTGCTCAAAGGAGAGCTTTTGTGTGAGTACAGTAATTTTAGGTTCAGTTGCAAGCTTGTGTGTGGCCATGATCATACACATAGTCAGTGGGTGAGTGCCTGGTTAAATACTCCCTTTAGGAAGAATCCTCAAGGGGCTGACAAGATGGCTCAGTAAGTAGTTCCTGGCTACCAGATTTGATCCCTGGGACCCACAGGTGGGATGAAAGAACCAACGCTCTCGAGTTGTCCAAACTCCACACATTTGCTGTGGCGCGCGCGCACACACACACACAGACACACACACACACACACACACACATGAGTAGCTCACAGAGCTGAGGCTAAAATTAAAATCTCCTGCAGAGTAAACAACACAAAGAGGGACAGCCAGAGCCTCTTGGTGGCGTGCATAAACTGGAGAGGACAGGGGAGATACAAGGCTGTTTATCTCCACTCCAAGAGCCAGTCATGTTCTTCTGGAGATCTGCTTCTGTCCAGCCAACAGCGGGTCACTGGGGGTTAGGTGAATACTGTCTCTCACCCTCCAGACTCCAGCCCACGGATGATAGGTACAGGCAGGTGTATGGCAGTGAGAGACTTTAGAGCCAAGGGCTGCTGGCTGCGGCAAGGGCTCGCCCTTGAAGGAAGCTCGTCTCCCCAGAAGGAGTAGAATAAAAAAGAAGTAGGCTTGGTGGAGGAGAAGCTGAGGGACTAGTGGGGTGGGACTGCATAGAGCTGCCCACATCTCTGTTTACCCGCGACGCTCCCCTCCCTTTGCTTTCAGGATGGTACACCCGCCATGAGCTAGCTACAGCTGTACTCTGTTCTTGCAGGCAAACAACTCCATGTTATCACACCACTAAAAAACTGAGTTGATTTCAGTGCTCGTGTGTATTAAAACTGGATTTTGAGTGGATACCTAATTCAACATGGCAGACTGAAGAAGAAGAGTTTGAGCACAGATCTCAGGCCTTTAGCATTGCACCCAGGGAAAGTTTCCACTAGACAGGTTTCTGCTAGTTCAAGGTTACCATCACACAGGTGGCCCAAGAAGTAGGAATTCTGAAGATAACATTTTGTTTATGTTTACAAATATGTGTATGTGAGTGTGCATGTTCATGTGTATGCATGAACATATCATGAGTATGTACAAGCCTCTGCATGCGATGCCAGAGAACCAACCCTAAGATTTATAGAGCGTGTATTTTTTGTTTGCTTGTTTTGTTTGTTTGTGGTACTAGGTCTCCCACTGGCCTGGATGTCACCAAGGACGCTAGGGTGACAGGCCAAAAATGCCCAGGATCCTCTTGTCTCGGCTTCCCTAGCCAGTTTTCTTCTATGGATGTTGGGTCCTGTTGTAAGA
The DNA here is from genome assembly GCA_001685075.1 of Bramus lutescens. Classification (NCBI taxonomy): domain Eukaryota; kingdom Metazoa; phylum Chordata; class Mammalia; order Rodentia; family Cricetidae; genus Bramus; species Bramus lutescens. The sequence goes on from LOEQ01000157.1 coordinate 224,722, forward strand.
CAAGAACTTTAGTAACTGAGCTTTCTTCCTAACCGTGTAACTTTGTAAAATAAACTCATTGGTGGTCACGTGACATTAACCACGCTCTTTGGAGTTTGACAGGAGTGGGGCCAAGCACAGAGGTTGGCTTTCTAGCACAGCTTGCAAACCTAGGTGGCCTGCTTGAACTTCTGTGACTCCCAAACCTCGTCTTGCAAACAAAGCTCACTATGGTATCCTTTGGCTAGTGCAAGAAGTATCCATGAGGCAGAACTTGAGGATTAAGCTGGTATCCATGGAGATGGCCTGAAATATGTGACTCCGTTGCCAAAACTTCTGCAGATACCAAGAAGTAGATCACAGCCCAGAGGGGAGCTGGCTGGTGCACCAGGGACAGGCACAACTGCTAGAAGCCTGTGTGAATCAGCCGTGAGCCTGGCTCCCGTCTTACAGAGCCTGCGTAAAGGTGACTTTTTGGTGACTGGAGAGGATGAAAGAGCATGTGACCCCAGGAAAGCCAGTCACATGACCTAATGATGTCATCTAACTCTTTAGCCCATTAGTCCAAGCCTAAAGTCTCCTCATTTGTGGTCTCTGCCAGTCAGAGGGTCCTGACCAGAGGGTCTAAGGAAGCAATGTGGTTGATGCTCATCAAAGGAAAGACGCCAAGAGTTCAGCTTCCCCTCTCAACCAACAGGTGGCAGCACCATCAGAGCTCCTGCTCAACTTCCCGTTCTGAGGATTGCCTTTGACAGCCTTGGGTGTGTCTAACCTAAGCCCCTGGTGCATGAGAAATCAGCCTGGCACAAAAATCACAAACGTAGTCTGTGTGTGAGTGTTAACTCAATAACTCAGTTACATTCTATAGTGTGCACTTTGTAGATGACAGAATCATATCACAAAGTCAGAAGGTTGGACATACCTGTTAGACGCCATGTTCACGTCTAAGCAGCTTCTCTCTGCTACTGTTTGTAGAAAATAGCAACATGTATCCATCCCTTGATATTAAGTTTCTCCAAGTGACTTGTTTTAGCTCGTGCGCCCTGAGCAGAGGTACATACATGTAGAGATGTGCGATTCTTCATAGGCTTCCAGCCCCTTACTCAGCAACCACCACACGCCAAATGACATCTTTCTTACCCTCAAAAGAGAAGTTAGTCTGGGTAGTGTGAGGCCACTAAGAGACTCTCCAGGTACTGTGGTGTCTCTGTATTATTCCAGTGCTGATGTCTTTGTTTTTAGTTTGGGCCTCTTAATAATTTTATGCACATAGATGCTGGAATGATCATGTTAAAATTCAAATCAAGTCAATTCATCTTGGTGCCCTCCTGTGGCTTCCTATTAAACTTAGAAGAAGATTCAAACTTCTGCCCATGGTGCCTGGCACCCCACAGGATCCCCTCTGCCCGCCTGTCTCAGCTTCCCCTGTGCACTTTGACCTCATTCCGTGCACTCCAGAAATGCCAGCCTCTGTGTCACTTCCCAGAACCCCAAGCTGTCGCCTCGGTCCCCGACCTCGTCTCTTGTAGCTCCTGAGGTTCAGATCGCTCCTTTTCTGAGAGACTCCTCCTGACCCAGAAACTAAAGAAACTCCCTGTTCATCAGCATACTGTCACTGCACAGCCTCTCGGCCCGGCTCAGCGTCTCTTGCTAGGGGGCTGTCTGTCTTTAGGCTGTTCACTCAAGGGTGTCAGCGAGGCAGGTTCTTAACCTCTCTGAGTTTATTACTGAGCCTCTCCAGAGTACAAGAAAGCTGTTGCTGCTCAGATTCATCGAAATGAAATATTTACTTAAATTTTAATGTTTGTACTTTTTAACTTTTTGAAACTATTTTCAACAACAAGCAGGAAAATGCATTTAAATACGAGCCTCCATGGGAAGCTTTGAGTGCTGCTTTCGAAGAAAGCCATGACCTAGGATTTGGCTTACGTGCTGGTTATCCCCTTTCCCCACTGGTGAAGTCTGTCCTATGCTGCTCGTGCTCCAGCAAATCACATCCACATCTGCACACACAACTCACTCAACTCACTGCAGCACACACAGAAAGAAAGCTCTTGGTGCAAACTCCTAGACTGCCTTAATAAAGGAGAGAGTCAGCGTGCGAGCAGATGGGGAGCCTATCTCACCAGAGGCCCAGCAGGGCTCCCAGGGGATCCCTGGGCAATGCTTGCTTCTAGCTGACGTTTCTAGATGTCTTGCTTCCTGCCCTAGTTAACCGGTCTATGAAAATGAAAGACGCATCAAAAATTCAAAGTCCCTCCCAAATGACGCTTTGGCCTTTCTGTACATAATTGCAGTGGCTTGTAAGTGTCCTACAGTGGCAAAGAGCCCCAGGACACTTTTGGACACCATAAACTATCAAGTCCTACGGGCTGAAGTTCCTCTGGGTTAATTTAAAATAGGATGAATTTATTTTTTTTCTACCTTAAATTTCACAGACTCGTTTTTCTCTTTAGATTCATAATGGTTTGATATTTCACAATAGCTCATAGTGGCCTGGGATTTTGGCCCCATTTAGACTTTTCTGTGCCATCAAAATTGTGCCTAAAAAGAAGACAAAGAAGTCACTCACCTCTTACTATAGCAACCTTTACTGACTTACAATTTTGTCCTTGTTAGCACATTCCAATAAGTTCCTGGAACTTGGAAGCCTGCGGTAAGATGGTCAGAAGTTAATGGCTTGTCTGGGCTCTGGAGTAAGTTCCAGGTCAGCTGGGCCCTAAAATAAGATGCAGGACAGGAAAGGGCAGTGAGACAGAGAGACAGAGAGAGTCAGAGATAGCAAGAGATAAAGAGAGAATGAGTCAGAGAACCAGAGAGAGGAGAGTTTTTTGGTTTTTCATTAAAATCTTTCAGGAAGTTTGAAATTGGAGGTTATTAACACAGAATGAGATATTGCGGAAGAGGAAATCGAGGAGAAGCTGCTTCACTGACTCCGCCCCCTTTGTGTCCTGGTGATGCCTTTTATGGGCGACATGGAGATGGAGGCTGCGAGGTGTGCCCTGAGGCAACCAAAACGCTTGGTTAAACGAAGCTTGGTCTCTCTCAAGTTTACTAAAAGTGAGACCACTCAAGACCTGGACAGAAAACTGACAAGGAATTTGCTAGACCCTTGAGACTGTTGTCATTCTACAAGCAAGGGAAACTGAGGCATTGGATGGAATCCATCAAAAGTGAATGGGTGCAGCAGACAGCAGTTTCCACCTTCGAGTTCACAGGACCGTGCTCACAGACAGTCTTCCGACCAGGTGGTTGAGGGTTTCAGTTTTGTTTTGCCTGCCTTTTTCAGTTTTATTTTTAAAAGCAGTTTCAACTGGAGTGGCTGCTGCTGCCTGAGACTTGCAGGCAAACTGCCAACGTTTTTCTTCACAAATTAGAATTGGCAAAAGCCAGAAGCCTGCTGGTTCTGCTTAGGTCCTGCTTCGTGTTTCCTCTCCCGGCTTCGCCATTCTCCTTGCCTGATCTTCTGTCTTCAACCTTTATAACGCATGTATTAAAATTCCAGGCCTTTGCATTGTGTAGATAAGCAAGTGCTTCTAATAATGATGCAATTCCGAAGACTTCCAGGAAAGAGAGGTAGAAGGAGATCCAGGATAACTCCGTAAAATCCCGTGAAATTTCAGTGCTTGGAAACCATCCCAGACAATAGGCTTTCTCCCCATCGGAGATCATCTGTCCACGCCGCTTCTCCCTGTTCTCCCCTCCCCAGTCAAGAAGCCTGCCTTCTGAGCCAGAGATGCAGTGTTTCCAGTCAAAGATTCCCACCGTTTCTTAAACTGGTCAAATGATTTCAAATAGATAAACTGAGACATACCACCGGAGAACAGTTCAAAGGAAACAGAACATCCTTTCTGTCAAAATCTTCTGCAGCGTCTTGGCACACACAGTTTCATGACACATGACAGGTAGGAGATGGCATTTCTTATAGCTAGTCAAAAATAAAACCCGTGCTGAGTGTGAACTGCCTTTGGAAGAGAAAGGAACACACACACATATGTGCACACACACGCAAAACAACAATACCAATGTCTGTTTCGAAGCTGTTGGACCTGGGATCCTTAACACAGCGTGTTTAGGAAGAGAGGGAAGGACGTGAGTTTGGATGCTAGCAGTGGTTGTTTCTTAGAAATGTTAAACAAGGAAAACGTTAAGAAGGGGGCAAGTGACTCCTTTGTCACTTTGCTAAACACAGTTCAGCACATTGTACTGTTTGCTGCATAGCAACTTCTCCTTGTAGGGCCGTAGGCATGAGATCTCCATCCGACAGATTTTTTTTTGTTTCCTTCAGTAGATTACAACAAGATGTTTATGTGTTGGATGAAGAAATGGAAGGAACATTGGTTAGCCTGTAAATCACGTTCCCTGTGCTGGTGATGTCTCCAGAGCTGTACAAGAAGTTTCCACTAATGGACACTGTCAAAGTGATGTCCTCTCCCCTCACATGGGAAGTCCTTCAGGTGGCAGTGACCATGGAGCTGCTCAGTCTCATCTCTCTTCATCGCTCTTTGAGCAACATTCTTATTTCATTTTTCTGTTTCGCCCCTTAGCTTTCAAACACACACACACACACACACACACACACACACCTTAGTTTTAGTTTTGCTTTTTTTTTCCTTTTTGATAGAAGTTGCCCCAAAAGAAACAGTCTCAGCTTGAGTTGGTGCCTGTCACTGCCTCCCCTCACATGCCTGGTAATTAAACCCTGACTGATTTATTGACTGACAGCCAACAAATCCCAACTCGGTTTTTATGATATCCACACTTCTTAGGGCTAAATTCACTCAACTAACAATCCAGCCAAAAGGAGGGAAGTGGGGATGAGGGAAGGAGGAGAAGGGCAAAGTCGTATGAAAATGCACAGGGAAATCGACTTACTTGGTGGGAAGGTAAAAGAAAGATGTGTGGTGGGGTAGAAAGAACCACGGAAGGGAGGAGTGGGGAAGGGCGGGAAGGGGGAGGATGGAAGACTCAGGGTGACATCTTTTTCAGACCCAGAGCTCTGGGCAGGCAGCAAGCTGGTAAACGGCAGTTCTTCAGCTCTCTGCCCAGATTCATTGGAAGCGCCTCACGTACAAAAGCGCTCTGAAGGGGAACATGAGACGAGCTTGCAGCTAATATTACAGTCGAGTTGCAATTTTACCTAAGGGAAAGCAGCTTTATTAAAAGTCATGACTGAATTGCATGACAGGTGCCAATATTCTGCACCCTGACAGATGTGTCAGCTCGCGAATGCCATTTCCTGTCAGCGGTCCCTGGATGGAGCTCCCCGCAGCACCATTTGTCTCTCTTCCAGGGAGATCACACATGCCCGCCGCTTGCCTCCAAGCTGCACCGCGCTGTGTGATATGTGGAATCCTCACAATGAGACTTATTAAAAGACAGTCCATTATTTTTATTTAGAGCATTTCCAAAACAAGCAGAGTGCGTGCACACAGATAATTTAAAAACCTCATGGCAGGTCATCTCCAGGCCAGTGTGGCTCAATTTGAAATGCATAAAATTGTAGCATCTCCCGTCTCACCCACAGCCACAGCCACACACATGCTTAAGCATGCCCACAACACACACACACGCACACTGTGGTTCACAGGGGCTGGATTTGAGTGACATTTAGCTCTTGACTAATAGCCCTGGCTGTTCAACAGGCTGGTTTTCTCTTGACCAGGACCCATTTTCAACATGAAGGATTAACCCTGCTCCATTTCCCCCTAAATCTTTTTTCTTTTCTTCTCCCCTCCCTTCTTTCCTTGAATCCTTCTGTTTCCTTCCAGGTGGGCTTTCTCTCTGCAACCAAAGATATAAATATTCACGATAGGCTGTGTTTTCAGGGCCTTTTCATCCGTCTGTGGTTTCAAATACAAAGAAAAACCGTCTCTCTTGCTCGTGTCTGGTCTGATCTGCCAGAGAAGCCATGGAAGACCCTTTCTGAGCTCTGAAGGAGGAGGACTTCCGGAGGATAGAGGAGGGTTCTGACTGATGGAGGGCTTGAGCAGCTGTGACAGATGGTGGCTTCTGTCACCAGGATCAGGGAGGGAGGCGCCGAGGGAAACAGCTGAGATACCTACCATGCCCGAGCCCTGATCTCCTGGTAATATCATGTCTTCAGGTGGCCCCGGAAGTTGTCTCGTGGCTTTAGCTTATAGAGCGACATGACAATGAAATCCTAGCATCAAGTTCCGTAGCTTTACTCCAGCCAGCACATCCAGATGTGTTCAGCCTTCTCGACCAGAGGGGATATACGGTAGTCAGACCCAGCCTGCATACTGGCTTCTGGGGAGCACAGTATATTAGAGACATAAGTGTTTCTAGTCAACCCATGCCTGATACACACACCTCTGCAGACAGCCAGCAGAGTGGCCAGGGACAGTTTTCTGTGTCCTGTGATTCTGTGCCCATGGCATTCTGAAGCTGCTAGTCTGTTGCCCCATGAGATCCTTGTCAAACGACCAACAGAAGTATAGCAATGGTGAGCAGAAAGACTCTCTGGCCTAGGACTCTCATCTTAAAATAGCACATGAACCTAAGGGTAATCACCAGGGGCAATAGTTAAGTGGCCCACACTATCTCCAGGTCCTGGAACTGAAGGTGCATCTGAATAAGTTCCTTAACTTGCTATGCATCTGTTGAGTCTCTGCTAAGATACAGCAGCCTCAAAGAGGACACCAATATTTTTAAATCAATAAGAGTATCTTATATGGAACGAGCAATCTTCATTGTGAACTTGACACATGTAGGAAGTGGGACCCTTAATTGAGAGTTGCCTCTATTAGATTGGCCTCGGAGAATGTCTGGAGGAGCATTGTCCTCATTGCTAATTAGGGTAGGAGAGTCCGCTGTGGGCAGTACCAACCTTACGCAGACCAGGCCTAGGCTGTGTAAGAAAGGCAGCAGAATATGTACCTTGGAGCAAACCAGTAAGCATTGCGGCTCTGTGGTTCTGGCCTCAGTCACTCAAATCCCTGCCCTGACTTTCTTTCTGAGTGTGACCGAGAAGTCTAAACCAAATAAACCTTCACCCCCAAGCGGCATTTTGTCTGGTATTTACGACAGCAACAGAGGGCAGACTAGAATATCCTCCATTGTTTTTCATAATAGTTACTCTATTTACATACGGCTTCTGCCAGACCTGTTACATAACTGTTCCATATTTATTCTGCCAGGGAGTCTGTTTCACCGCGCTCCTCATCACTCCTACTGCACAGCCATGATGAATGTATTCTCCGCTTTCAGTCTGGCCAATTAGTGTAGCATCTCATTATCTTTCCACTCTTGCCTACGTGTTGCTTAACTTTTCAGGCAGTTCACAGGAAGTGTCTCCCAGGCCCTTTGCTGGCTGGGGTGGTATCTGTGCTTTATGTGATGGATTCTTTTATTAGCTGTTTACCGACGTCACCAGAGAAGAAAACCACACAAAGCACCGAGTCCCCTACCTTTGTCTATGTCCTTCCTCCCCTGGCAGCCCTTCTTGCACACTTAGAGGTCACCTCTCTTTCCTTCACCGTGCCTCTTCTCTAGGACCTGTCTTCAAATGCCATGCCTCTCACACCACATCGAATAAGTATGTCTTATTTATCTAGAGAGGAGATAGTTTTCTGCTCTTCCGTGCCACATCAGCAAGCTCCCAGAGACATTCAAAGAATATCCCAGAAGACCTTAGGGAGGCTTTTCCATCATTTCCCAACACGCCAGAATCTCCTACCTCCTTGCCTTCCCAAGCATGAAGTCTGCAGCGTTGTAATGACTACTCAACGAGTTCTTAGCCGTGAGAGCCATGACAATTCTCTAGAACTTACTCTGAGTGGAAATTTCAGTGAAGAATTTTCTACTGTCCTTTTTCTTTTTCTTCTTCTTTTTAAAAATTGCTTATTTTTATTTTATGCTATGAATGTTTTCTCCTGCATGTGTGTATGTGCCATGTACATGCCTGATATCCTTAAAGGTCAGAAGAGGGCATCAGATACCTCGGTATCAGAGTTACAGATGCTCGTGAGATGCCATGTGGGGGCTGGGAACCAAGTCTGGCTCCTCTGCAAGAACAGCAAGTGTTGTTAATCTCAAAGCCATTGCTCTAATTCCAAGTCTTTTCAACTTAAAAGTCTTTATCCCTCCCATTATCAGGATATCATCTTTTGCTGTACAATAAAGTTATAAGGGAGCATGATTATTTGTGCTACCAGATGTAAAATACTGGAAGTTTTGTGATGACACTTGTGGCTTCTTTTTTTTTGTTTGTTTGCTTGGTTTTTCGAGACAATGTTTCTCTGTGAAATAGCTCTGGCTGTCCTGGACCAGGCTTTGTAGAACACACTGACCTGGAAGTCACAGAGATCCACTTGCCTCTAGCTTCGATGCTCTGGGATTAAATGCGTACACCACCACCACCCTGCCACAATTTCTATCTCTCTTAGATCATAGCACAGCAGCACATGACCTGTTCCACGGCAGGTACACAGCATACACTAACGGATGAGTGACTATGTGAACCAGCTGTCTCGTTGAAAACAGACTTTTCGCGTGTGACATCACAGCCGGTGGGACTGCAATTTCTTTCCATTAAATCCCTCTCTTGAAGAAGAGAGCAGCTAGAGATAAAAGGTCTCAACTCATTCTTTGCAGCACTTTTCCTAGGCTTTCAATAGATCCAAGGTTTTAATTATTCCCAAGTTCCCCCTTTGAGTCAAGTGTGAGCACCTGGACCATCAGAGCTATATAGTTGAAAACCTTACATAAAAACATCCCATCTAGAAAAGTATGGAAGAAAGGGACCCCTGAGCAAGCAGAGGTGGGCTCTGTGGACAGCCCTGAGGGCTAATTACAATAGAGTTGTCAAGCAAAGAATTTATCTGGAAAGCTTCTGGGCCATTCTGACAGGCTGGAAGTGTGTGAGGACTTCATGCCCAGTTTAGCTCACTCCAGCCAATGGCCTTGTTTCCTAGACAGGCGCCTGGGACCCTACTCAATATTGTGACTTAAAAGTGAATGATTAACAGTTTTGTCAAGCGCCTTCAGGAAGTCATTTTATTCGTATTTCAAGAACTACAGGGCATTCCAGAATCCACATTCTCTTCTCTCTCTAAGATTTATTCCTTGGCTCTAGTTTTAAATCACCTTAAATACTTTTAACTGCTAAAAATTTCTCCTTGCAGGTCACTCACAGAACTGCTTTGGTCTGAAGTTGCTCAGAGGGGAGGGGCGCAGAACAGCCCTGACACTCCCACCTCCCACCCAACTATTCCCTTATTTTTCCCCTCCTTCTCCTTCAGAATGGTGAGGAGTCAGTCCTCTGTAGTCTCCCAAAACTGAGAATCCCCATCTGTGTCTTGGCCACAAACAGTCAGGAGGAAGAAGCAAGAAGTGGATAAAATCATCTAAAATGGGAAAAGGTTTTCGCCCCTCTGATTGGGTGAGACTTGTGTTTAAAAACAAATTCCTAGATGCCACTCAATGTTTATAACATCCTATGTCAGAAAGTTGGACAAGAGAGAGGCAAGGGAGGAGGGAAGGAGACGAGGTGGGGAGAAAGGAGGGGGGGAAGGAGGGAGAACGGGAGAAACAGAGAAAGAGGCCTATCTTCCCAGGCCCACAAGGCATCCTGTCCCTCTTGAGTTCAGCTCCTTCCCACTGATGGGTGATCAGTGGCACAAAGGCTACTGTATTTATACACAGAAATGTTTGTTCACCCACCACCTCAGCGATGATCTTGTAACAATGCATTACCAACTGTTGATGAAATCACCGCAGTCTGAGGTTTACTGCTACCGTTTATCATCCAATCAAATCGTCCCATTGCTTCAGTACTGTTCCTTCTTAGAGGCCCCAGTTATTACCCCAAAGTCACCTTTGTCCAGATCACTATTCCTTTGAACTGTATCTTCTGGTAAATACCCTGTAACGTCGACACTGTAAAGTCCTAATATATCTAGCATTGTGTTTGCAAAGCAAGTTGGAAAAAAGCCGAAGCATGAATAATTCTGACAGTTGGTTTTGAAAGTAGAAAGTTTGAAGGTTGAGTGCAGCAGCCCTCCCTGCTCCCAAAAGGCCACAGTGCTGTGTTCCAAGATAATATTGTCCCCTTACATTTAGAATGCTTAGCTGCCCGTCCATGCCTCAGCCTCCCCTTGTTTCTGGAAGTTTCATCAAGAACAGAGCTCCCTAAACTGGATTGCGATCCTCAGAAGGGTTGTTAAACTGAACATGGGGGTATTTACACATTTGAAAACATTGAAAGATTTCTGACTTTGTACAGACCAAAAATTAATTCAAATTCAAATACATAACAAATCCAAGGCATTTCTGTGTGATATATCTCACAGCTTGAATGCTGCCTTGGGTCTAGACACACAACGGGTGCACTTTGTGCTGTGCATGCCACTGCAATGCCCAACGTCAGCAAGCAGGGCTGAATGCCTAGGCTCAGAATCGAGACTCGTGTGTCGTGAATTATATATACTGTGCTCACAGTGTCCTGCTTTCCTGGAAACATAATGCTTCTATTACCCCAAATGAAAACAATGACTTTTAATAATTTTTCAGCACAGAAGCATCACATTGGACTGTATTTGAATGTTTGATTTTAAGAACTGCTGTTTCAATTGCTGACTAGAGTTCTCTTTTTAAAAGTAAAGTGGAGTTTGCCTTTGGATCAGGCCAGAATTCCAAACAGTTTGTGAAATGATCTCAAATACATTTCTGCCATTTTGTGAAGCATTGCGATTTATAAGATGGAAATATTGATCAGTGGGCTGGAGAGATGACTCCATGGTTTAGAGCGCTTACTGCTCTTGCAGAGGACCCTGAAGCACTTACCAGCACCCACTCACGTGTGCTCACAAACACCTGCTGCTCCTGGGTCAGAGCAAACCCTCTCTGGCCTTCTCTGGCTCTTGCACACCTGTGGCACGTGTATGCTCAGTGCAGGTTCACATACATACACATAGGTAAAACACTGCAATAATAAAAATGAAAATATTGATCAACTCTGATAAATGTAAAAGATGTTCTGCATTCTTCAGGATCAAATAGTCAGCCAAAATTTAATTCTCTGTGAGAAAGGCACGCACATCCATCTCATCAACGCGTGCTCTAGTCTGCATTCTGTTGCTGTGTTAAAGATCGTGACCAAAGGCATCCTGGGAAGGAAAGGATCTACTTCACTTCTCAGAGTACAGAGACCATCAGAAAGGAAAGTCAGAGCAGGAAGCTGGAGACAGGAACTGAGGCAGGGACTATGGAGAGACAGCCAGCTGGCTCGTTTCCCATGGCTTGCTTCACGTTCTTCTTTGCACAACCCAGACTATCTGTTTAGAAGAGGCACTGCCCACTTCAGTCATTAACCAGGAACATGCCCCTGCTGACTTCCATACACATCAGTTGGATGCAGATGTTTTCTCAGTCGAGGTTCCCTTTTCCCAGATGACTCGAGCTTGTGCCAAGTTGACAAAAAAACTAAGCAGAGCAATATGCAAATTTGATTTCACCTTAGTAAGTGATAAAATTACGTGTATACTTGTGCTGCCTTGCTTAGTGTTGACTTGACACAAGCTAGGGTTATTTGAAAGGCAGGAACCTCAACTAAGAACATGCCTCCATAAAATCTAGCTGTAGGGCATTTTCTTAATTAGTAATTGATGGAGGAGGGCCCAGTCAATTGTGAATGGTGCCATCTTTGCAGTGTTGGTACTAGGTTCCATAAGAAAACAGGCTGAACAAGTCATAATGAGCAAGTCTGTAAGCAGTACCCATCCATGGTCTCTGCATCAACTCCTGCCTCCGGGTTCCTTCCCTGTTTGAGCTCACACCCTGACTTCCTCAAATGATGAACAGTAATGTAGCAGTGTAAACCAAATAAACTCTTTCCTCCCCAGCTTGCATTTGGTAAAATATCGTGATTTTCATCACAGCAATAGTAACCCTAACTAGGACAATACCAAGTAATTATTTTCAAATGAATTTCTTGGTAATTTGCTATCAGTAATTTTTATTTGCATACCTATTTTTCATTCCTAGAGTCATGTGCAATTTTCTTGGATGAACAAGAATTGTGAGTGGACAGGGCTGAAAACATCCATGCTTTTGAAGACAGGAACGAAGGTAGGATTCCCTGTGTTTGATTTTATTTCCTAGTAGAAGCGAAGTCTGAATCTGTCCTGGATACATGTGATTTGGAAAAATGAGTTTCATGCTGCTTCCATTAGAAAACAGTTTCCTTATTTAATAATTATGGAGGCTAAGTAAGCCAGTCTACATTGGGTGTGTGCTCACATATCTGCAGATGTGCGCACACATTTGAATCCATGGTTTCTTTGACACATCTGGACTCATGAAGAGGAAACATCAGCACCCCATGTTATGGTGAAAAACCCAAAGCAGAGCAGCATTAACTGGTGAAGAACAGTCTCTGAACCTTCCACTGAAGACACCTCGATACCTCTCAGCCCAGTGGCCCTAGGAGATCCCATGTCTGAAGACAAGTAAGTCTTCTTCTGAAGTCTTTCTTTCTTGGAGTGTCTTTTTGGAGAGTTCTGATGTGAAGCTCTTCACAGTTTCTCTTGGTTTTTTTTTTTTTTNTTGAGACCTCTCTGAGTCTAGAATATCTTCTTTTATGTCAGCTACTTGGGTTACCTGCAAAACCCAGAGTGGAGATTGTGAGGCCCACAATGTGAGGACACAAGAAGGAAGGGGGACTCTTCATGAGTAGTAGACAGTGTCAGACCAATGTCCTCCCCAAGATGTCTTTACCCTGTACCTTAGTGTGGTACCCCAGGGTCTTCAGAGATGTCACACACAGAATATCAGCGGCCTTCAACCCTAATTCTGTGTTTGTGGGGGAACACAGTGCAGAGAAAACTGAGCTGAGGAGTAAGTTCACAGATGAAGTTTAGTTTGAGTAAACTGATGCTCTCCAGATGGCCAAGGAGTGTTTCAGGCTTGGGTTATATGTGTGATGGTAGGAAAAATCTTCATTGCTGGGGAAGGACTCCTGTCTCCCTTACAATCCCATCTCCCATTTTCTCCTAAACGATCAAAATCCTAAAGACCATGCACAGTTTATTATAAAATTCAGGTCCTACCTCATGGTGGGAACGCAATAAGCATTTATTGTCTGGGCTACTGAGTCTTGTTTAAATAGGATAATTAAAATACATGCTTATTTCCAAGTAGTTTGAAGCCTGGGAAAGAAGATTTTTTTTTCCTAGATCAGTTCTCATAGATGGGACTGATTAGCCCGACCATAATGACACCAGCATGTGTTTCTGCTTGATTCTCATCTCTCTACTCTAGCAGCCCTTTCGGGAGGATCCTGTTTAGTGATACACACAGGCAGCCTTTGTACACCCTCACATGTTCATTAGAGTTTAGGGGTCTAACTCGGGCCGTCTGCTCTTTCACAGAAAGTGATAGATTTTAGATTCCTTTAATGTAGCTACTTATGAAGGATCATAGGTCTGTATAATAATTAGTCTTTTCCTACTAATTGGTGACAACTTGAATCCCCTTTTATCCAAGCATCAAAATGTTTTAAATATTAACTAGGCTTCACAGCCTCTCACAGTGATTTGTGCCATGTATTTGTGGAAGAACCAGGTCAACTGGTCAACTGAAGCAGAGCCAGAGAGGAGACTGTGCAGGACTACGGGACCTGTCACTGGCAGCCACGTATACAGGTCACCAGTGCCTAGCCCCAAGGCCAACAGAAAGTGGCTGTTTCTAAACTTCAGGATTCTAGTCTACGGGAAAATGGCTTGACTCAAAACATGGAGAGCTTCATTTGATTTTTAAAAGTCAAGTCATTGAAGCAGCTCGTTTGGCATTTTGCTGGTAGGATCACTCAGAAGACTGTGGTGAGAAAAGCCACTTCAGTGTGGGGACAATGTCGAATACACTCCCATCATATGCTTAATTTAAATTTTAAATGAGACACACATCAATAGGGTGAATTTGTCAACATGTACACCCATGTCTGCCTGTAGGAGTAGTTATTATCTTAATAAAACGTACCCATGTGCTTATTATGCCTGTTTATACTTGATTATGTTAACAAGTTATATTAAAACAATTGTTTAAATTATGTGAAATTTAAATATAATTATTGAAATCATATGCGTTGAGCCTGTAATGTCTATACAATTGTTAGTTGATACAACACATATTTTAAGATGAGGTCACTATTTGCTTGGTGTTTTGTTAACATTTGCCTATTGTTTTCAGTCTGCAAGCTTGAACGGAATCAAACACCAACCAGGAGCCAGTTTAGAGAAACCTGGAAGTCATCCCGAGAGGACCCATGGAGCTGTGTGTGTGTGATGCAAAACGATCCAGGGACAGGCATGCTGGGGATGCTGCTTCTAACCTGAGGGTCAGGACACTTAGTGTGCTATTTCAAGGCAGGGGAATGTCTCTCTGCCAGGTCCTGGGCTGGCCATGGGATGCCAGGTTGGGCAGCGGCCTGAGAAATGGTGTGTCCTGCTTCTTCTTCTGTTATAGCAGACAGTAGGTCTGCATGCGGGTCACCTCTGAGGCAAGGCTGGCCTTGAGGTGAGCCTTGAATAAACCTGCAGAGATGCAAATGTGTGGTCTGAGGGTGACCAACTGAACCATCCTCATTAGTCCACAGTCAGTCTCTGAGGTGAGCAAATCCTGGGGCAGAACAGAAAGGAGCTAGGAGAAGCAAGTGTTGATGGGTAGCAGGGGTTAGGACAGATGAGAGCCCGAGGTCTCTACGACGAACATCACAGTCAAATACAGAGAGCCAAGGGGCAGAGACCACAAAAGAGCTAGGACAGGAGACAGCATAGATGCTCATAGATAATGCAGTGAGCATCATCCTCACTGCAGAGCGAATGGGGCATTGGGGTACAGCTCACCTCTCTGTGGCTGCATTGCTATAGAGCTGGTCTCTGATATGTTTCAAAGGGCAGGTGCTTAGCCTTGTGTCAAGTATGACTGGAATCACATGAGCCCTTCACGGGATAAGAGAGTTTCAAGATCTTTCACATGCAGCGACGATAATTCTTTTACAGAGCTGCTAGTTTCCACGAAGGACACATGATGTATTTATAATCTGTGAGAAAACAAGTTCCCAACAGGAGAACGAAGGGAACTGACAGACAAGACGGAGCCAAGAGTGACAGGAGTCCCCACCCAGCGAGCATCCGTGTCTTAAAATACATCGGTCACAAATAACGCCACTTGATACCAAACCTCATGACCTGAGTTTGATTCCCAGGACCAGCATGGGAGAAGAAAACTGACTCCTGCAAATTGTTCTGTGACCTGTACGTGAGTTATGATGCACGTGTGGGGGCGCACGCACACGCATGCACTCATACATGCACGCACACACACATACACACGTACACACAGGCACACACATTCACATTCACATGCATGTATACAAATGAATAAATAAATAAGTGTTTAAACATAAGGCAAAAGCCCCTCCCGTGCTCTGAGCAGCCTTATTTTAGGCCTCTCTGTCTACATTTTCATATGGGTGGATCTCACTCTGAAGTCTGTTCATTTCTCTCTGTGGCGATTACAATTTCTTTAGAAGTTTCCACCCAGCCTGGCTAGCCACNNNGTTGGGTTGTGTCTTGCCTTGTATGTCTTCCATGTTGTGTTCCTCAGAGGAGAGACTGGTCTCCCTGCACAGGTCATCCTCAGCTGGGAACTCTTTCACCCAGTTTTAGTTTCCACAGCATTGGTCAGACACTAAGTTATCTAATTAGGTCCTATTCAGTCCCCAGCTGTGATAGTCACAGAGTCCGAGAACCGCACGTCTCAGGAGGATCATGGTGGAAGGGCCTGTCGCGGTGTGAGACATAGATACGACAAGTTTTAGACAGAATGGACTGAGGAGAAAGCATAGCATTAATTTTTGAATGAGAATATATTTGCCCATGTAACTGATTTATTATCTGCTGGTAAGCTTTGATAGTTTTATTAAATCTGTAGCACTCCTGGACATGGGGGTAGCAAAAAAGCAAAGAGATCAACCCAGAAATGGTTTCTGCCCAAGGTTTCAAACAAGTGCACAGGGAGACCCAGAGGACTCTGAGAGACTCTTTAAGGAGAGAAAGACTTAGGGTAGCGAGAGAGGCTTGATACACAGTTGATTCTGACTGTCGGCCATTCCTATGGTGGTCTCCACATGGCTAGACAAGACCTGTCCATGTCAGGTTCCTACAGCAACTATAACAACGTAGCGGGGAACTCACTGGGTTAAACAGTACATAGCCTGTCTCAGTTAGGTTTCTGTTGCTCTGTTAGAACACCATGACAAAAAGCAACTTGGGGAGGAAAGGATTTACTCAGGTCATACTCTGTCACTGAGGAAAGTCAAGCCAGGAATTCAAGGCAGGAACTTCGAGGTAGGAACCATGGAGAGGCTCTCTTTACTGGCTTGCTTCCTGTGATTTACTCAGCTTATACCTGCCCATAGATGGCATGGCCCACAGTGAGCTGAGTTCTCTCCATGAATTATTGATCAAGAAAATGCTCTGTAGCTTGCTGATAGGCCAGTTTGATGGAGACACTTACTCAATTAAGGTTCCATCTTCCCAGATGTATTTCAGTTTCTGTCATGTAAACAAAAACCAACTAGCACACAGCCATTGACATAGAGATCAATGCTGTGAAGACTTGGATTCCTCTGTAGGCTCTAGGGAGGAGTTCATTGTCCTGCCGCTTGAGCTGCAAAAACCACAGGCTCTCCTGGACCATGACTCTACTTTCCATTTTCCAAGCCAGCAGAGTGGCTCCTCCAATTCTCTTCCTGTTTTCTTTCTTCCCCTGTCCCTCCCTCTCCTTTGTGATGACAATAGCCCCATGCGCACTATTTAGTGTCGTGTTCCCATCCTGACTCCATAATCACGTCTATATCCTTCAGCCACATGAGTCAACTCACACAGGTGTCAAGGGTTCACACTGAGCCTCCTGGGGTGGTATTCTGACTACAGCATGGTATGTATCTTGGTGCAGAAATGCAGAGTAGATAGAGAGCCCTCATTGACCCCAGAGGGAGCCAGTTAGACTCTGGGAGACTCCTTAAAGGAGTACACTAAAGAGCAGGGACACAGTCAGCAAGAAGGACCAGCAGGAAGAGGAGGAGGAGGGCTTCCTCTAAGAGTAGAGGCAGCTTCCTGGTAAGGTTGCTGAGCACGCTGCCAGCAACACTGCAATGCTGCCATAAGGACAAAGTGATGAGCTGAATGACTCCAGAAATGGACCCTGATCCTGGCGTCCCTTAAGGCAGCCTATAAGACTGAGAATCTGGGACATGGGGCAGATGTGGTAGACACATTTTAATAGATGTATTACATCCTGATGTGTGTGTATGTGTGTGTACTCTGTGTACATGGGAAAGTGTGTATCCTCAGAGGCCAAAGGAAGATGTTAGGTCCTTGGGAACTGGTGTCACAGGTGGCTGTGAGCCTTCCATCGTAGATCTGGGAACTGAAATGGGTCTCCCAAACTCTGTTGATTGACACAAGGGGCGAATGTCGTCTAGAGTTTCCAATATGCATGATGGGCCTTTCATTGGTGCCCACAAGTCTTCTCGTTAGGTAGGACAGCAAGAAGAGATGTCCACAGAGGAGTCAGACATGGAAGGCAAGGAGCTTCATGACCCAGCATTGAATGTCTGCCCCAGGAGCTCAGAGCTCACTCACCACGAGGAAAGTATTCTGCTCTTCTGTCTCTCGACAAGAATAGTATCAGAGAATCTATGATGCAGATTCCACTCTGAACAAGTGTCGATAGCAGTCAGTTGTGAGCGCTGCATGTTAGGAAGGCTGCCGGAGGTGTTGGGTGGATACGGGGACTTTATGCTTTCCCCACACAGAAATTCTGCAAGACAGCTGCTCAGAACATCCCACTTCTCTCTGTGATGAACAAAACATTTCTGTAATATTGATACAAATCCTTTGTAATAAAAACTTAGAAAACCCATAAAATTTAAATGTCTTTAATCAGAAATTATGACTAACCAGAAAATTATATTTCATATGAGATGAAAATTACAACAAAATGTTATTCATGACTTAAAAAATATAAAGGATGTGGGCAGTGGGGTATGCACCTTGAATCCCAGCACTCAGGAGGCAGAGGCAAGTGGATCTCTATGAGTTCAATGCCAGCCTGATCTACATTGGGAGTTACAGGTCAGTCAGGGTTATTTCGTGAGACTGAGACAAAAGAAATTACAAAATAAAATGGAGAAAAAGCCTATGGATAGCAACGTTAGACATGAGGGGAACAAGAAGGGAAATTAAGCCATTTAGGAAAAGACTTAGAAAGGAAGGTCACATTTGTAATTTCCCCTCAGCTTAGTGGGTTTGGTACTGATTCAGTATTCACAGAACTTTATAGAATATATTTGCTGCAAAAAGTGAAAATGTATTATATGTATTCGCATATATATATATGTACATGCAACTATACAAATATGTGATATGTGTATACATATGTATATGTACATGCATATATGTATATGTGCATATTTATGATACGCAGAATCTTTCTCTTTATGTATATGAGCATATGCATGTTTATAAATATATATACATATATTATATGTGTCTTTGTCTGTTTCCCATTAAACCACTGTTGGCAATATGGTGCTGGTGCTGGATCTTTTTATGTATATGACTTCAGGTCCCATCACTTGCTATTGGGTAACCATAGGGTGCCTCTTCTCTATGAAGACTACTTTTCTTGGCATTAGCCTTCCTTAGCTGCCTGTAGCTCTTTGTCTAGGGTTGACATTGTCCCCTGCAATGTCAGCATGCCTGCTGGTGTTGTCCTTGTTCAGTTCACGCTGATTAGACTGCATGGTTGTAACTTCTCTAACGCATCTTGGCGACGCAATCTTACAGCAGACTTCCTGTTTTTCTGACTCTCGCACTCTTTCTACCACCTCTTCTGTGATAACCCCCGAGTCTTAGATGGAAGAATTTTATTGTAGATGTTATCATTAGGGATAGGTGACTGTGTGATCACCTGTTCTCTGTATTTGTATTAGTTGTAGCTCTCTATAATGGTCCTCTTCCGTTGCAAAGAGATATTTCTTTGATGAGCAGAAACTACACAGAAACTACATTATTTAAATCACTGCTTGGTTCATTAGCTCTAGCTTTTTATTGGCTAACTCTTACATATTAATTTAACCCATTTCTAGTAATCTGTGTATGGCCACGTGGCTGTGGCTTACTGGTTAAAGTTCCGTCTGGCTCCAGAGGGACTATATGGTGTCTCTCTGACTCTGCCCTTCTCTCTCCCAGTAGTCAGCTTAGTTTTCCCCACCGAGCTCTGTTATCTGTGGGTATAAGAATAAATATTTAGAGTATAGTTCAGAATTATGCTGGTTTAGTAAGAGGTGTGTTACAGAATATTTGTTGAACCATGCAAGGATGTGTTGCTGTTTTACCTTGTCTGCCCAGGGCATCTGATTGGTTTAATGAAAAGCTGAATGGCCAATAGTAAGGGAGGGAATATAGACGGCAGTTCCAGGCAGGGAGAGTAAGTAGGAGAAGGAGTTGAGGCTCAAGGGAGAACGAAAGGAGAAACAATGGTCACTCCAGGGGCCAGATAGACAGACAGGGAGCAAACAGGAAAGCAGGACATACAGAATGACAGAAAGGTCATGTGGATGGATAGAAATGGGTTAAATTAAAAGAGTTAGTCTCATAAGCTTAAGCCAAGGTGGAACACTCATAATTAATAATAAGTCTCCATGTCTTTTATTTGGGGGGGGGCTAGTTGGCAGCCTAAAGAAAATTTCAGTTACAGTGGTGGCTGTCAGATCTCCTCTAAGATTTGTGATTTCACCAGCCCCATGTAGTTGGCTAGGTGTGTAGTACCAGACATGGTTTCCCTCTTGTTGAGCAGGCCTTAAGTGAAAGCTGTTGGCTACCACCTAGGTACGCCTGCCACTTTGATACCTTAGGATTCTTGTGCTGTGCTGTGCTGGTCTTCATTGCAGTTGATAGGCGCCATATTTGTAGGCCACGGAACTAGTGGTGGCTTTCCTCCAGTGATCACTGGCTTGGCACCCTCTGGTACCATGAAAGCTAGTCCTTGGGGATGAGGCTTTCAGGTCAGAACCAGCTCATGTCCTCTGAGTCTTGTGTCCTAAGCCCATGGCATCTTTGGAGATAGGTTTTCCAATTTGGTGGAGAACAGGTTGTTAAAGTATGTCCTTATGATTCTCTGGGTTTCCTAGGTGTCTGTTGCTAGTCTCCTGTGGCAGTTTGAATGTAATTGCTTCCATAATCCTGCAAGGAGTGGCGCTATCAGGAGGTGTGGCTTTATTGGAGTGGATGTGGTCTTATTAGAGGAAGAGTGTCACTGTGCACGTGGGCTTTAAGGTATCCTATGCTCAAGATATTACCCAGTTTCTCATTTGACTTCCTGTTGCTTGCAAGATGTAGGACACTTGGCTATTTCCCCAGCACTGTGCCTGCCTGTATGCCGCCATGCTCCCCGTCATGATGAAAATGGACTGAGCCTCTGAAACTCTAAGTGTAAGTGAGCCACCTCAATTAAATGTTTTTTTTGATAAGAGTTGCCATGGTTATGGTGTCTCCTCACAGCAATAAAGACCCTAACCAAGACAGTTCCACTTTTTATTTCTAATTTTACTAATTTGGACCTTTTATCTCCATTCTTTTAGTTAATTTGCCTAGGGATTCATTAATCTCACTGATTTTCCTCAAAGAACCAACTCTTTGTTTCATGAACTTTTTGTGTATTTCTTTTTATTGTTTCTAGTTTATTGATTTCTTCCTGGAGTTTGAGTATTTCTTGCCGTCAACTCCTTTTGATGTTATTTTTTCTTTTTGTTCTAGAGTGCTCAGATGTGCTATTAAGCCACTGATATAGGATCTCTCTGATTTTTCTATATAGGTACTTAGTGCTATGAACTTGCCTTACAATCACCTCCTTTGTGTCTAACAGCTTTGGGTATGTTGTGCTTTCATTTTCATTCAAGTCTAAAGCCTCTTTATTTGTTTCTTAATTTCTATTGAACCTTTTTTTCATTCTGTCATGTAGTGTTCATTTTTCATGTGTTTTAAGCTCTGTTGTTGTTGATACACAGCGTTATTCCATGGTGGTCAGGTGTTATTCTCTTGTATCTGTTGGAACTTGTTTTGCGTCCAAGTATGTGGTCAGTTTTGGAGAAAGTTCCATGAGCTGATGAAAACTTCTTTCATGCTTGGGTGAAATGTTCTGCAAACATATGCTAGATCCTTTAGATTTATGACATTGCATAGCTCCAACATTTCTCTGTTAGATTTTGGTCTGAACAACTTTTCTCTTGTTGAGAGTGGGGTATTGAAGTAGCCCACTATGATGGTGTGGGTGTAAGTGTATGAATTTAGCTGTACTGGTGTTGTTTTTATGAATTCTAGTGCTTGGGGAATAGATGTTTAGAACTGCAATATCCTCTTGGTGGATTTTCCCTTCGATTAGTACATAGTATCCTTCCCCCATATCTTCTGATTTGGTTCATTTTCAAGTTATTTTGTCAGATAGTAAAATGGCTACATCAACTTGCTTCTTGGGTCTATTTTGGAATAACTTTTTATCTATTATTTAACTGTGAATTAATGTCTATCTTTGATGTCAAGGAGTGTTTTCTGGATACATCCAGAAAGGTTGCTCCTGTTATCAAATCCAGTCTGTTAGTCTGTGTTTTTTATTGGTGTATTGAGACCACTGATGCTGAGAGACATCAATGAGAATTGTTTATTGATTCCTGTTGTCTTATCCTTGTGGTGTGGGTGTAGTAGTCTGGTCTAGCATCTGTGCTCTCTTCTGGTTAGAGCCTCCATTGAGAAGTTGGGTGTTATTCTCATGGGTCTGCCTTTATATGTTACTCTGTCTTTTACTTTTTAGCTTTCTAAAGCCTTTTGCAATGTTGTCCTGTAGGTTTAGGGTTTGATTATTATGCGTACTAGGGAGTGTCTTTACTAGTCTAGTCCATTTGGTGTTTTGAATTTTCTCTTACTCCTTGATAGGCACCTCCTCCTTTTGGCAAGGGAAAATTCTATAATTTGCATGAAAATATTGTCTGTGTCTTTGAAACGGGTTTCTTCCCCTTCCTCTATTCCTGTTATTTGTAGATTTGGTCTTTTTATGGTCTCTCAGCTTTATTGGATGTTTCTTGCCTGGATTTTTAAAGTTTGAGCATTTCCTTTGGCTGAGGTGTCTATTTCTTCTTCTTTGTCTTAGCTGCCGGAGAGTCTGCCGTCCATGACACACTGTTGGTGAGGCTTGCCTCTGAGGGTTTGTTTGACTTTCTAAGGCTTTCTTTCCAGTTTTATCTCAGCTTGGGCTCTCTTTAGTGATTCTATTTCTTCTTTCACGTCCTGAGCATTTCCCAGTGTTTCATTCCACTTTTTGCATTTTCATAGACTTCATTAAGGGATTTATTCATATCCTCTTTCAGGTCTTTGAACAAATTCATAACAACTATTTTTAAGTCCTTTCCTTGTGCTTCAGTTATATTGCATTGTTCAGAGCCTACTGTAGTTTGGTTGCTGGGTTTTGGTGGAGACACGACATCTTGGGTGTTAATAGTTAAAAGTTATTCTTGAGCAGGTGCCTAGGCATCTGGGTTTGTGATGACTGGTGTTAGGTGTTGATTACCTGGTCCTGTCTTTGTTGGGTGGTTGTTACGTTTCTTGGCTTCTGTGGTACTCTCTGGATCTTAGGAGAGCATGGTCGCTGTGGGTTGCCTGTTGAAAGTGCTTCTGAATCCTTCACCAGGTGTGTTCACTTGGGGTCCCAGGTGTTTCTATGTATTGGGGTGAGAGGAAGGAATAGGGATGGGCGAGAGAGGGGAACTGAGATGGTTCTCAGGAAGTAGAAAAGCTGGGTTCACCACATGGTTTGATAGATTTCTCATGGAATGGAGGCAGAAAGGGGAGGTAGGGATTTTTGTGTTTTCGTCCACTTAGGTGATTATCACACTAATCGTCTTCTATATGTTGAACTATCTCTGCTCTTCCAGGGTAAACCCAACTTGGTCATGGTGAATAATATTTCTGATGCATGTATGCATTTGGGTTTCAATTGTTTTAGTGAGGATATTTTTGTTTTGTTTAGTTTTTCAGGACCGGCTTTCACTGAGTCATCCCTGCTATCCTGGAATTCACTATGTAGTCCAGGCTACATGTGAACTGGGAATATTGGCCTGTAAATTTCTTTGGAACTGGTGGCTTTTGAAGAGAGAAAAGCTTCCTTGAGCTTTCATATTATTTGTGTTGTTTTGTAATGAGATCAGGGCAGGTGGGCTTCTTCTGCTGGTCCTGTGTCTGGCATGACAAAGCAGAGTGGGGTGGAGCACAGGATATGGGCACTAGATCAGGCCTGGAGGCTGGGTAGGGCTTGGGTGGAATGGAGTCAGGTGGTTACAAGGGCCTGGGCTAGACTGTCCAATATGCTTCCTGCTCCAAAACTGAAGGAGGCTGTAGGGCATCCACAGGCCGAGGAGGCAGCATGGAAGGGTGGGTGAAGCATAGTCACCTGGCGATGCCCTTGCAGGAAATGGCTGTCTGGAAGGCAGGACGTGGCATGGGGGGTTCTGTAGGTGAGGGGTGTGGGCTGTGGTGGGAACCTGGGATTGGCAGCAGCACAAACAGGGGATGCCAGATTTTGTGGGGCACTGGATGTAGAACCTGGGTTTGATGAAGGGGTTTGCAGAGGGTGCAAGGAAGAAAGAATCAGAAGACTCAATGTGCAGGATCTCTCTGGGTGGAAAAGCTGGATGTGGCATTAGTGGCCTTTTAAAGAAGAGAGTCTGGCTGGGTTCAGAATGATAGAGGGCATTGCGAACAGACAGCGGGCCATTTCTTTGGTTATACTTACGCAGAGTTTGAACAGAGGCTTATTTAAATATATAAACCCAAACCTTCTTTTTAACATCTGCATCTTTATGAGATTTATCTAAACCCTTGAGAGATTTACTCAATATGGTTTGCAATATACTAGTTTTACCTGTGTTTATCAGCACAGAACCTTCATGTCATACAGGTAGAAACATCCAAGATCTTAGCTGTGGGTATAACAATCAATGAATCATTGTTCCCTGGAGGCAAAGAAACGTCAGGTTCATAAGACAATGCATGAAGAGCTGGTGAGATGGTTCAGCAGATAATGGTGATTGCCACCAAACATGAAGGTCTGAGTTCAGTCCCCAGGAATCACGAGGTGGAATTGGGAAAACTAACTTCTGCAGGCTGTCCTTTGACTTCCAAACATGCATCGTGTCCCCTACATGCCCAGGCATACACAGGTGCCCACACAGACAGACATGCAAAATAAGTACATACATTGTAACAAAAATTTTGGGGAGAAATACAGAAAGATCTTCCTACAGGAGAAGGCTCGTTGCATAGAAAACGTGTGCTTTGTGGTTCTCAATAGCGTTGTATAAAGCATGTATGTGCTTTATAAGATTAGTGCCCATGTTCTGGTTGCCAAACGCCATCCATCACCCACTGTGACATGTTTGGGCAGGTTTCAGTTCTTAGCCCCAATCAGCGGACTCACAACTTCCTGTTACTCCAGCTCCAAGGGACCTGACATCTTTGGCCTTTGTGGACACGTGTATGTGGACACATGTATATTTGGACACGTTACCCAGAGGTACATCTAAAAACACATATGACTCCCTTTTGTGGCATCAGAAGGGGAAACAAGCAAGAATCCTGCACAGCTATGATGCTTTTGAACCACAACAATAGCACCATAGCTAAGGTGCAGCAGTGACACACAGACCTTTCCTGTAACCATCAGCTCTCTAATTGGACTAAGAAGTGCTCAACAAGAGGGGATATCATGGCTTGTTCTGGAAACCTAGACAAGCAGCCAGAGCTAGTGAAGCCTTGGATCTGTGAGGAGAACCTACAGTATGATGTTACTAAACCAGCATAATCCCTAACTACATTGAAAGGAGTTGTCCTTACACCCACAGATAAGCACGGTCCTTACCCCTCATCAAGGACGTTTCTCTTTGCAATAGATGGAGATCGCTACAGAAAAACCACAATCAATCAAGAGTTATGGAGTCCAGTCCCAAAGGATACATCTACAAAACAATCTCCACAGCCAAGGCTTAGGGATCAGTTCAAAGGAAGAGGTAATGTGACTGTACAAGCCAGAGGATTGGGAAGTTTGCTGAGAGATTGTGTTTCCCTGCTATGTGAGAAGCTACATTCATAAACTATCACCAACATGACTGTCTAAATATGAGCTGGAAAAGGATGACAACAGACATGTTGACATGTAAATGAGAAGGCCCATGAGGCCTCAACAACAGGCAACTAAAGATTGCTGAGAGAGAACCAGTCTCGCCTAGGAAACAGCATAATTGGTTATCCAATACTGAATGATTAGCCCTGAAAATACACATATATGTAACATTATGTAGACCTGAGAAGGGTATATTTATGTATTTAGGAAGATACATATATGCATGTAACAACAATTCATGTAAAAAAGGTCATGAGTTCGAAAGAGAGCATGCATAAATATATAGGATGGTTTGGAGGGAAAATGGAAGAGGAAAATAATGTAATTATTTTTATAATCTCAAAAGAATAAAAAGAATTTAAAAGGAGAAAAATAAATTTTAATATGTGGAATACATCTATAATAATCATCTAATGTTTTGTATATTAATTCTTTTGGAAAGAGTTGGTTTTATCTGTATTACAATGTACATTTTCCTGATTAATATTGTGATGGTTCATATCGATCGTCATCTTGGCAGGCTCTAGACTCACAAAAGACACTAGTCCGTGAGCCAAACCTGGTGAGGGATTAGGTAGATTGAGGAGAGACGCCCTTTCCTGAACGTGGACGGTTCTCATGGGCTGTGGTCACGGCTGAAGGGACAAGGGAAGCCAAGCCCCAGCCTTTGTCTTCAAAGGTCTTGACTGTGGATGTGAAGTGAGCAGCTGCCTCAAGTTCCTGCTGACGGACTTCCCATCATGAAGACGGTGCCCTCCGGTTGAGTGAGAACCAACCCTTCCTCTTGAATTGGTTTTTGTCAGACGTCTTGGCACCAAAAAAGCCGCGCACTTCACGAGCCTGCTCACCATTGATTGCCTTCTAGACCCTGTTGTGAATTTCATCTTGTTTGGGGCTTTGTTTTCTGCTCTTACTAACATTCTTAAGCCTCCTCTGTCTGAGATGCAGTTAAGTTATGTAGATGGTTTCTCCTTCCATGGCTATAATTATTGTGTTTTAAGGTGAAGTTAGAGCAGTCTTTAAAATTGGACTAATTATTCTCAAATTCCTGAGTCAAGACAAATGTGAATATTTCCACTGTAAATGATACTTTTGGGTCAGATTGGAGAAAGCCACACTATTCTCCCTCGTATTATTGAGAGTGCTGTTGCCTAAATAATAGCTCGAGGTAGCAGATTATACAGATTATATTGCTCACTTCAAGTGTAGAATTCAAAGATATTTAGTGATTTACCAAGTGCTGAAGCCATTGCCAGGTTAACTTTGGTCATTCCCTCCATGCCTCCACCCGAGGAGTTTCCTTGCTTGTTTACATGTTAGTCTTCTGACCCAGGCAACTGTAAGGTGTGGCTAAGAACTCTCGCAGGTGCCTGTGCTGGATATGATTTCCCGGCTCCTGGGTGAACACCTGGGGGTGAAATCAGTAATAATGCACATCTCGGCTTCTCTTCTGAAGAAACTGCTGAGCCATTTTCCAGGGTGAATGCAGTCCGACCACATCATAGCTGAGCCCCTCTTCTTTAGATCTCTGTCAATATCACATGACTTCTAGTTTTCAGCCCTAAGAGGGTGTAAATGCTTTTATATTGTGGTTTTAGTTTGCATTTCCTTAAGACGACACTGGCCATCTTTTCATACACTTATCCATCATTCGTGCATTATTTTTGTGACGTATCTGTAGAAATCTTTTGCCCGTTTGCTAGTGGGCTATCAATGTGTGTGTGATTGAGCAATAAGAGGTTTTGCTTTTGTGGTCTCCCCACAAGCCTATCTCTTATCTCAGATGCATTTTGCATAGGGTTTCCCTTAGTTTCTTCCTTTTTTATACTTAAGCAACGGCATTATACAAAGGAAAAGGTGTTGAGTATTTTTATGAGGTTCGATGCATGCCTCCTCGTGTTTCTGACGGCCTGCATCTTTACCAAGTTCAATGAGTCTCCTCACCGCTGCAAACTGACACTCTCTGAGATCCTGCAGAGCCTCCAGGATTGTCTGCACACAGCCTTAGTCTCCTAAAATTGGTTTGCAGTTCTTACTGTCATTT
>LOEQ01000157.1:252010-267716 GCA_001685075.1 Bramus lutescens
CCATCATCTTGTCCTCTCAACTCAGGGCATTTCAAGGCTTCTTTTGGTTTCTGCTCTGTATCATGTTCTAGAAAGTCTCTAGTCAGGAAGCTGGAGCTTGCCCCATTGATCGGCCACCAGGGTTCTTTGTCTTTCAGAAAACTGCTCAAAGATAGACGGTTACATCCGGATGTCTGTTTTCTTAAAAGCCATTTTAAAAGTGTTTTCTGCTCTCTAATTTAATTTACTTTTTCATTATTTCAGGTGAGAAGATAAATCTAGTCTCTGTAACTTCATTGCAACCTGAAGTGGGCTTGATATCAAGGAGAGTGCGTTGGCTGAGAGCTAAATGGCAGGAAAGGGGGTATAACAGTCTGTGATTGTTGAGGGGAAGGCTTCTAGAAAGGTCTACCTCTAGTCTAGGAAAACTTGGCCTTTCAAAGGAGCTGTGAGTGGAGCCTTGAGCTGTGATTCAGGGAGCCTAGAGGAGATGGGGAGGTGCTTAGGGTAAGAGTACACAGGTTTCCTGATTGTTGCCTTAAAGAGTTAGAACTTGCTTAGATCTTAGATGGAATGTATTCAGCAGAGCACATCCCACTGCTAATACCTTCCTGGTGGTGACTAAGCTGCTGGCCTGCTGGTCCCAGGGTGAAGTTCCATGACTCCTGCTCCCTAACAGGACCCTGATCTTGTTCTATTCCTGGTGTCGCAGGCCCGATGGCTCCATCTAGGCCCTTTGGCATTCTTCTGGGATGCTCAGGCTCCCTCACTCTGCCTCTGAGTATTGCTCCTGTTTCCCAGATGGCAAGAGCTTCTCCAATACACAGGCTTTAATGAACACAGAGTGCAGGCTATAACAAAACATAGGCCATGCTCACCCACACTCACCCACACTCACCCACACTCACCCAAAAGACACTATACACGGCGATGGTGTGGACACACAAATACACACTAATAGAGTCCAGGCTATCACAAGACGCATACCGTCCCCNNNTGTAATACACACTATACACGGTGATGGTGTGGACACACAGACTCACACCCATACACGCTGATAGGGAAAATTTAGTCTTAGAGAGGGTAAAGGTCAAAATAATCTTGGAAATCTTTGACTGTCCTCTCCACAGACACGTTTCCATGGAGAAGCAGAAATGCTGTGATGATTGGAAGGTCCTAACACGGACAGGTCTGGTTTTCCTCCCGGGACTTTCCATAGCTCCACTAGACTAATTGGGGCATTTGGAAATTGAGAAAGGACTGAAAATATTTATAACCGTAGGAATTATTATCATTGTTATTCTAATGCTTGCTTTCTGTTACCTCTCCTGGGGAGAAAATTGGTAGGTACTTGGTACGTGGAACAGAAAGGAATGCACCCTGACAAGGTGTTTTCCTGAGTTTGTTTCTTCTGGTGTGCAATCTTGAGGACTGCTTCTAATGGTCTCCTGATGGGTGACATGGGCTCCAGGCTAGAAGTGTGCCACTGCCACTCGGAAAATTTTATCCCTGTCAATTTTCTTCCTTTAGTTATATTTTACTAATAAAAATGTCAATACACAATTTTCACTTTGTTGCCTTTCCTTTCTATCCTAAGCTTGCATCTCATCACAGTTCACAGCTGCCTGCTGGAGCTTTGAAACTTGCAGACCGAGCTGTTTCCCACCTTTGGGTTGTCATAGAGGCCAGTAAGGCAGGTACTACTGATTAATAGTTTCTCACTACTGTCTGCAAAGACTACGGAGACTTCATGTAGCACAATCCCAATTAGTTGTATTAAATAAAAACCCCAAGTCAGACATTAGGGGGTGAAAGCTGAAAGACCAGAGAAGCAGAGCAGCCAGTCACTAGTTCTGACCTCTGTGAAATCCTCAGAACCAAGGGGACAAGATCGTGCTATCTCTATAAGACCTCATACTGAAAGCCCTTTCTACGAAACCTCAGACTGAATCCTGAGCACCTGTCTCCTCCCTTCTTATTCTCTCTCCACCCAGCCATATCACTTCCCTTCTCCACCTCCCTAGTGTGGGGATTAAGGGTGTGAGCCACCACGCTTGACTCTGTATCTCTTTTAGACTGGATCAAACTCATATAACCCAGGGTGGCCTTGAACTCACAGAGCTCCCTCTGCCTCTGTCTCCCTAATGCTGGGATTAAAGGTGTTTGCCACCACTGACTGGCCTCTGTGGCTGACTAGTGTAGTTAGCTCCACACTCTGATCTTCAGGCAAGCTTTATTTGCCAGAACACAAACAAAATATCAACACAACTTCATATTTTGCTTAGAACATGATTGCTACATCCAAATGCCTATCTATATAGACATCACCAGGTACAGAGTCCATCACAAACTCGAGAACTCTTAAGTGTAACTTGGCATGTAGTGGAAGTGTCTTGAGAGAGCCCACCAAGTGTACAACCGCCTCGTTGCATGCACTGCATCTACCCTGCCTCTTAGGCTGGATTACAATCCAGGGTTGCACAAAGACACAGCAGAGAATGGGATTTCAGTGGCACACCTGACTCTATAACAGTTATAGGAAGGGTTACAAGACATAAGAGAAGAAAGAAGGGAGGGAGGGAAAGGCAGGAAAGGGGAGCGAGGGTTGATATTAAGAGCAGTAAGTCATTTAGACACTATGTTATCTAGTGACTTGTCTGTACCGACAGAGAAGCCGTCATTCTTGTCACTCTGGCCGTGGGAGGCTCTCTTTAGCACCTTGCAGAAAGCAGGCTTCTCTCCATTCAATTTACCCAGGCTTGTCCCAGAGAATAACTAAGTTTATAAAGATCCTCCTGCCTCCCGGGCTCTTAATCACGGTAACTGGAATCACCACCTTCCTCTCCCTCCCCACCTCAGTGGAAGCCCATTTCTCTCCTGCCCCCCAGCCAAGAAGAAGCTTTACATGGCCATCTGTTATAACCCCATCAATTTCCCTTGGCTGAGCTGAGGCCACTGGCCGTCCATCCTCAGAGGGTTTGATGGGCAAGATTTACTCCCGTGGAGCCTGAGATCCAGGGACACCTGTAACCCAGGCTTTGAGCCCCGTGGCCACCTGTCCACCTCTCTGCTCAGCTGTGCTCATTGACAACTGTGCCAGTGGGTGGGCAGTCCTTCTGTTTCCTTTATTTTGTCTCTGTCACTTTCCTGTCTTAACTGATTGGAGTCTGAAAAACTAATGAAATTAACAATCAAAATCCTCACAGGTCAGCCTGTGTGGTGGAATCCCATTCATCCCAATCATGCCATTACAACAAGTGACCACTTAAGGTGAGAGGACATTACTTCCTTGAGATGCAGTTTGCTCCAGAGCCTTCTACATCTGGACATTTCCAGTCTTTCCTTCCTTGGTGACCATAAGAAGCAGTGCACAATCATTTAGTCACGAGTTAACTTTTTCATGTGGACTTGGTAGACAGCTCTCAGGTTGAGGAACCAATGCTCACCTTGCAGGAGTCAATGCTATTCACAGAGGTGTTTCAACGCCTCCTGTCGGGAGACTCTCTGGAGCCCCTCCTAGCCTCATCAACCATGACTAAGATGTCCCTGAACCTTCCTCTTCCCTCTACACACTGGCTCATCTCTGAGGACTTCCTCAGGCTGAGCAGATACATCCTATCATCTTTCTGCTGGATGCCTGGAACTCAGCACTTCCTGTAACAAGGGCCCATCTTCTCAGTATTGCCTGTTCACATCTCTTCCCAACCCTTAGATCTTTGCGAACTCTACCCATCCAGACTTCCTGTCAGCACCTGCCATTCATCCTCTTAGCTGTTACTCCCAAGTCATCTTACACTAAAGGATACTGGTCCATGTACCCTACCCACCCAGTGACCGAGTGCATCACTTTACTTGTACAAAGGGAACTCTGCAGATGTGCTGAGGACCTTGAGATTGGACAATTGCTCTGGATTGTTTAGATTGGCACCGACTGCACTGTATGTGGAGGGAGGCAGGACAAAGTCAGTTCACAGGCCAGGTGAAAGTCAGTGTGTTACAAGGGAAATGGAGAAAGAAGGCAATGTAGCAGCAGAAAGGAAAGCGGGGAGGAGAAGGGAGAGGGATATGAGCATGGGGAGCTGCTGGCCTTGAAGATGCGGGTTTCCTAGCACCCTGACGACAGCCAGAGCTTTGGTCCAGGATTCCTGCCCTGCCGAACTGCCTTGCAATGCATCTGTGCATCTGTTCGTGGTAATATTTGCATTGGTCATAGGAAACAAATGCAAACAACACTTTCTTTCCTCCTAAAGAAAACCCCTGGTCTCCCTAGACCGAACATCTATCTCAATTACAGCCTGGAGTGAGCAACTTCCCTCAGACACATCTACCTCAGGTACTGACTGCTCTGAGTGGCTAATAGAGGACTAAATCACCTGCCCCTGAGTAGTCTTTAAAGCCAAGTTCTGCCCAACTTTTCCACGGCTCTGTGCTTTTCACCGAACTGTAGCCTCTGGGGACGAGAGGCCAGACTACAGAAGACCTGGAGTGACAACTTCTTCTTTGCGTCCTCAGTCACCTTCTCATGTCCCCCCAGACATAACATGCGTCACATCCCTTTCCACGGTGGGAATGCAGCCTGGCACAGAGCCTTTCTCTCTAAGACAGCTGAGCCGATGAGCTGGCAGGAGTCAGTCAGTCTGCTTGGTCCAGCCTCAGCAGCAGGGCCTTGAAGAGCCCCACTCTGAGTGCAAGTTCTCAGCCCCCATTTCCGTGACAAATATTAATACAACCTTAGTTTCCTTCCTGAGAAACCCTTAGCCCTTTATCTGAAATGGAAAGAGAAAGAACTTATTGTACTTGAAAGCCCAATGTATCCAACTTTCTGGCCACTTTTCTTAATTAAAGTTATGTCAAAGTGAAAGAAAATGAGCAAACAAAATAAGGCAAGGACAATAAAATGGCCCAATGCTTCATGCAGAATCAAAGATGAAGACTCCATCTCCTGTCTGTGTGACCTTGGAAGTATTAAGGGCTGTGCAGTTTAGCTGACAGAGGTGTTAAATGGCGAGCTTCCAACAGAAAGACCACAAAACCAGAACCACAGTTAGTCTAAAATAATTCAATTAAGTGGAAATCACTCTATAAATAAACATATTGGAATGTCCAGTGGCACACCAGAGCTGTGATGGATTGAGTGTTTCCATATCAAAATTAACCCAGATTTTTAACATGTGCATTGTTACAGTATGGACATGCCTGGGGTTCGTGGTGCTCATTTTTTAAAATCATATTAAATATATGTTCCATTAAACAAACTACTATGCATATGCATAGTCTCTGTCATAACACAATTTATATAGGGGAGAGCAGAAAAACATGTGCCCTTTTTAGATTATGTTGATTTAAAAAATGTGTATTGCCATCTCTACACTGAATACATTCATTTACAGACATATAAATTTTCTTTGCTGTTATGGTTTTTGCAGGCCCTACAACCTGCACAGGGTTTTCTGGAAACAAAGTGGAAGGGTTTATTATTATTATTATTATTATTATTATTATTATTATTATTATATATTGTTTTAATTCTTTCTTTGGGGGTAGAGGTGGGCAGCCATGTAGCTCGGGCTCCTGTCTTTGACAAGTTGCCTCTCTTACCGTGCAGCAGGTCCCAACATCTCTTTTCTCTCTCTCTCACACCGTGTCTGAGGCTCCTCTCCAGCCTTCAATAAGGACACTGTGTGTTGTAGAGCAGCTGCACAAGGCTGCACAAATGCTGGCTGAGGAGAAGCGACAGCCCTGTATATCTCTCACTGGCATTGACAGCTGACAGATGGATACCACTCACACACAGAAGAAAAGCCCCCGGGACGATTCGCCAGCATTACTCTCTGTTCATAGGGCCACATGTGATCGAGTGCTGCTCAGAATAATAAACCCAGCGGATGGCTGCGGTGTGGGGCTGTCATACGATACACAGGGACTTTGCCCCTCTAAAACATGAGCAAATATATACGCTGAAGCTCTGTCTTGTGGGTTATTTTCTGCCTGTTTTTGTTTAGAAAAGAAAGCAAAGGAGCTACAGAAAGAACAGAGATGCCGGCATTTGTGAGGAGATTGTCCGGGAGAGGGACATAATCCACACAGAGCCGCCGGAAGCCCTGCGTGGGCTTTGCTCAATACCGCCATCACCCCTCCAATCTGTTTGTTATTATCTTTGCGTTGTTTTTATTTCTTTCCATAAATCGGCCCGTCTTTAAAAGTGTGGCTCTTTGGTTTGCTGGAAGATGGGATCGTAAAACTGCCCGGGAGGCACGTTGATCACAACACATGGAGGAGGGTGAGAAGAAGTGAGGGAGGAGCATGCAAAACCAGAAGAAGTGTCCATCTAAGCAGAAAGTGGTGAGGGCCCAGGGAAGGGCAGCTGAGGCACAGAGCCATATAGGCGAACAGAAAAGATCGCCAAGATTTCTCTGGGTTTGAAGTGAGCAATTGCTCAGCGTTTGTTGCAGCTGTCTGTTGTCTGACCCGCTAATGCCTTCACTCTGGAGTGTGGCTGAGCTGCAGGGGCTATTTCTCCTGGGTGAGGGCAGTCCCTTCCAACTGCCAGGAAGAATAAAGAATCTAGACAGAGCCCCAAGCACGCAGCATCTGGCCCACCTCTCATCTGAATAACTCTTAGCATGCCCCAATGAGTAGGGAGCGTGGGCACTTTGCTTCTTAGGTAAATGGGACAGAAGCAGCCAAGTGCATTCAAGTGACTCAGTCCCATGAATATCCTCAGGTAGGAACCCATAGACCTACTGAGGTTTTAGAAATCATCCTAGCTTCCAGGGTCCTGGGTTGGCTTGGCAGAGGCTCTCACAAGCCCTTTCTCCCGGGCATGTTGTCCTTGGTGATCACACAACTGCTCTGTCTCTATCATATGCTTTGGCAACCTGAAGGTTCTGATAGGGAATCAGTAGGGGTGCTGAAGATGACTTACAATCGTGCCTTCTGTGGTTACCATGGAAACCTCAGGTTAGGCTCCCCATGACTCTGTCTTGCCCTAGTTCCTAGTTCCTGCAGATGAGGAAGAAAGGATGAGGAACTAACTGTGTTTGTCGGTGAGCAGAAAGAGAGGCTATTGCCATGCCCCTGTGGATTCTCAGCCACCAGTCTGGTCCTGAGCAACTAACATGGCGGACAAACTAGGGAGAGATGGCTGTTCAGGTCAGGGCAAGCGAGCCATCCCAACACAGACAGGATTTTCACCTGTCTCTCTCCCTGAAAGGGTAAGTGTGTGGAGGGCATGGGCCAGCAAGACAGGCAGAAATGAAAGACAGCAGATCAAATGGTGTCAGGATGGAAAGCCCTTAGCTGATATACTGGCTAGGGTAACCAAATTTGCAGCAGTGAATGACTGTTTCCATTTTCAACCTTGAACTTCAGTTCAGCGTGTTCTTTCTATTCATGCCTAACGGAAAGCCTCTGAAGCAATAAGTCTAATTGTGCACGTTGTGCACCAGGGACACTATCTTCTCCCGTAAAATACGGTTCCCTGTCCACTCTTACATTATGGAGGCTGATGTCCCTGTACAGAGTGAGGCAGAGGGGAGCTCGGGTGTGCGTGTCTGCTCTCGGCTGCACGGCCGTCACCAGACAGCCTGTTCTAGAATGTCCCCTTGATTAAGGACCTGTAAGTGTCCCACAAAATCCCTACTAAGGAAGTTCCACAGGGTTTGTGAGTCACAGCATTTATTACTTAAGGTCTGCGTTGTCTCTTCAAAGCAGAAAACACAACTTTCGCGTATTCAAATCACCTCATTTGTCTCCTGCAACTTCATAAAACGTTCCTGGAACGGAAATTTCCCAAGTGGGTCTTGGCCAGAGGAAGTTTCCAGCAGGGGGAAGCAAGGAAAACAAAGAAAGGGAGGCTTAGCCTCACTTTACGGCTCCTTTTCCTTTTAATTAAATAAAAGCAATGGCCTGTGCAGAGCTGGAGTTTTGCCATATTAATCAACCTGAGGAGAGAATGACACAGAGCGGCAAAAATCTAAGAACATGAAGGGTGGATCGTTTAGAAATTGGGAATCTTTCCTCGTATATAGTGTATTTCCTTTCTGCAATTCTTCTGACTGGAACCGTGAAACCCACTCAGCCTTTGGAGTGCGGACTTGCACTGTGAATTCCTGCACGGGAGCTCGGCTGAGCTGGGCCCATTCAACAAGTATGGATGCTTGCTCAGCTTTTTGCATAGGGCTTCCAGAAGGTTTTATCTACAAAAATTCATATCTAAAGCATGACTCACGACACTGTAGAACTATTGTGACGATTTGGAGCCACTCTGAGGTCCCACAAAGCAAGGCCTGCTGTTGTCCCCCAGTTTGGAAATGGGGAAACTGAGGCACAGAGAGTTCACTTTCCCAGGATTTATGGGAAATAGAGAAGCATAGTAGACAGTATTTGTTTCTGTATTAGGTCCTGTTCTAAGAGGAACTGAATCAATAAAATCATGTGATAAGAGAAGATTCACTATAA
This sequence comes from Bramus lutescens, assembly GCA_001685075.1. Lineage (NCBI taxonomy): Eukaryota > Metazoa > Chordata > Mammalia > Rodentia > Cricetidae > Bramus > Bramus lutescens. The sequence continues at coordinate 260,450 of LOEQ01000157.1, forward strand.
TGACTTACGCCTATAGGGATTGGGCCATTCAGTGATGCCTAAGAGCATGCCAGAGACGCTGCAAGTCAGCAGCAGAAGCAGCAACAGGGTGGATGGGTGGATGCACTCAGTAACAAAAAGAGAAGACAGAGAAGCATGCATGACTGCTTTCTCCTCATGACACTTTGTCTCTGGGCCACCCACAAGAAGGAGATGTCATCTATTCTGAAGACTGTCTTCTCCCCTCAATGACTACTTTCTATAAATGCCATCGCAGATCCACTCTGAGTTTATTATTGGTATTATCAGGTTGGCAATGAAGACTAACCTTCACAGTTTCCCAACACCATCTGGATCACCATCAGGGTAGGTCCATTAGACAGAACAGATTTTTAAATATTTTCATTCATTAATTTTCCAAGTGTTTTCTCACTTCCAGAGTCTTTATGTATCGCTCAGGATGGCCTGAAAGTCACGATCATCCTGTTCCAATCTTACACTGGGAATACAGTGTGTGCCACTTCCTTGGCACCCAGCAAAATACTTACAAGGGTATGTGGATTTTCTGGAGTATAAGCAAGGTTCATAGAGTCTCAGGGCAGTCAAGGCAACCCCTCACAGAAGCCCAGAAACCTGTTCTCCCCATGATTCTAGATTCTGTCAGGTTGACAAAAATTGCCACCATAGTAGGTGCCATAATATGGACTTTATAAACTTGCATTCTGTGAGATCTTTGCATTTCACATTGAATGGCATGACAGAGTGAAATAAGCCGCTACTTATTTTGCACATTTGTTCCTACTGAATGTGGATTGAAATGTTCAAGGCAGCTTCCCAAAAGTAAAGATGCACTTGAGAGGGGAGACAGAATAGAGATACCTCGAGTCCCACACTGTGTGGGGCAGTGGGTGGGATCCCACCTAAACTAAGGGCCACACAGCTCTGGTGTTCCCAACATCCTAGTCTTTCATTCAGGGCCTCTGCTAGCAGGCCAGGGTGGCTTGAGAATTCTCCTCCAAGAATTGGCACGGAGATTTCAGTGACTAACTGTGTGTTCACCTTCCTCTTTGAATGAAGCAGTGTCATTCATGAGAGGAGAGAGAGCAGCATCCTGAAGTTCTTCCCTTCCATGTCTGTGGTGAGATTAAGTGCACTAAAATTAGTCTCTGTGTGGGAAAGTTCTTTGGAAATGGGAAGACTATGCAAATGCCATTTATAAATGATATTCAGTGTATTTCTTAAAAAGAACACTCCAGAAAGAAAGATCCTCATACTTTTCTGAGTTCCCTAAAGGCCAGAAGAGTGTTTGTAGATAATCATAGATTAATTGTAAACATAAAGAAAGATGTTTAAAAAATATATCAAAGCTGTTGCTTCAGGGCAAACCCAATGCCAGGAAAACTACGATGTTTTCTTTTTATCTGAGATCCCCTTCCTGGCACCCAAATTCTTCCTTTCATGTCTGATACAGAAGAGTGAAGTGGTAGGTAGGGCTCCCTGGGGAGGAACTGTTGCTGCTCTGACCTCACAGCCCTATTGGCAGCCAAGGTGGCGTCAGGATACACCTGTCACTAACACGACACTACCTGCAGATGTGATTGTCCAGGTCAGGCTCCTTCTGCCCTCCCCACCAGGCTTGGGATGCACCCCTCCCACCAACTCCCAAAGAGGGCCGTGGAGCCATACCTCCTGGGAGCTGGCCCAGTCCATGTCTGCAAGGCAAGCGGCATCAGATTGGGAGAAATGTAGCTGGTTTGCACCTTTCCCTTGGAAGGAGGCACTTCTGCTGCATGAACATCCTTCTGGCCGATATGAACTCTGCTCTACTGGGCACAAGACTGAAGAACAGACTTTCCTATGTGGGGAACACTCCCTTAGAACTAGTGCATGCTTATGTCAAAGTTATCAAACAGATCGAGAAACCCCCCAGGCTTTTTGATACTACAGAAAGGTGTGTTCAGTGTCCATGGGTGACCGTGTATCTGGAATAGAGTCCTCTTAGCCCTGAGTAGCAGAGGGTTGGTATAGGGAGCACCCCAGGAAAATCTGATCTTTCACTACATGTGCTCCATAGGCTTCAGAGTCTGAAATGGATTTGTGTTTGTAATGGTTTACTTAAAAACATGTCACCATCATTTAGTGTCAAGGAGGAGTCAGGCTGCTAGGAAGAGCTCGACCACCAAGCTGTGTACTCAGCCTTTCCTCATTATTGCTATGAAGCTATCCAAAGCCATTTTCAAGTTCATAAAATCACTCCATCTGACACTTTGAAGAGTTTCTTTTCCCACCCAGGTTCTCCCCATTATTCTACTTGAAATGTAGGCCTGAGTCCCAGTTAAAAGAGCAGCTTAGGCTCAGACCACACCTCTCCCTTCTCCTTCCCCCAGGCCTAGGGGCTTAAGGGTTATGTTCTCTGTTTGCCTGGGGAAAAATCCAAAAAGACAGAATGAAAACACCTGAATTTATGTTTCTTCTGAAAACAAGGAAGTCTTCCACTTTCTTCCTGGAGACTGAACCTTCAGGGATAGCAAAGACACAAGTCTCTTACTTATTTGGGACCCATAAAGGAGGATTCTCAGGGTGCAGTGAGTGCCATTCTCAAACCCAGTGCATGTGTGTGTGTGTGTGTGTGTGTGTGTGAGTGTGTGTGTGTTGGGAAAAGACCTGTGTAGGTTCAATCAGAAGGTAAAGAGAAGGAGAGAAAGACAGAAGAGAGGTGGAAAGGACAGGAGAAGAAATTTCGAGAGGGAGAGAAGGGAGAAACTGCTTTTTAAAAGTAAATTTTTAATTGAAATATAATTACATTACATTCTGCCTTGCCTTTCATCTCTCCAGCCCCTCCCAAGTCCCCTCCCTCTGACTCCCTGCATACCGACCCTCACTCTTACACTGATAGCTTTCTTTAACTTGAATGTTATTGTTCCATATGTGTATGAATACACACACAAATATGTAAACATAACATGCTGAGTCTGTTTTTGTTGCTTGTACTTGTATGGTTTAAGGCTGACCACTAAAACTGCCTTTATGCATGACTAACTGTAACAACCATTCAGAGCTTCCTTGCTGCTCACTTAAACTCCATGCTGATATTGGAAAGTAAGGTGTTAGAACAAAAAAGCCATATATCTAATAAATCATAGAGTTGGTTTGTAGAAACAAAGACCTCTAGTCACAAGCTGAGATCCATTTGTTCTGCATCCGATTAATGCAAGGGCAGCCCATTTGGGGAGAGTAAACTTTGAAAGCAGCACACATTTGCTCTCCTGCTGCTTTGGGCTATGCACAACGGTCACTTGTGGGCACCTTTTCTCTACTTCTCTTCCATAACCTTCAAAGAAGGGGTCTTTCAAAGACTGTGAGTCCTACGCCGTCACTTCCAGGCTGTTCCTAGACTGTCATGTCCGCCCTGTCAGTCTGGCTAGATTGAACAGATACTATTGATGCCCCTTCCTCGTCCAGACCCAAGCCTAGAGCAGCAGTGCCCAGAGACCATGGCTTTGGGTGACCAAGACCCAGCTAGTAACTGTGTACCCGGATCTAAGCCAGGGATGGCTATTCCATCTCTTTCCATTGCACGATAACTATAGTTTTGGTCAGAACAGACTTAGTGGGAAACAGAAAATAATTGTATTAATTGTATTAGTAATTTTCTATTTCTTTGATGAAACACCATGACCAAGGTAACTTATAAAAGAAAGAATGCAATTGGGCTTCTGGTTTCAGAAGTTTAGAATCCATGACTGGAGAGGAAAAGCACAACTATAGGAAATCTGAACACTAAGATCTTGATAGGCAGGAGGCAGAGAGAGCCCACTGGGGATGGTGTGAATCTTTTTGAAATCCTTAAAACCTGTCCCCAGTGATATACCGCCTTCAACATGGCCACACCTCCTAATCCTTCCCAAACAGTTCCACCTACTGGGGACCAAGTATTCAAATAAATCAGCCTACAGAGGCCATTCTCATTCAAACCACTACAGAAGTGGACACAATGACTTCCAAGAGAGCTTTACCCACCCTGGTGCCTGCCTGGTGACTTTTCCATTACATCTTTTTCTTCCCCTTGATAAGCATGGTGAATGTGACTATGGGCAGGATTCATCCTACAGGGAGGTGCATATTTTCCCAGGGACTGAAAGGATACTCAACATGTTCTGTATGACAGACACAAACAGGAAGAGCCCGACACCAGAGTAGCTGTTGTCTCTGGCTGTCCCTGGTGGTATTGTATATTACAGTGAACCTCAGCCTCCTCTGCAGGAATCAAAGCCTAGAGCAGGTCTGCATGTGTAAAACAGATCTGTGTCCACAGATGCCCATGTAAGAAGGTTGAAGGTTGAAGTTCAGTCCCTGAAATATGTGAATCCAATTCAGCATTTCTGGGCTAGCATACAGGAGGGATTTTAGAAAGCTAGTTGCAAAGATGAATTCCTGGGCTGATCTCAGAATAGTACTTTTTTTTCTTTAACAGCATCTTACCTCATCTTTAAGAGTGCAAATGTTTTGCTTTATTGGAGCATGTGCCCATTTTTATCAGCTGATTTATGGTGACTGTAATGGGATTCACCCTGTCACCCTGTAAATAAGGGTACCACTTCATTAAACAAGGTAATCAAGTTTAAGCAGCTCCACTTCCCTATTAATAACAAGGACTTCCACGCCTATTGCTCTAGAGATCCGCCTACTATAATGAACAGGGATTCTAAGTGGGTCATACCCCGCTCCTGACAAAGGGCTAGGCGGAGGGGTGCTTGCTGCTTATGCATCCGACCAATAACGGCATTAATAACAAGTGGCCATTTGCTGTAATGAAGTGTTGTAACATATGGGCGTCTCTCTAAGGTGGGAGGAGCATTGCTCAGCCCATCAGATTTGGGATCCTGGGGCATCCTGGAGGATCAGTAACCAGGCTGACAGAACACTTCCAAAGGATGCTTTAATGAGGATTTTTTGGGTATTCTTTTTGAATTGCCCACCTGGAGTGACACCCCAAGCTTGCAAACGCAAGATAAACATGAGAACGAAATGTTTGTTATATGGTGTTGGTTATGCGTTCATTTGGGAATGTGTACCTTGGAACATCAGGCAGACAACTGTAATTATCCCAGCAGTGACCTTCTTAGCTGGTTCAAACAATTGCTGAACTGTTGGAGTCAGTTGGCTCGACTTGGACCAAAAATGTACCTTGGAGTGATGCCTACAAGAGGTACATGTGCTACAGAAGCTCTGTCCAGGAGTCAAGTGAAGGAGGACTCTTCAGTGAAGCATGGCAGGCTCAGCAACAGGTTTCAATATGAGGACTCAATTGAGATCGAGTTCCCTGTGCATGCTTCCTCCCTTGCCACGCAACATGTGAGCACCCACATCAGGGGGCTACCACCACCTGTAACTAACACTTCAGGAGAGCCAACACTCTCTTCTGGTTTGCTGCAGGTAGCCTAGTGTATTTGACATAGCTTGCATGGTCTGTCATTTGCACGGTTTGCATATGTCTGCATATACATACATACCCTGTATGTATGTATATCTATGCTAGATATAGGATATCTAGTGTGTTTGATATGCTATATGTGGCCTGTTGCACATGACCTACTATACAGAACTATGGTTATACGGACTCCTGAACATGATCTCATGTTCATGACTTAGCATAGGTACCTTAGTATACAGGGTAGCATCCTGGTGTTTCCTATGACACTTTCACATACCTGTTGTCAAGCTCCTATGTTACCCTGTTAGGCAGCTCTTCTGTCTTGGTTCCTGGGACATTCTCTTCCACCAAAACATCTTCTCTAAGTGCCTGTTCATGCACATGGGGGGTACATTGTTTTTAGCACTAATAACCTCTCCTTCTGGAATTTGCATTTTGAAAGTGATTAAGACATAGTTTTAGGGAGTCCCTTCTCACAGTAAGTAGATACTGGGAGGATATTATGGCTCAACCTGCTGAGTCCAGATCCTTTGAAATAAATGAGGGAAGAGGCCAAACAAAACCCAAACAGGAAAATGCTGTCTCTCCAGAGCTTGCTTTCTGTGTTGAGGAGAGACAATAAATTACATGCTCATAGTAAACACACAAGACATAGAGAACACATGCATTTGAAGCTGGAGAGTTTCTTAGAAAAGAGGCACTATTAGAAGGATTTTATGCATCTAGGGAGGAGGAAGCAATTCAGGGGCTTTGGACTTGCCAGTTTGGGGAAAGTATTACAATCTGGGGAATCAGCAGAGCAAAGACTCTGGAAACATGTGGAAAAACTCAGCAGAAAAGTATGGAACCAGAATCAATGCGGAAAAAGAAGTGTAGGACAGAGACAAACTGGAGAGGTCCAAATTGTTGCGGGAATATTATTTTAACTAGGCCAAGATGTGTTACACTCACTTTTGCTGTGGAATTTTACTTTAACTGTGTTAAGGTGTGTTACATTTGCTTATGCTACATTTGTTTAATTATGTAAAGATGTGTTGAATTTGTTTCACCTTGCCTGCCTAAGGCACCTGATTGTCTGATAAAGATTTGAATGACCAATAACTAGGCAGAGAAAGAATACACAGGGCTGTTAAGCAGAGAGAATAAATAGGAGACATCTAGGCTCAGGAGAAAGAGAAGAACATGAGGAGGAGGACAGAACAAGGGAGACACCCAGGCCAGAAGCCAGATGTCAGTCAGCCAGGTATAGGGACAGCGGGAAAGTAAGAAAAGGTAAAGAGCTCCCAGGCAAAAGTTAGATAAAGAGAACCGAGTTCATTTAAGTTAAAGAGCTAGCCGAAATGTGCATACGCTAGGCTGAACATTTAAAAATTAAATTAAGTCTCTGTGTTATGTCTTTTGGGAGCTGGTTTGTGGATCAAAGAAAAAACCTGGTACATTTTGGCATGCCAGTGTGGGGTCCGTATTTCCACATAAGGGCCTGGGAAAATGTTGTTTTTGTTTTGTTTTTAAAAGGATATGGCTGCTTTAAGAGTCTCTACAATAAAGCAGAGCCCTCAAACAGCCTTTTCCACATGAAGTAGAAACAAATGGCTAAGTGAAAATTCTGGCCACAGTGTAGGACACTGGCATTCCAGAGACAGCACGGCTGCATGAAGCTCCTGGTCAAATACACCTCCAGACCAGCCGGCGGGCTTCAGGATCAGCTCTCACAGATCAGAGAAGGGGGTAAAGCCAGTCACAAAAGCCCTGCTGGAGAAGTCAGTAGTACCTTAGCAGTTTAAGATTTTGCTGGAGAGGTGGCTCAGAGGTTAAGAGCACTGCCTGCCCTTCCAAAGGTCCTGAGTTCAATTC
>LOEQ01000157.1:271651-286276 GCA_001685075.1 Bramus lutescens
ATAGATAGATAGATAGATAGATAGATAGATAGATAGATAGACAGAAGATAGATGGATAAAGATAGAAAATGGGATGTCTGGAATGCACATGAAATCCCTAATTAAAATGATTCCCTGCCACATGGCTTGGGGTAAGGAAGAGACCCTAGATGGTAAACCAGGGTCCTTAAAGACACAGTGGTGGAGTCCAGATATGAAGTCCATAAGTGAGTGGGTACCCATTGCCACTTTTGAGAAGTTAGCATGGGGTGCACGGTTCTAACTTCAACTCTTCCTCCCATGATTACAGATGCAGTCACTTCATGAGTAGATAAGTACATCAAGATTTAATGAACTTTTTATTATAAATATCATATATTATTTTAGAATATTATACTAACACATGCTAAAATAAAGGAAAAGAACTCTGGGTTCTATCATCATGTGATACACATTTCCAGGTGTTTGGAGTTTTTCCTTGCCTTCATTTTTCTAGTAACATGTACACACAGTATGCATTAATAACTGTGTATTGCTAATCCAATGTTTAACTTTAATATTATCTTGATCCTTATTTGCCATGTGTTTATTATACTCAAGAGCACTTGAGTATAAGATATTTCTTTGAGTCAGGTTTTACCACCATTTTTATGCATTTATCCCACTTCTAAAACACTTCTAAATCTGCATGGGTAGATTTCTTGGACAACATCTTTCCCAATGGAGATCAAAGTTAGGATCTATCATCCGTGTGGCTCCACGAGCTTTGACCTTTTCCCTTTACAATGGAAAAACAATAGGCATTAATTTTACTCACAATGACAAGAATATTGGGTATATTTTCAAACTTCATTGGCTCAACATCCTCCCACCCCCTAGACTAGAATGCATCCCTGGACAGGTGCTGCAATATCATGCTTAGGGATTAAGGAAACAAGCACTATTTGACGTCTTTAAAATAAGATTTTCAACAGCTGCAGTATTAATATGCCTCATAATACATTTAACCAGTTCTTTCTGGATGAACCCTTAATCTCATTAAGGAACACACTTTTGACAATTCCCAAGTAGGCACTGCCACAGGGGGATTTCTGCTTTTGCCCAGAGCAAAAGGGGCTGATGTGTCATAACATAAGTAGAGAACGTCAGATTCTTGCATCCTTTCCCCAGAATCAAACTAGACTTGATGCTGAATGTGAAACATTGTCACATTTCTTCTTGAACCCTTTTGATTAAGACTGCTGTTTCCTTATCCTTTCTGCTCTATCTTAGATAGATTTGGTAGGTAGCAGTCTATTATGCCCAAAATAAGATAAAAAAAGAAATTGCAATTTTAGGTAACAATGAATCATCTAATTTTCCCCTGGGTAAATTAATAAAATGGATGGGAGCCGGTGATTCGAGCTGCACACACACACTCACGCTCCTGGTGGTTGAATACTCTTCCCGTTTCACTAATTTGAGGTGCTATTTTTATCACACATCACTCTCCCTGTACTGTCACATGGAGAGTTGCTTGCATGGCTTCCTTTACAGCCAGCTCTTCGAGCTGCTCTGAGTGCGCTTTCACTCCTACATGGGACCACGAGAAGGTGGGGAACCCAGCTACCTGAAAGCTATTTACTGTAAACTTCACTGATGGAAGGGCTCTCTAGAAAACAGCAGAAGCCTTTTTGGCCATGGCATACATCTTCCAGTGATTTGCCAAAATGACAAGCACAAAGTAGAGAGAGATACGCGTTCTCTAGGTCTTTCAGGAAACATGGAGTTGTTCCTTTGGTCACATACATGCGGATCTACAAGAAGGGTGAAATTGTAGAGATGTTAAAGGAAAGGGAACTATTCAAAAAGGATCACCTTGAAGAGGCTACAATATCACTCGGCATGGCATCATTGTAAACAAGCAAGTTAAGTGTAATATCCTTGCCAAGATCATTAGTGTGCTGGGCTGGCCAGTTCGGTGTCAACTTGACACAAACTATGGTCATTTGGGAAGAGGGAACCTCCACTGAGAGAATGCATCTACAAGATTGGTCCTGGGGCAAGCCTGTGGCGCATTTTCTTAATTAGTGATTGATTGGAAAGAGCCAGCCCATTGTGGGTAGGGCCATCTCTGGCCTTGTGATTCTGGGTTTTAAAAGAAAGCAGGTTGAACAAGCCAAGAGGAGAAATCCAGAAGCAGCCCCTCTGCATGTCCTCTGTATGAGCTTCTGCCTCCAGGTTCCTGCCCTGTTTGAGTCCCTGTCCTGATTTCCTTTGCTGATGGACTGTGGTGTGGAATTATGAGCTGAAATAAACCCACCCCTTCTCAAGTTGTTTATGACCATGGTGTTTTATCAGAGTAATAGAACCCCTAACTAAGGCATACATTTTTAGCATTGTGAGCACTCTGAGAGCAAAGATAGCTTCCTGAAACAAGTAAAAGAAGGGATAACAAATAGAAAGGCACCTGGGCTCAGCTAGGGCACCTGCAGCACCAGGGAAGCACACGTCACTCCAGCCTGTACCTGCTGGAGCCCATTCCCCATAAACTATAGCTTAAAGAAGAAAAAGATTGACTAAAAATCTTAGACCGTGCCTAAAAAAGAAGAAAAAGAAAGAGGAGGAGGAGAAGAAAGAAAGGAAGAGAAAGAAGGAAGGAAGGGAGGGAGAAGAAAAAAGAAAAGAAAAAAAATTAACCACATGAGTCTCTGTATGGAGAAACCATAAATGCTAAGCTCAGAACAGAGGGGGAGTGTGATGTCATTTTTTTCATCACTGGGGCAAATACCTGACAAGAGGAATGGAAGAGGTGTTCATCTTAACAACTGGAGAATGCAGTCCATCATGGTGGGGGTTCTTGGGGCAGCAGTGTCCTTGTGTCCACTGTCAGGGGCCTAAGATGAATACTGGCACTCAGCTCCTACTTCTGTTCAGCTTGGAACCCCAGCCCCTGGGATCCCAACCCCTGGGAACCTCAGCTCCTGGAATGGTGATTCCCACTCCAATTAACCAATGGAGAAATTCCCTCAAGCACGAGCTGTGAGCTTTGTCACCTAGGTCGTTCCCGATCCTGTGAAGCTGATAAACAGCATTAATCACACAGAATGGTTAGAGGCTGCTGTCTGGGGAAGAGCAGGTCTGTCTGTCTATTCCCCAGCACAGCTTGCTCCCTGTGGTGGTCTCTGAAGTTCAAGGACATCCGCAGAGGCAGCTACCTCACCTTCCCGACGCCCAGTGGATTCATCACCAATCTGGATTTTGCCTTTCCACTCAATTCCGTAGTCTTTGCTCCTTGACAATGGCTTGAGAAACTGTGAGTTTGAGACTTTGGTAATTTTAATTCATCTACTTGATTTCCCTATGTTCTTTGAACTAACCTTGCTTGGGTATAAGTCTTGTGGGGCTGGGTAGATGTCTCAGGTGGTAAACTACTTGCCACATAGCATAAGAACCTAGGTTTGATGACTGACTATAACTGGAGATTTCTCTCCTGTTCTGAGTATCCACTTTGAGGCTTAATATTAATTACAAGCTACTTGACCTATTAGCTCAAGCTTATTAACTAGCTCTTACAACTTAAATTAACCCAATTCTATTATTCTATACTTCACCACGAGGCTCATGGCTTCCACCCTGCTTTTCCAGCAGCTGCAAGTTTCTCTCTCGACCCCTGCCTTCTTTCTCCCTGTGTTCAGTTGGCTTTCCTGCCTAGCTATATTCTGCCCTGCCATAGGCCAAAGAAGTTTCTTTGTTAACCAATGGTAATAAAGCATATTCACAGCATATAGAGGGGACTCCTACATCAACTGACCCACATATATACAAAGTTAGACATAGAGATGTACAGCTATAAGCCCAGAACTGTGGATACAAGACAGACGTATAAGTGAGACTTTGGTGGTCTGGTCCAGCCAATCAGTGAGTTCTAGGATCAGTGAGAGGCTCAAAAAATAATGTGAAGGAGCTACCAAGGATGACTGACACCCACACATATGTACATACATGCAAATGTACATGTACATATGAGCACCCACATAGGCATTAAACAAAGACACCTTCAAGAATAATCCTCATAAGGAGTATTATTCATTTCATCTTAAAGGTTTAAGTGAGAACTTCAGTCTATAGTTATAGATGATTATGAAGTTATTTCTCTCTGACTTTTAATTTTCAAAACGACAGATACAAATTGCATTCTATATTTAGAAAAGAAATTGAGCATTTATCCTGTTGACCTAAGATATATAGGTATACACACCTAGTTATTCATTTATTAAATGGCTTGGAAGGCCTTCCGATATGCCTTTTACTTAAGGCTTGAGTTTGCCTACAATTTTAGTTCATGTTTTTAAGTTTTGCCTTCCTTTGAAGATTAAGAATTCATTAAAGTGACTGTATTTCCTGTGCACAGGGCTCTACATGAGGGTGCTGAATGATTTTATTAGTATCTTTCTTGTTATCTTTTCTCACTTGGTTAGTAGTTCTAGGTGGGAAGGAATTTGGAAATATTTTCTTTTTATTTCTAGTGGTGTCAGATACCATGGGATGCCCAACGATATTCCCATTTTGGTGTGAATTGCAGTTTGGATTTCTGTGGTTTTGTGAAGCTATTCCATTGTGTCCATGTCACTGAAAGCTGTGATACCATGTCTTGTGATGCTCCTTTCATTCATCGTGGTATTCAATCTCTGATCCACAGCAATTCTCTTATTATACCTTCACTTGTTTCCTTCTGGGTGTTTAAGTTCCCTTTTCTGAAGCTCCATTCCATAACTCAGGAAGATTCCCTGGGATATCGGCACTTCCAGTATCCCAGAAATTTCCCTCTCACTCCATCTTCCTTACCCATGAGGCCCTGCGTGTGTTCCGCTCCTTTCAGACTTTTGCTGATATTGTTTCAATCTGATTGATAACTTCTGAATTATACAGCCATATTTTAGGTTTTCAAAGGGCTCCCCTGATCTCTGCTTATCCTATCTTTACAGTGTCTGTTCTACGTAAGATACCTCATCTTACTCCATTTCCAAGGGTATCATTGAACATTCAAAGTTTCTTAAAACTTAATCTGAATTTTACAAGATGACTTTAGCCTTTTTGTTCCCGTTGGATTTTACTCTTCCTACTGAGTGCTGTTTTTGAGTTTCTGCTAAATATTGGCTCAAATTGAAGAGTAGAGACCTGATGCCGTCATGCTATTCCCCAACTCGCAATAGTCTCTGCTCAGCACCGTTGGCTCTCCCTCCTATTTATTTTGTTCATTTTATTTTATTTTTTAAGATATCCTTTTCCGGTTTAGCTAGATATCTTAACACATCCAGGACTTTTCCATGTCTTGGTTTCCCCCCCGACTTCCGCTCTCGAGTCGTGCCTCGGATCATTTTTCTTTCTGACTGATGTCAACATGGGCGTTTCCGCTCTCTGTGCAGTCGCCATCCCTGCGTTGGGATTGGGAGGGACCAGACACTAAGAGTTCCTTAAACTTCTTTGTTTTCCTGGTAAAATAGACCTTAGCATCTGCTATTTCTCTTCCTATTCCTGATATTCTCTTTCTCTTCTCCTGCAGGCCTAGGCACCCCCTGACCCCCACATACTTCCACGCACCTTGATCACAAAGGAATGACGTGATCTTCATGCCCTATTTAGGTGTATGTCCTTGTCCTTAGCCTCAGCAGCACCCTGCAGAGTTACTTGAGATTTTATCAATTAGGTTTACCCATCAACATGTCTTTTAACCCAGTTCGGTTTCCAGTACAGGCAGCAAAATGTTACCCTAGTCTTTGTGTGAACTGTGCGCTTTTTGCTCTTCTGAAGAGTTTCAACGTGGATGATTTCCTCTTCTCCACAGGCCTTTAGTGGGAGTCTAGGGCTGCTAGGCCAGGACATTTTAACAGATTCCATTTGCAGTGGAAGCTGAATAGGCCTCACCGTGCCCCAAATCTCCCTCTTGATTTCCCAAAGTGCTCTGTTTTGTAAAGTTTGCCACAGCACAGCAATTCTCAATTTCTTAAGAAAACAATATGCACATTTGCCCTTTCCACCGATTAGGCAAATTCACATACAACTTCTGCACTTGGCTTTGGGCTCAGTAATCCAGTGATTGGCTCTGTTCCATGTCTCCGATGATGAGAAATGTGGACCTAGGCTGACTGAGTGTGCATGCTGCTGAGAGCCGCGTGGCAGCGTTGATATTGCCATTATTTATTATTTACATATTTAATGACCTTATTGATATCATGTGCTGTTAGCACTACTAATTATAACACAATAAACATAATTTATAAACACAGTGCATGGTGATATACGTAATCAAGCATGAACAACAATACCTGGAGCAGCTGCCCCCTCCCCACTGGGGAGGCCTATCCTGTGAGAGCAAGCCATCAGCTCACAGAGCCTTTAAAGTAAAATAAAAATATTTTAATGAATTAGAAACAGATTGTGGATAACATGTGTGATGCTGCCACGATATAAATCCAACTGATCGTTTTATGAGAGTGGCGTGGCTCCCTGTCCTTGTAAAGCCACAAAAACATTCATAGGGACTCTTCGATATAACTTCACAGTTGGATTTATTGTGCACGTCACCTTAAGAGCCTAGAGGATCCCAGGGAAATGGCATAGTACCAAAGAATAGAAGAGGGTGGAACTGGGGTTCCACTTGCCCTTGAAGTCTGGAAAAATGTAATACTAAGAAATCAAAACACTGTTTGTTTAAATCTGGAGACAGAGAATTCAGGAATAGTTGTGTGAGAAAAGACATGCCTGGATAGATTACATTTCCAGTCATCCATCCAAAGGAACAAAAAGAGTGCTTTGACCAATTTCTCCAGAGTCAATAGGCATTTAGAGATGTCACAGAATTTGGCTACAGAAAGCTGTCCCAGCTCTCTTCATTATATATGCTCATAATGTGTGAAACATATTCATAATTCAAGAATATCACCAAGGCATCAATGATGTCAATAAAATGCTATTCATGTTTTCATACTAGCAGGTTTTTAGATAGTGTTGACTTCTAATGGCTAATCAACCACTATTGACAGAGACTGCTCATTTGTTTCCCAGCTGCCCAGACCCAAATAACACAGAAACTATATTAATTAAAACACCTCTTGGCCTACTAGCTTAGGCTTCTTAATAACTAACTCTTACATCTTAAATTAACCCATTCTGTATATGGCCACAAGGCCAGCTTACCAGGTTAAGTTCCGGCCTCTGTCTCCTTCGGCAGCTACATGGCATCTCTCTGACTCTGCTGTCTTTTCTCCTCTATCTCTGCTTGGAATTCTGGCCTTGCTCTATTCTGCCCTGCCATAGGCCCAAAGCAGTTTCTTTATTAACCAATGGTAACAAAACTCATTCACAGCTTATAGAAGGTGAATCCTACATCAAACCACTTTAATATAACTAATATTATTTTACATATTGTAGATAACTTCAGAATGATGTGTAGCGTTCAGCCAGTCACTTCATCTAATTAGGCCTCTTAATGGCTTCACTTCAGGGTACCTGTGTATCAAGAAGACAAACAGCTATGCCCACTCTCGCTCCAGCTGTTGGTTTGGTTAATCATTATTGTCAACCTCACTGGTTTTAGAACTCCCAGAAAATACTCTACATGTGTCTTCCAGAGCTCTTCTAGGTAGAATTAATAAACTTCCCTGCAAACAGGTGGCACCTGAGTCCTGAACTGAATGAAGAAGGGAAAAGGAGAAAGCCAGGTGAACACAAGCATTCTTTCTCTGGCTTCTGATGCACCCAGATGTGAGGAAGTGACTGCCCACAGCCACAGCTGCTGCTGTCTGCTGCCTCCATGTCTTCCCTACCATGGAACTGGTTCCTCAAACTGTGAGCAAAAACAAAAGAAACTCTTCCTCCTTTCCTTCCTTACGAGAAAGGCACCTACTGCAGAGGGCGAACACCTACCCTCTGTGCACACATCTTCAGTGCCTTTCTCATTGCTCACCCGAGTCAGGACCTTCCTCTTTCGCCACAGTCTCCTCAAATCTGCTCTGTCTGTATATAACTCTTTTACCCCATTCCTCATAGGCTTGAGTGACAGCAGCTGCCTTCAAGTTTAAAATTAATGTGATTTCTAGCAGCAAGACACGTTTCTCCCAGGAAACATTTTCTTGGTAGAAGAGTGTGAAGTTTCCCTAAATACGTATATACCCGAGTGTGCTGCTCCTTTGTCTGTCAATCTCATCCCAAATGTCACTGTATTATTTTACTGTATTTTCTAATTCCCCATTTGAAAATGTTTGCTCAGCTAAATTGCCCCTTTATTAATGGGAACATTTGTTCTTTAATGTTTTAAATTCTTTTAAAATTTGATGTGTCTATCTGCATGTATGTATGTGTACCACATGAGTAGAGGCCTGGAGAGGCAAGAAGAAGGTTTCTGATGCCCTAGAACTAGAATTACAAAAGGTCACGAGCCGTGAAGTCTGTGCTGGGAAGTAAAACCAGGTTCTGGTGTAGGAGGTCCTTCTGTTTGTGTGTTGCTTTCATTGGTTAATGAATAAAGAAACTGCCTTGGCCTAGTTGATAGGGCAGAATTTAGGTAGGCGGGGAAGACAAAACCAAATGCTGGGAGGAAGAAAGCAGAGGGAGAGAGACACCAAGGAGCCAGCAGAGATAGACATGCTGAATCTTTCCCGGTAAGCCACTGCCATGTGGTGATACACAGATTAATACAAATGGGTTAAATTAATATGTAAGAGTTAGCCAATAAGAAGTTAGAGCTAATGGGCCAGCAATGTTTTAATTAAGACAGTTTCTGTGTGGTTATTTCGGGTGTAAGCCAGCTGGGCGGCCAGGAACCAACAAGCAGGCCCTTCTTGCAACAAGGTTTTTTGCAAGAGCAGCAGGTGCTCTTAATCACTGAGCCAGCCCTCAAGCCCCAAGGTTTCTGAGTTCGTTAGGTGTTCTAAATGCCAGTGCCCTGCCTGAGAGGAACACCTGGAAGATCCCCTCTCCTTCTGTGGTCTACATCTTTATTGTGCCTTTTGATGTGCAGAGCTTTCCATACTTTTCCTATAGTAACAGGATCTGAGCATCAGGCCTTGCACATGAACCAAGCATTCTGTCACTGGGCTTCGTTTTTGGCCATCTTATTTTCCCTCATCACTTTTGAAACAGGAGCTCACTTAGTCACCATGTGGGTCTTGAACTTGCAATTCTCCTACCCCAGTCTCCTGAGTGGCTAATGTTTTAGGTCTGTACAATCAGGCCCTCCTTGGTTCTAACTTGACCCACTCTCATTTGCCTGTTCTTACTATGAGAATCCTATTCAGAAAGTCAAATTATCCCTGTTCATAGATTATAAATCCTGTACAGAAAAGGCCTGAGAGAATATGTTTTAGTTAGGGTCTTTATTGCTGTGAAGAGATACCATGACCTTGGCAACTCTAATAAAGAAAACATTTATTTGGGGTTCACTTACATTTTCAGAGGTTAGTCCATTATCATCATGGTGGTACATGGCAGTGTGCAGGCAAACATAGTATTGGAGAGGGAGCTGAGTCCTATACATCTTGCAGGCAAACTTGCAGGAAGTTGACTGAAACACCGGGCAGTATCCTGAACACAGAAAACCTCACAGCCTACAGGCACATTGACATACCTCCTCTAACAAAGCCATACCCACTACCCATTCTGGCATAGACACATCTCCTAATAGTGCCACTCCCTGTAAGATTATGGGAGCCAATTACATTTGAACTGCCATGTTATCTATCTGAAGATTCTGTAATCTGATATTTTCAGCCAAGTTGCAGGATAAAATATCAGCACACAAAAATCAATAGCCTTTCTGCATGCCCATAGCAAACCCGCTGAGAAAAAAAAATGAGGAAAATCCCATTCCTAACAACTTCATTCAAAATATAAAGTATCTAGTAATACATTTAACATAAATGAAGAGATGAAAGACCTCTACATTGAAAACCATGAGACAACAAATGAAGAAATAATAGCGACTCTAGGATATGGAACAACTCCCCATGATCATGGATTGGCAGAAAGAATGTTGTGAAAAGTGGCCACACCACTAAATATGACACACCATTTGGGTACAATTTCAAGTCAATGCTCCAATGATATTATTCATATAAATAGGAAAAAATAACCCTAAAATTCATACGGAAGCACAAATATGTTGCAGTAGCTAAGTCAACTCTGAGTGCAAATACTAACACTGGAGGTATCATAATATCCAGCTTCAAACTATAATGATGGAAACAGTTTGGCAGAGGCACAGGCACAGAATAGACACAGACCCAACAGAACATGATGGAGAACCCAGGAATAAAACTGTACAAGTACAGCTTCCTCGTCTTTGACAAAAGTATCAAAGTCTTTCTTCAGTGGGGTACAGAGAGGACCTTTTCAAGTGTTGGTGAATATCAGTTTGTGGAAGAGTAAAAGTAGATCCTATCTCTCACCCTGTACCAAAGTCAACTCAGAATGCATCATGGATCTTAATGTAAGAACTGAAACTTTGGTGTTACTGTAGGAGAACAGATGTGTCCTAGACGTCCATTAGCAGGTTTATCCCACTAGACTGAATGATGTCCTGAAATTTCTAGGATTCTCCAGCAGAATGATGAACATGATTTCCCCACTTAAACTTTCACAGCCAACCTCCTCATGGGACAGCGAGGGAGCCATGGCTCTTCCTGGAATCAGTAGGCATACGCAATTCAAATGTGCTCAATTTTCCTTCTACATTCCTTGTGCCTTAAACAGACACAAGCGTGAAAGAGTATGTAGAAGAATTCATTCACTGTATTTCAGAGATATTTCTTATTTGAAATGGGGGAAATTTTTACTTTGTTTAATGACTAAGTATTCATGAGCTAATTTAGTAACTGAACGAATTTCTTAAGTGGCATCTTCCAGCTAAAATGTTCAAAACGTAAGTTGCCAGTCTATAAAATACATGCTCAGTCAGAATG
Organism: Bramus lutescens; assembly: GCA_001685075.1. Classification (NCBI taxonomy): domain Eukaryota; kingdom Metazoa; phylum Chordata; class Mammalia; order Rodentia; family Cricetidae; genus Bramus; species Bramus lutescens. The sequence continues at coordinate 282,571 of LOEQ01000157.1, forward strand.
TGACTCTTCTCTTACTGACAAGCATTGTTTCCATATCTGCAGAAAGTTCCTGATAGCTAAGGGACCGGTACATTCCCAGGTGCCAGGCAGCACTATGTATTAAATAGCTCAGTGGCTTAAATAGCTGCTTGTATTTGGTAATATTGTTACACAAAGGGCTGTTTTATATGGCTTAGTCAAATATCAAAACATTAGAGAAGCTTTCTAGATACAATAAATTTTATTCCACAAGCATAAGCAAATAAGAACCTGCTGGGTGACCAGCTCAGTGGCTTAAATAGCAGACCAGCTTTTGTTACAGTTGGAAATGTATGAGTCTCTCAAAAAAGCTTGTTTGGCTCTCTGAAGTACTGGTCCTCTCGCCCAGAGAAAGGAGTGCAGTCCCTGGCAACAAAGGCAGGTAATGCTAAATAAGTGGCAGGCAGAAGAGCCCCAGAGCTCGTACTGTGTAGTCACTACTCACTGGCCCCATCTCTCCACAGTGACCTCCGAGACATTTGGAAGTTAGAAAATGGCTCAGGATGTACTTTACATCCTTTAGTTCAGGTCGCTTCCCTTAGCTAAAAGCAGAAATAGATGTCTGCTGAGGATCAGGAAATGGACCCAACCAGATATGCACAGGACAGATTACTTTTATGTATCCCGGAGAATTGCATTGACAATGTATTAAAATGAAATTATCTTTAAAGTTAGCTTGACTAATAACAATATGTAAAGTGAGCTAGGAATTCTAGGATATCAGAAAACTACAAAGACTATGTTGGAGTTAGTCTCAGGATACCCACATGGTCAATTTTCCAGCCCATGGGTGATCTAGTAAGGGAGAATAGGATTCTTCATGGAGCTGGCTCAAGTTCATCCAGAACATCGTAGAAAGTGGTGGAATGATAGAGTTGAAACAGTCATGGGATAATTCTTATTCCTTGTCTTTAGGGATTGTCATGTTGGGTAATGACATTTTTCTTGGACCCAGAGCTGGTGGTTTGTGGTTGGACCTGTGACTGGACACACCATATGATATGGAAGGACTTACTAACACTACTGCCTGCTGCGTCCTTGGTGTTCTGTAATACATGAATGGCTTCTCAAAACAAATTTCCAGTTAACACATGCTTTGTCCAAATATGATCACAAAGCACCAAGTGATAATACCATTTAATTAAATTGTAAGAGCACGCAGAAACGTGTCTTCATGGGTGGAAAAGGTAAAAGTTCACACAGTACTTGCCTAATGATAAAGATCTTCATATCTGGAAATTGCATGTTTTCTTGGCATCATATGGACCTAGCATTTTTGTGAAACAAATTCATGGCACATCATCTCCATAGTTGCTTACATTTTAGAGGTAGACCATTCATTTTCCTAGTTTCTGTCCACTTAAACAATCTTTAGTTGTCCCCACAGTGACAAGCAGAGGGAGGGGCTTCCAGGGGAACGAGACAGCACATGGTGTCCCAGTGGGTAAATCCAAGCCTTGGGTCTCACAGCAGGGTGCCAGCATCATATCTCCTATATTCCAAACAAGAAAACTACCTGGTGTTGTTTGTGATGAATTTTTCAGACTGTGACTCCTAAAAAAGCAGGTACTGAAAAACCCTTTTCAGTTTGAGAGCTTACATACATGCCCTAGGAGAGGTGAGACAGAGAGAGATGCAGAAGCCTTGAGTAAACACATCTTCGAAGAAGACACAGAAACGGACGATCTGGGTGTGCAAAGATGCTCCAGTCAGTAGTAATCAGGGAAACGCAGACCAAGGCTACACACAGCATCACCTCTTACCTCCTAGGGTGACTGTTCTCGGAAGGTCAGCAGACAAACGTTGCCAAAGGCCTGGAGAAAAGACAATGATTGTGGGTCGTCAGTGGGAACGCAGATTGGAGGAGTCATTTTGGATAACTAGGAGAAATTCAAAGTAGAGCTACCCCTGACTCAGCCACCCTACAGAAATAGCCTAGTCACAAAGGACTTGAAACCCCCTTGCAAGTCATCGATTCACCTCTGGCATTGCAGTGCTGTTCATGACAGCCAAGACGAAATCACAACGGATGGTCTACTGGGAGACAAATGAGCAAAGACACACGTGCCTTATATAATATAGGCGGCCTTCAGAGAACGCGCTCTTGCCATTTACTGTAGCATGGAGGAAGCAGACACAGAAGAAATTACTGCGTGTGGTCTCATATGTGTAGAACCACAAACCCCAATTCAAACACACAGAGCTAGATAACAAAGTAATGGTCACCAGGGGTAAGGGTTAGGGAGGAATGTGAAGGTGACATACCGGGACACATGCCAGATGAAGATTCTGGGTCAGAATTAGTCACACTATTGGGATTTGTGATAAATAAGCAGATTTTAGTTGTTCTTGTACAACTAAAAAGGTCAGCCGTCAATTTCCTTGAATGCTAGTCTTGTCAGTAGGTATCCTATAACATATGATGTCTAGCTTGGAATATAGAATAAGGGCTATGGAGAAGTTCCGTGGGTCAAAACTTGCTGGACAGGGATGAAGTCCTGAATTCCTATCCCCAGAATCCACATTAAATGCCAGGTATGGTCTGGCTCATCTGTAACCCAAAGCTGAGTGGAGGGAAGGCAGGGGGATCACTGGGGCTTGTTGGTTGTCAGTCTATGAGGAAGTCAAACTCTAGGTTCAAGGAGAGACGCCTTGTCAATAGGATAAGGTTTATATTGAGAGAGCACCCGATGTCCCCATCTGGTCCCCATATATGACACACTGGCATGGGCATGTGCACTAACAGTCCCACGTGCCCACGCACTGTGCATCACACATGTACAATTTTTAAAATACAGAATAAAGTTTAGCTTAAAGATACTAAAATAAGAAACTAAATATTTGATGTGAAATTATTTGTACTAAAGTTTTGGATTCAGTAAAACAAACACTTGCCCTCAGGCAGCCTCATAGGGTCTATAAAATCAGCGAACAGTAAAGCAATTCTTTAGGTAATTGCAAGAGTAGTTCCCTTGGTGTGATAGACACGCAATGCTGATACCTCACAGAGTCGTGAAACCAAGGGACAAGGCTAGGGTGGAAATGGGGTGGCATGATGATTATGATGATGGTAAGCGGCGTGGGCACTGTGAACCCCAATAGGGACGCAACCCATCACCCATCATCTCATCATGGACCAGGTGGGCAGGGCTGAGGAGCAGACAGGAGCACTCCTCAGAAGCTGACATGGCTCCCATCACTCAGCGTGGCGTCGGATGTTTGGAAGGGAGTTTTGTGTGCTCACCCTGACAGTCCATCGAGCCTCACTGACCCAAGCAGTTGGAATCAGTTTCCAGAAGAGTTATGTCCATATATGTGGCTGCAAAGTCCAAGATGTGCACCAGCATCAGAGTAAAAAATATGTGTTTGTTGGCATGAAATCGATAGGGAAGAGAAAGAGGTGAGGAGATTTGAATACATTAAAGTGCAGGAAAGGGCAGGGGAACCCAGAATTCAAAGGAAATGAGTCAAACGTTCTCTGAAGTATATTTGGAAAGAAAAATAGCGAGAGGATACACAGATGCAAGTCAGACTACTGATCCAGGGCAAGCTGACACAGCACCGCTAACATTCCTCAGACCCAGGAGGCTCATTCCTGCCCCTTCTGTGAGTGGAGGCAGCCCACAGAGTCTTGCGGCACCCAGCATAGCCATGCATGGCTCTAAGTGGCTTGGAGAGAAGCCAGAGA
>LOEQ01000157.1:332054-364484 GCA_001685075.1 Bramus lutescens
ACACACACACACACACACACACACACACATATGTAAGAGCCAGAATATCAAGAAGTCTGCTGTGAAACCATTATCTCCTAGAAATGACTGAGTATACAAGACCAGAACGCATCAATGGCCATGTCAACATGGCACGGGGAAAACTTCCCAGGGCTGCACCCTCAGACAGAGACCCTACAGACAACTAATAACTTCTGGAAGAAGGATGATTGCCCTCTGTCAGGAATGACCCTTTATTGGTTGCCCAATGCAGAGGGGTCAGCCTTGAAACCATATACACACAAGCAACAAGAATAGACTTAGCAAATTGTATTTATATGCACCTGTGAATACACATTCATGCACACACTCCTACAGATGTAACAGTAAAAGAGAAAAAGATAACAATTTAAGAGTGGAAGTGTTCGTGGGAGGGGTTTGAGGGTGTGTAGCTGGAAGGTGCTGGAGGGAGAAAAGGGGGAGAGGAAGTTATGTAATTCTGTTTAAATTTAAAATATATTTTAAAACTAAGGAAAAACATTCTGAAAATAAATAAAAATTAAAGATTAAAATCATCAGCTAAAAAACCAATAAAGTATATACCAATAAAGTATAAACCATAAGTATATAAGAGTTAAACTACAAAAATTCTCAACTCTGCTTAGTCATTCTATCTCTAAAAATTACTTACAATATATGGATTTTAAAAATTGGAAGCCGCAGCTCAAAACTTGAAGCTATAGAAGAAATTAAATACATTCTAAAGGTTTGATCATCAACATACATTCAGAATATCTACACTGACGTACTCTGGAAAATGCCTGAAAGGCCACTCCTAAAATACATACCAACCAAAAGGCAGTGTAGCTCAGCCTATTAATCAACATGGCCCTGATTGAAATATGCAAAGGACAGCTTAAACAGGGGAAATATGAGTCCATTCTTCTTTGTAAATATGAATGTCAGAAGATAATTAAGATAATGAAGTGTTTGATTAAGCAAATAATCCAGCACAAGTAGGTAGGATCTCCCCAAAAAAATCTAAAGAAATTTCAACAGTTGAAATATTAGGAGTTTGTTATTACTGATGTATTCAAGAGATATTTAAGAGACAAACTTTCTTTCTCTCAAATATTTCTATATACGGATATAGATGTTTGTAAGTGTAATTATTAACATATGTAAACTTTTTAATAACGAATTAATTAAAAATTAATTATCCTCACCAGCCTGAAGAGTTCATTTTGTCATGGACATATGGTCCTGGGAAGGAGCCTGGAGACAATGTCATCTCAATGGGACATTAGAGGCAGTGGCGCTGAGAAGTGGCTGATGAGGCAGCAATGTCCCAAAGACTTTGACCTTCTTACAGTATTCTGTGTGGTTTAGCCAGAGCAATACAACAAAAACACGGCACACTAAGTACAAGGAGGGAAGAGAATATTTAGGCTGTGATTTCCTTCCGCAGTATTGCATACATGATGATCTGGCAGAAATCATCAGTTACCTGACTGCAAGATCAAAGCGTAATGTGGTGGGAAGCAGAAACACTCAAAACATCAATGTTCGGCCTCTATAATAAGTGAAACCCGCAAGCATAGAAAACCTTTGATCTTCAATAAACAATGGCAAATAATTATGAAATTATGTATATAAAACATGTTTATGGAAAAATATAAAACATTGTTTTATTAAAAACAGCATTTTTATTAGTTCCTTCAGAGCCTTATACATGCATACAATGTGCTTCTTATCATAGTACCCTCCTCATTCCCCTGCAATTCCTCCCCACTAAAATTAAAATGTTATTTCAAAACATTTTAAGGACCAGGACAACACTGAGATGCACCACATTTATTCCTAAGTATTTTTAAAATGTTCCTATAATTACACCGTTGGTTCACTGAAACTCAAATTAAGAATACAACATCATTGCTTTATTAAATTGTATCAGAAAAGCTATATGTAACAATAAAAATATCATTTTGAAATTGAATACTAAAGGCTTTCAGAATCAAAAGCTAATTTTTATTAGTTTATACCAATTCTGCAGAGCGAATAATTTCACAGACATTTCCATGCAGTACTTTCATCATTCTCACCTTGTCTTGAATACAGAGATGGCCTATACAAACAGACAAACTGATGGGTATGCTGAGTCTATCAATCGAAAATATTTCAGAGGGATACAGTAGTTTTCAAGTCCAATCATATAAACATAAAACAGTCTTAGCAAACCACCAAGTTAAGAGGACTAAGTGTGTCTGACCTAAGTGTGTCTGACCTAAGTGTGTCTGACCTAAGTGTGTCTGACCTAGTGTATGCTTGACATCAGGATAGAAAAAGAAGCATAAAAAGTTAAGACAAGAAGAGCAAAATAAAACTGTAGAAATATACCATCAACAACAATGAATATCAGTGGCCTAAATTTTCCGATTCTAACAAACACTACGTGTAATGATGATTGTGTGTGTATGTGTACATACTTATTTAAAATATTCATAAAACATGAAGTCAGAGAAGCAGACAGCAAAAATATGGAGGAAGCTGTTGAAAATGAGCTGGAGTAGCTTTATAATTATAGCAAGGGAAAACCATTTGGGGACACACTGCACCACTAAAAGGAAAGAAAGGTGCTGGGGATTGACAGAGAAATGTCAGCAAGCCTGGAGCACAGGGATGTAGGAAAGGCAGTCAGGTAAAGACAATTAAAGAGGCCTTAAAAATTAAAGAAATAAAGACATTAGAAATTAAAGAAATTAGAAATAAAGACAATTAAAGAGGCCTTAGAAAGCCATAACGATACCGTGATAGGAGGATTAGTACAACTTTCCTATTACTGTTGTCTAAAACAACAAACAGTAAAGATAAAGAAGAATAAACATTGAGACGGCATTCTCAAACCTGTGTAGTTTCGGCAGTGTTAAACCCTAGCCCATCAAGGAATCCTTAACAAGTTTGCAGAATGACTAGTATGTAGACAGTGTTCTTTGATAAACAGAAATTGAACTGCAAGTTAATCAGGAAAAAACTAAATTTATTTTTGTTCATTTTCAAGACAGGACTTCCTTTATGTATCCCAGACTGGCCTTGAATACAGTCACCAGGGTGACTTCGAGATTCTCGTCTTCCTCTTTCTAATTCTGAGGCAGTAGGATTCTAACCATACACCATACCCAGTTCAAATGATGCTGGAGATCAAACTCAGGGCTTCGTGTAGACTCAGCAAACACTCTACCACCTGAGCTATACATCCAGCCCATAAGCAGTGAGTATTTTCAAAAAAAATTAATAAAGGTAAAATAATTAATTCAGTGTTGGTTCGTAGGTGCTGAAAACAAGAGATAAAATGTTAAATACTAAAAATTAGGAGCCTCTGCTTAGTTACCTGAATGTCAATTTAATTCCATTTTAAAAGATTTTGATGTACTAACAAGGCAAGTCTGGTGAAACTCATAAATGTGCTAATAAAAACCAAAATCGATGGCAGAGGAAACAGTATGAAATACGGCAACAAAGCTGAAAGTCAGCTCCATTGGGAGGCTGTAAATTGGCCTGAGTATGATGCATGAGGTGCAGCTCTTACTTCCAGGAGCCTGAGGCAGGAGGGTCCATGAGTTTGAGAGTGGCAGAGACTATACAGTGAGTTTGTTTTAAATTGTTTTTTCTTGAACTGAAACATGGAAGATTAAGCTTCTTTGGAACACAGGAAACCATAATATTATGCATGAAAGGTAACAGGTATTTAAAATGCAGAAAATATTACGAACATCTTTAGAGTAGTATTTTTGAAGTTTAGACATAAATCCTATAAAACAAATAAATCTGGTAAAATGTAAATAAAATTCTATAGCATATAAATTAGAAACCTATATACCAAACTCCTATAATATTTTCAGTTAATGTAACACATTAAATTCCCTTTTGAAGAAGGCACTTTCCTGGACAGTCATCTCAAACATTTTAGAAACCCCAATCTCACATAAAACCCTTCTAGGACTCAGGGTGAATTATCTGCAGCTGTTTGTGAGGGTGATCCAACTCTAATGCTAAGCACATGCACACAATGGAAAGAAGAGAGCATGCTAGACCCATTACTTCATTTATAAATATTCTGGACATGTTTTAAACCAACAGAGTGCAGCACACCTAAGAGCATTTTTAAAGATATAGTTGTATTTATATTTGTGTGTGTGTGTGTGTGTGTGTGTGTGTGTGTATGTCCACCATGTAAATGCCAGTGCCTGTAGAGGTCAGAAGAGGTCAGCGGATACCCCAGTGCAAGAGTTACACAAGGTGGGTTGTGAGCCCTCTGCTGTGTGCAATGCCATGTAGAGTCTGGGAACCAAACACAGGTTCTAGAACCAGCAAGAACAGCAGCCAAGTGTTTTTTTTCATTCCTGACCCATCTCTCCAACCACCTCCCCCGTCAAAAATATTTCATGAGTTTTTTCTAAAATTTCAACTCTATCATCAAGAAATGCATTGAGATGGTTAAAGCTGCCAATTGGAAAGGCCCTAGTGTAACATGAGGTCTGGGCTTGTTGGGGTTTCTGTTCCGCTGGTACCCCATAGCTGGCAAGCCCCAAAGTAAATCACACAGAGTCTACATTAGGTTATAAACTGATTGGCCCATTAGCTCAGGCCTCTTATTAGCTCTTATAATGTATATTAACCCATTATCCTTATCTATGTTAGCCACATGGCTCAGTACCTTTTTTAGCAGGGTAGATCACATCCTGCTTCTTTGGTGATCTGGGAAGGACTGGGAAGCATGGGTTTCCTCCTTCCTAGAATTCTCCTGTTCTCATAGCCCCACCTCTACTTCCTGTCTGGTTGATCCGGGTATACTTCCTGTCTGGCCAATCAGCGTTTATTTAAAACATGATTGACAAATACAAACAATTCTCCTGCACCACTCTAGAATGGCAGAAGAGACAAGTCTCTGATAGCTAGATTCATTTAACTGAGGTAGAAAACCTGAAATATGTGTGGCAATATTGCCTGTGCTGAATCCCAGGTCTTAATAAGGAGAAAAAGAGCTGAACTGCCATATGTGGACGCGATGTGACCCACTGCCTCCCACTCCAGCCACTGTGTTCCCCATCACGACGGAATGTTCTTTCAAACTGTGAGCCAATAGTATCACTCCTCACATGTTTCTTGTCAGGGACTGAGAAAAGTATGCGACATATCTATTCAGTAATTGCTGCAACTGTTATGCATTTCATCTGTAGCTGGAGAAATTGTCCCAGAAATCTGAAATGATTTACTCGGGATCAAAAAGTCCTAAGTTTTGAGTGTGGATTCTGACCCTGGAGTCTACATGTAACACAGCAGGTATTTGCTTAAATTTTCACTTGGAATTTAGGTAACAAACATATTTTCTTACTTGGAACATGTTTGGTCCTTCTCTACATTTTTACTAAATGAATATATTCCCGTGTTTGTTTTTTCTTTACTATAATGAGTACAGGAGGCTTCTAAAGAATAAAGGTTCCTTTTGGCTTACGGTTTAGAAAGTTCAGCCTGTGCATTGGAAGCACTTTTGCTTTCGCCTGTGGTGAAAGGCAGGTTATGGCACACTGTGTCTTAGCTAGAGGCAATGAATTAGGAGCAAAAGGGTTGCCACCATTTTAACAAATAATTTATGCTGAACTACTCCAAATGCAATGATTGGCACTTGAAAGTTTTCCTCCAAGATATAAGCATTTACTATCCTCCTCCTTCATCCCCATCACTGCCGTCTTAGGATGTCTGGTTTATTTTCAATCATTGAATTTCCTTTAAGATCCAAGTACCAGTCAGCATGTTTCTAGTTACAACATCGTTGATAAACATTTGACATTGTCTTGAGATGTCAAGATTTGAGGCCTGTGCCTTCACTCAAGATTCACGCTGTCATGGATTCAAGGCAGAGTTTGGAGTGGTGACCCCTTTTGGCTGATGCCCGCTACATTGTCCTGAGCCTTCCCTCTCCTTTCTCCCGTTTTCTTTTACCTCTATGTTGTCTTTGCCTTCTTCTTACCTTCCAAATCCCTTTTCTCTGCTGCGTTCCTCACATTCACAAGCAGAAATCAAGCAAACAGCTGCCAGCAACCCCTGGGCCACCGTCAGCTCACACGGTCTGGCAGCCCTTTGCCTCCACCCCCAAAACCATCAATAAGTTGACATACAAGGCCCTAGCTTCAGGATCTCTGTGAATGTAAAGTAGTCCACTGATTACGTCATTAATGCCACATAGTCAGGGAAGCGGGATTAGTCATCACCCCCTAGTGGACAAGGCAAAGAGTGGTATTTCCAGGCTAGCGACATGGTTGGTACAGCTCCATTCTGCTCACTCGAGCATGATCCATTTTTATTGCTGTGTAACATTTATATTGTTATGCAAGTATTTCCACTCACCAAATGAGGCCATTAACTTCTGGCAATGCTTCCAGATGCTGAACTCTCCCACACCATGGGTGATCACTAAGAAGCCACTGGTGACAACTAGCTAAAACACGGCAGAATCCAAGAGTCATGAGCACTCTCCAGAGAAAGTCGGACATGTTGCCATTACCCAAGGCAGAAATGCATTTGGGAGGCCATGAAGAAAGTAGATGTGAACAATGTCCAGACATCAGAAGGAGTCAGGCAGGGTGGCCTGTGCAGGACCCATAATGTGTGGCAGGTGTTATGCCTAAGGAAACCACCACTTTCTAACTTCTGAGGTAGAGTCAGTCAGTCCCTCAAAGACAAGGCAACACATTCAAAAGCACTCAGATTGTCAACCAGAGGACGTGGAGTGTCATGTGTTAAAGAGCACCTTATCTGGAAGCCACAGGCTTCCTGTATACAAAGACTCACATCCACAGCTCTACATGTTTCCTTGTCTTACCTATATGCATGGGCAGAAAGCAAAAGCTGAAATGTGCTGTGTTCTGAAAGATGAGAGCAGAGGGAACTTCTCAGAGCTGATGCTCCGTGAGACTTTATAACACAGTGTATGTGAGCACATGAGAAAGGACATAGTCTGTCCCCACGGGACTCAGATGCAAGGAAACGTGACCCAAATACTACTCAAGCCAAGCCTCTTTCTCTTTCCTACTCAGTGTTTTCTCTTTACGGGCAACAACTGCAAACCAGAAGAACCCAACACAGAAGAAATCTGTCTAATAGAGAAGCAAGGGAATTCCCATATTTTAAATCATGACCACAAATTTCCAGAAGCAACACCCTCAGGGCAGTCACAAGCCACTTCTTCTCTGGTCCTGACCTACCACTGGACAGTGACCTGGACTTGCCCAAAATTAGCTCTTTATTTCCTGAAGTGTTCCTGAGGGACTTGGTGAGCACGCAGCCTGAACTCTGGAAGACTGATTCCCAATTCCTCGTTCAGAACAGGATCTTCCGGGTCCCTAACAAAGTCATGATAGCTCCACTATATAGCTAAGGTTCTTGCCGTGTTTGCATAGGTGATGAGTAGGTAGGTAGGTGCATTAGATAGATGGGAGATGTTAAACAGGTAGGCAATAGGTTAAGTTAGATGAATAGATTATAGATTAGATAGATGATAGATGGATAGATAAATGATAGGTAGATAGATAGATAGATAGATAGATAGATAGATAGATGATAGATAGATTATAGATGTAGGAGATAAAGGATAGATAGGTCATAAATATATAATAGACAGGTACATGTATACACACAGATACATAATAAATATAAATATGTCTACAGAGCAGGGCATGGTGGCACATACCTAGAATCTCAAATTTTGTAGACCAAGGTAGGAGAAAGATTAGTTCAAGACCTGGTCATATTTGATCTTCCCCCATAGCACATTTGTCCTAACTTTTTATCCTCTGAATTGCACCAGTTGTCTATGATCCTTGTAAGTACAAAACTAACGAATCAGCAGCAAGGACCAGCAAATAATCTCCACCTCCCTGCATGCACCTGTCTCCCACCCATCTCAAAAGAGAAAGAAATACATATACAACACACCACAACTCACTGTTCCCCACACCAAAATGTATCAGCAGATAGTGAGGAGGTGCCCAGGGTATCCTGATAGTTTTGGCTGTGCATGTTTTCTGTCCATCTGATACACTGGAGCACAGTCTAGCCAGTGTGTCATTGGCTTGGATGGGGTGAGGAAGTGGAGATCATGTCCTTACACACTGGAGCTATTTCTATACCTGTGAGACAGCTTCCTGGATGTAATGGTATTTACATGTTGGATGTTCTGAGATACTACCCAATTGACTTTGAAGTCTGTGACACTTCTGCCACACCAGCGATCCTTAGGAATACCTTCTTTCTTGACACCTTTGATCATTATCATTTTGTAGTGTTTGTTTATTTGCTGGTCCCAAATTCACTGCAATTTTCACCCCCTCTTCCCTGACTTTGAGCAAAACCTACTGCAATTTTACGGGGTTATTCATGATGGTTCAATCCATTTCAGGAGACTTTTACATATGACAGGAGGCCACCTTTTGTAATGCAAGCTTATACTGTTTTTACATCATTCGTATTCTTTTTTGATTTCTGTTTATGAGTTCTTGGCCACCCAAAAAGTTTCATCTTTGTGCGGTAGAAAATGTCTAGGATTTTCTCCTTCACCACATTAAGTGTGTGATTTACATGTGTTTCCCAGCCCCGGTGGTTTGCCAAAGGCTTGCTGGTATTTTAAAACCTGTAAAGTTGTCATTCTCTCCCGCAGCCCCTCGTATATTCAGCCGGCACAGGAGCACTCTCATCTATTCTAGTTGGCTTTGTTTTTCCCTTTCTCCTTTAACGACCTTTATGTATCAAATCTGGCAAGTCTATTAAGACTGTTATTGGGGTGGGGGGTTCATCTGGAAAGGGAAAATAGACCAAAAAATGCTGAGCATAAATTTCGCACTTTCCCACTGAGTTGAAAATTTTTAACTTCGAATGGATTTTGCCCACCTTGAATATTCGGCCACTTCCATAATAAAAAGTTAGAGTATCTGTGGACCCAATTTTCCCTCTACCCGGCAGCAATATATTCTATTTCTCCTCCCACTTCACAGCTCAGAAATATTGGCCCATAGACCAGGAATAGGAGAGAGAGTCCGTGATTGACGTGCTCAGCAGGAGAATGGCAAGATGTCAAGGGAGAAAACGAGAAGGCGTGATGGATACTATGAGAAATTGTGGGAGCCTGTTGAGTGCAAGGTATAGTTAACACTGATACGGCTAAAAAATTTAAACGCAATTGGGGTTTGAATAATAACAGAAAACATAACGATAGCTAATTATAGAAGACACAATTGAATTGTTTTATTCTCCCCTCTAGTTACCCGGGAATCACAGTAAAGGATAATAGCAAGGACAGATGTGATCTGACTGATAGATGGTAAGTATGCATAGAGACATACAAGCTGATAAGTAGGTACAGAGTAAGTAGGTTAGATAGGTAGACAGATGATAAATCATAAGTACATAGATAGCACATAGATAGATAATAAATAGGTAGATAGTAGATCAGCGAAATGACAGATAAATATGGATTATATGGATAGAGAAATAGATTTCAGATGAAACAAATAATCACTACTCAATAGTTAGAAAAGTACATGTAAGCATGCAGATAGACATATCGAGCCCTGGTGGTACATACTTGTAATTCTAGCACCTAAAGACGGAGGCAGGAGGATTATGAGTCTAAGACCTTGTCTCAGAAAAACATAACACATACACGTAGATACAGTCAGAATACAACATTCCAGAGAGAGAGTCTTTGAAATATTATAGTTGGTGTCATGATTTTGAATAATATAGTGGTTTATTAGAAACAGTCTTCCCTAATGGTTCTGATCAAAACTGATGAGTGTGGTTTCCTCCAAGAGGCAGGACACTGAACTGAGTGTCATGTTTGTGAACCTAGCTTTGTTTCAATCTTTTGTCTCTTCTTGAACACGGCATGGAGATGGCTGTAGAACACCACGGAGCTCTCATGAACTCCCCACGTCTCCTATAAGGACTCAGAAAGTCCACAAGGATCTCCCACCCCCCCCACCATCTTAGACAATCTCCCTAACATTCTATGCCAGTAGCCATGGATATTCCTATACTGAGAAATTGGATCTTTACTTAAAGTGTAATCTCAATGGAAGACCTTTAGCTCTCTCATAAATGAAATGCTACAGATAGGCCATGAAAATCGGCGCCGGTAGAATGTAGCTCAATTGCAGTTACTATGTGCTCGCTTCCATGCTCCCACAGATTTCTCCCTTCCTAGTCTCACTATGATTATTTGTGTTTATTTGCATTGTTTTGCTTAATTGCATGTTGCATTGCATGTATCATGCTATTTCTGAAAAAAAAAATCAGCACTTATTGAAGTGAAAGTGAACAGGTAGCTGTCGGGAAATGACAGTCTGTTGATTTATGTAAAGTACAACCAACCAGATGTTCTAGAAAATACTTCAGTGAGAAATAAAGAATTCTAGAAACACAACACTGCTCTTAGCAGGCAGGTAATGGCTCTATATTGTCTTAGGGATGCTTTTAGTCTGGAACATTTTTGGATCTCACCCCTTCCCCAGGAGCCCAAAGCCCAGGAAACTGAGAGACAGCTGAAGCTAACCAGCACTGCTGCCCAAACCGGCTAGACGAAGAAGCACGGAAAATTTCCCAGGGGCAGCAGTTCCCCAAGAAAGCTGACCTTTTGGCATCGGAGTCTTAGAAGGCAAGTTTGCACGCTTGTTGTTCCCAGAGGATGCTGTCTGTCTGCTTTGGTTCTGTGAGTGTCCCAGGCAAGGGCAGAGTGCAGACCTGAGCCTTGGTCTTCACTTCCTTATGAATTGGGTGTACCGCATGCGCTCAGTTGTCTTTACAGTGACGAAGGTAGCAGCCATGGCGTTCCCTGCAGTTCATTGCTTTGGGTGAACTGTCGTATTCCTCCAGACCCGCTTGTTACAAAAGTCCAGACTGCACTAGATGAGTCTCAAAGCTACAATTCCAGCTGTGGGATTTTCTTTGGCGAGCCAATTCTCATGCCCTTGGAGAGCTTTGAATGATTCATTTATGGCTAGAATATGGTTTTTTGGTGGAAGAAAGCATATAAATATAGAGAAGTAAAACATGCTTTCATCTTTGGCAAGCTAGTAACTGCAAGGTAGGCATGACCGATGACTGCTCTGCTCCTTTTTGGTGTCTAGATGGTCACTGGGAAAAAGGTGGTCTTTGCTAGATTGCTGAGCATGCCAATGTTTAATGGCTGGCTGAACCTGTTCTTGGGATAATTGAGGCTCCTGTGGCCAAGGTCATTGGTAGACGGCTGGAAAGCGTGCCCACTCTTACTAGCAGGAAGTGGACATCTACATATAACCGTGTCTCCTAGTTTCCTTCACATCTTTGCTCTTTTCTCAGAAGCACAAACGGCGCTTTCCTTGTAGACCGTTTGGACTCCAGTGACAGAGCAAAGTCTTGTTGTGCCGGTGTACCTGGGGCCTCCACGTGGGGCCCAGAGTGCATTGTGGGAAGAGAGGGTGCTGAGCATCAGTATGCAAATGAACATATCAGCAGTCTGTCTTGTCAAAATCTATTGTGTCACAATTATTACCACAAGTCCCACTTTGCTGCCAGGGATTTTACATCCATGACAGCTACAAGAAGATGAGATCTTTCCCTCTCCCCCCGGCCCCCCCTTTTTCCTTACAGGCATATGGCATACCAGCCCAGCAGGGTGAATCAATATACAGGGAGGCGCACCATTAGATGCGGCCGAGGAGCCATAGCACACAGCAGTGAGACTTTTAAAAGAAAATGCTGCCCCACAAGTGAGCCAAGCGGCTCCCCCCGCTGGTTGGCTCTGCTTCACTGTGGAGCCTTTTTCTCTTGATCTGGAAATGGTGTTCCAGTCCCTGACCCTTCCAAATCCGTGTCCACCCTGGACATTGCTGCCCCTTACAGCCTGGGTTAACCAGAGCTGAACATTCTTCTAGGGATTGCCCACAGGAGCAGGGCAGGTGTAGCCCTTGGTATTTGCCCGAGCTGTCTGTACAGACCCAGATTCTCCCAGGGAAGCCCAGTGTGACCTGATCTTCCTCTTGCCCGCAGTTCCACATCTCATGAGAGAACAGGAGCAATAAGCAATGCAAATTTTAAACACACACTCGTATTTAAGTCATGGGCATTTTACTTCTGTAAAATTGTTTAATTAAGCTACCGTTTCTATCGTTAAGGAATGTTTCTAAAGATCCCTAGCTCCCCGATTTCTTTTTCCAGTGTTTTACTGAGCCCAAATATTGTGGTCCTTTCAGCCTATTTTCTTTAAGCACACATCACTAGCTTCTGTTACTGTATGCAGCTATGTGAAACATTAATAATTAACTCAGAGAGAAAGGGCCCATTTCGGCGGAGTTTGGAAGGTTCTAGTACAACGAGAGTTGGCCTCATTGCCTCGGGTCTGTGGTGAGATGACACCTCCCAGGAGACATACCTGGGAAAGCAATGTCCTCCTGTTGTGGACCAGGCCACAAAGGAAAGAGGTCGAGTCTGGAGTTTTTAGTCTTCTACAGTGACTGCATTGCAAAGGTTCCACCATGTTCTGATAGCAGTAGGGGAACAACACATTTACTACAGATACATTAGAGATATCTCATGTATACACCAAACATGCTTACTATTGATTTTCACCTCTTGTCTGAGAGGTCACTGTGAATTTCCAATCCTGCTTTCCAGGTACAATCCACAGTTAGCAAAACAATTAAGGTCATGGACCATTCTATACTGTCATGCATAACCAAACAAACTTCAAATTTCCTTTTCTTTTTTAATGGTTTGATATTCTCTATAATAGTCTTCCATGCTCACCACCAGTCTCTAGTTATTATTTATTTTGTTAACTGAGAAAGGTTTAGTCTCAAGCGAAAGAAGTATGAGATTCCTTATCTGAAGTTCAGGGACAAGATGTGATAACCCAGAATCTGGGACCTGAGAGGCCAGTCACATAACTGCCTTTGAAAGGTATTCTGGGTGTTGAATACTCAAGCTCAGACTCAGAGAATTAGACCATCACCTAGAAAGGCCTGCAAGAATGGACATCTCTCCACTCTTAACACAATAGCAATAGGCTCTGAGCAATGGGAATGATAGAAGGACCATTGGGCAGGTGATCTCTCACGGTGCTGGAATATGTCTGTCTTGAGTGTGTATCGTAGCTATGGCATTTGTCGCTATGACCTGGGAAACAATGTTCTAGACTAATGAGAATGTAATCAGGCCCTGAGTCCAGCACTGGCACGGGCTAGATGTGCAATGTGGCAAACTCCTGAGCTTCTTTGAGGGAAACAGACTAAGGTTAAATGGCTTCCCCACCTGGAAGTCCCATTTCAACCTTGATGTCCTCAGTTCAAAAGTGTACATTGCTTAGATATTTTTTAAAGGTTGGGGGTGGGGCTAGAGCGATGACTCAGTGGTTAAGAGCCCTCCCTGTTCTTCCAGAGGATGCTAGTTTGATTCCCACCACCCATACCAGGCAGCTCACAACCAGTTATAACTACAACTCCTTGAAGATCACCATACCTGCTCACATGCTCACACCAACATACAGACACAAAATAAAAAAAAAAAGTGCTGAATTATTCACTGAATCCCAAGGTAAATTAGCAGCTATGATGGCTCAATCCATTTGGCCATCCTATCATGTGCACTTGCATTTTAATGTTTGTAAATTTAACTTATGGTTTCTGGCTAGGCACTATCATAATCATGTCTGCTTGCACTTCATTTATTAATCTAGGTTAAAGATATGTCTGAAATGATTCACAGGAGTTTATCAAGCAATTATGGTGGGGCATTCAAAGAAGAGAGTATAGTTATTGAAAATGAAGTTACATAAAATTGAGCCCAATGCTGATGCATCTTCTAATTATCTGAGAAACACTCTATCAATATTTAAATGCCTTTCTTATACTATTTAATGGGACTATTCTCCACCACATCATATATTCAGTTGACTGAATTTCTATGGTCTTCCACACCAGGTTCTAATGTTTTGGGTTTGAGTTTGGGGTTTGTGCTGCCTAGTTTTATGTCAACTTGATATAAGCTAGAATCATTGAAGAAGAAGAAGCCTAAATTGAGGAAATATATCCACCAGATTGGCCTGTGGGCAAGTTGATAGATTATTTTCTTATTTAGTGATTGATGGAGGAGGACATAGCCCATTATGGTGGTACAACCCCAGGTTTTGTGGTCCATAAGGAAGAAGGCTGAGCAAGTCACAAGGAGCAAGCCAAGAAGCAGTACTTCTCCACAACATCTGCATCAGCCCCTGCCTCCAGGTTCCTGATTTCCTTCGGTAATGAACAATGATATGGAAGTGGAAGCCAAATAAACCTTTTCTTTCCCAAGTTGCTTTTGGTTATGTGTTTGTAACCCTAACAAGAATGTGTCTCACGTAGCTAGGCTAACCTCAGACTTGCTAGGTAGCTGAGGATAATGGACTTCTGATCCTCTTGCTTCTGTCTTCAGAGTAGTAAGATTGTAGGTCTTCACTATTATACCCAGTTTAATCAGTGCTGTATCTTAAACCAAATTGTCCTCCGGGTTAAGGTATGCTAGGTAAGTACTCTACAGACCAAATTTCATCCATAGCTCACAAATACACACACACACACAGACACACAGAGTGAATGAATACTTGCCTGAATGAATGTCTGTGCATTTTGTATGCACAATGCCCACAGAAGCCGGAAGAGGGCATGATTCCCCTAAAACTGGAGTTACAGACAGTTGTGAACCACCACGTGGGAGCTAAGAGTCAAACCCAGATTGTTTGGAAGAACAGCCAAAGTTCTTAATTGCTGAGTCATCTCTCCAGCCCCAATTAATACATATTTTTATTAGCGGCATCAAATCCCCTCAGGATAGATTCTGTTCTCCTTCTAGAACACCTTTTCCTGCATGTTTGTGAGTGTGAAGTATTCTGAGTTCATAAAGCTGAAGGTCAAGTGCAAATTAGTACTGAAACAATCACAGAATATCCGTCACGTGGAGCCTGCTCCCTTCTTATGCAAATCTAAAGCAAGCTCCAGGCAAGAACAACTTGAATCCCTGTCAGAGCACCTTGCCAGCAGGGCATTCAGTTTGTTACAGTGCACAGAGACATCCACACATATCCCAAGACCAGATCAACATTTCATTTCACAAACATGACTATGTTGGCCAGAGGATATCTTCCAGAATTTTATCTTGGCTCGTCTTTTTCTTAATCATGAGTTTATTTATGTATATTTTTGTTTTGTGACACAGGGTTTCTCTGTAGCTTTGGAACCTGTCATGGAACTTGCTCTGTAGATCAGGCTGGCCTTGAACTCACAGAGATCTGCCTGCCTTTTTCTCCTGAGTGCTGGGATTTAAGGCATGGGTGCCACTACTGCCTAGTGAGTTTCTTTGTGTATGTTAAAAACATAATATCGTTCTTTCCTCTTCTGTTTGCTTGGGCCCACTAGCCATTTACACGTGGACACAAGCTATGTCTGTTATTTGTTGATGATGCTCTAATCTGAGGTGGACTTGGATTTTCTTAGATTGTACTAGAGATGGTAGGGATCTGGTGCTTCCTGGAGTTTTGTATTGTTGCTTTAATTCTTTCTTTCCTTAATCTGAAATGGGAACAGTGAATTTACCATTTTAAATATTTCCAGATAAAATGATTGCTGCTTATCTTAGTTACTGTTCTGTTGCTGTGAAGAAACACCACGACCAAGAAAACTTATAAGAGAAAGCCTTGAACTGGGGGCTTGCTTACAGTTTCAGAGGGTCGGTCCACGATCATCATGGCGGAAGCATGGTGCCAGGCAGTCTCTGGAACAATAGCTGAGAGCTTAATCCTGTACTGAAGGCAAAAGGCAGAGAGAGAGAGAGAGAGAGAGAGAGAGAGAGGAGAGAGAGAGACCTGGTAAGGGCTTTTGAAACTTCAAAGCCCACCCCTAGTGACACACCTCCTCCAACAAGGTCACACCTCCTATTCCTTTCTAAACTGTCCACCAACTGGGAACCAAGCATTCAAATTTGAGCCTATGGAGTCTTCTCATTCAAACCCACACTGCTCAAGCATCGAGACCTCAGTTCTCTCTCCAGCACACACCTAAAAGCCAGCAGCTCTTAGTATTCCAGGCACTAAGGAGCAGAGACAAGAGGTTTTCTGGAGCCTGCTGTCTGGTCCAGGCCAACCCCTCATCTCTGGGTTTCATGAGAGAAACAGTTTCAAAAACCTAGGCGGGGAGTAACTGGAGAAGAAATCTGTAGGCACATCTGGCCTCTGCAAGGCTGCGAGCACGTGCATATAAATGTGCACATAAACACATATGTGTGTGTGCCTGCATGCACACGCACATGCACACACACATACACACACACACGCACACCACCACCACCACCACCACCGCACTACTACCACCTTATATGCCAGAGAATGAGCCCGTGAGTCAACTGCATTGTCTTGGTTAGCCAGAATTCCAGCCCCACTAATCCCCAAGTGCTTGACAACTCAGTCACCTTCACTTACCGTGTTCATTGTCTTTAAGAAGCAATGTTTGACTTATTAACTAGAGTAGGGAGCATGGAGCCAGCAGAGAATAAATCAGACTTAGGTTCCTCAAGTTTGCACAGAGTGAAACCCCTGGAGATGCTGCCCCAGCTCGTCTGATGTGTGTTTGTTCACTCTTTAGGTTGGGAATGCAGAAATTCCCTTTGTAGCCACAAACCACACTCCCAGGATACTCTCTTAGGATCTACTTACCTAACTCTTCACACAACTTTCTAGAAAACATATAGAATTCTGGAGGTTTCACTAGAAATTCTGAGCAGCCCTAAGATGATGCTCACTAACACCAGCATGGGTTTTCCAGCTTTCTCTTGCTATGCAGTATTCTGCTTCCTCTTGCTCCTTTCGTTTAAGGGAAGATATTTTATTTTATGTAAATCGGCTGTACGGCTGTGTTTGTTTTACTAAAACACTCAGTCACTCGCCCTTCTTAGAGCTGCTGCCTCTGCTGTTAGACGTCCTCTTTAGCCAAATCCATCTATTTACCAAGCGATTGAGAATGCAAACCACAGTCTCAGTATGGTCAACCCCACCTCTTCATGTGGCAGCACCTTTTAAACCACTGTCAATATTTGCATCAAACACTTATTGACCAAGCTTTGACAGTGGCCTCAACACACTGAGGAGACCTGGTGCCGAGGGGAATGGAGACTGTTGGAAAGATGGCCATCTCTGGATCGAAATAGACAATTTATCAGCCCCGAAAGATCGGGGGCTCAGTAGCCGCACAAAGACAGCCAAGGAACCATTACCTCAAAACATCTTAAGTCACTTTTTGCATAAATTAGAGGAGAAAAGGGTGGAATGAGTCTGCCAAACAGAGAGGGCTGATCTCTGGGTCTACCGGTGATTCCTAGTAACTGGTGGAAACATGTCCAAACCCTGAGTTTTCTGTGCTGACCAGCTTATGAAAATCTCACCTTCTACATGGACACAGAGTTAGAGAGTGAGGGAATAGAGTTACTTCCTATGATTTTGTCATCAATGCAGAAGTGACTCACAAGATCGGGATTCTTGGAAACAAGGTGGCAGTCACAGAACATGCTGTGCGTGGTAGCCCAGAAAGTTTTCTGCTGACCGCATGAGAACTGAATGAACAAGAATCCAAAAGATATGAAAAGCACCAGTGGCTCCTTCTTTACTTAGTCTTCTCAGTTTGCACACGCAATAAACCTTCAAACATTTTTTTCCCAGAAGATTGTTAGGAATATCTCTATTTTCTATTGGCAGAGCTTGCTTATATTCAGGGTCCACCCTCAAGTCTGATTGGAGCAATCCACTTGAACTAGCATATCCTTTAGAGGTCTGATTTCACTTGTTTCCTAAAGGAACTAAAAGTTGTTTAATTAAAATAGTCAATAATCAATATATAAGTGATTGTGAACACTGATGCACATTTTAAACTCACCTTTAGAGCTACAAACCCTTTCAATAGCGTAGCACGGATAACAAAAACCCAGAGAAAGATACTGGGGGTTTAAGCTGAAAGATCAGAGAAGCAAAGCAGCCAACTCTATAAAATCTTCAGACTGAAAAGAGAGCGAGTTCCTGTATTATCCCACCTTATATTCCTCTCTAGTGCTGGTATTAAAGGTGTACACCACCATTGCTTGGCCTCTATGGCTCACTAGTGTGGCTGCTGGGATTAAGGGTGTGTGCCACCACTGCCTTGTCTGTATGGCTGACTAGTGTGGCTAGCTTTGCACTTGGATCTTCAGGCAAGCTTTACTTGTTAGACCATTAAAAAAAATATCACTATACAATAGAAACATTGGTCCTCAATTCTTTTCCTTCCAATCATCTAACATGTTTGAACGGAGAATAAGAACAGCCTACTGAATGGACACCTAAGACCGTTTTTAAAAGTGGTTATAGTACAACAGAACACAGTGATGTCACGTTCCTCCATCAAGAGTCTTTGCCAGGATGGGAAGATGTCTCCCTCAGTAGGTATCTTTGCTGTACACACATGAGGACCTGGGTCAGATCCCAGTGCCCAAATAAAAGCTAATCGTAGCAGCTCACACCTACAATGCCAGCACTGGGGACAAAGTCAGGTAGATCCATGGAACTTATTGGTTAGTTAGCCAATGAACTGGTGAGTTCTGGGCTCAGTGAGAGAACATGTCTCAAAAATAAATGGGGTGGGGGCAACTGAGGGAAAGACCTGTCAGACTCTGCCCCCCCCCACACACAACATCCCATTGGAGAGCTTATATTCTGGAATTCTTGGGGAAACTCTTGAAGGGAAAATGACCCTCTGAGCCCTTCTTGTGCATACTGCCCAGGGCTCTGGGGGAAAGAACTTGCTGAGAAAATTAATCACTGGTTAATGCCGTTTTGGTAACATCATGGCAACCAGTACAGGACAGAGTCCTTCTTGTTCTGCCATTCTGCATCTACCCGATGCCCTTGATGACTGCATTGGCCTCCTCTTTGGATTCCCCACTTCTCCAAAAAGCTTGGAGTGTTGTTTCTCTGCTAGAGTGCGTGTTCCCACGGACTCTGTTTCCTTATATGCAAACCTCCCTGCCCTAGTTACTTAACTCATACAATAATAATCACCAAAAACCAAAATCAACTTGGAGAGGAAAGGACTTACTTCATCCTACAGGTTATAGCCCCTCCTGGAGGAAAGGCAAGGCTGGAACTCAAGCAGAAGCTTGAAGAAGAGACCATGAAGCCATTTTGTTTTGCTCTACCCAGCATCTCCTTAGCCAGCTTTCATGTATAAATACAGCCCAGAATCCCCCGCTTAGGCATGGCACTGCCCACAGTGGACAGTGGACTGAGTCCTTTCAGATCAGTTAGCAACTATGAAAATGTCCCTCAGACATGCCCACAGGCCAACCTGCTCAAGGCACTCCTCCAGCTGAGTCCCTCAGATAACTTTGTGCCCAGCTGACAGTAGAAGCTAACTAGGAAATTCCTCACCTCTTCGCCAGTTTCTTTAACAGGTCAGGGATCCCGGAAGTGCTCATGCTCCCTGGGACAAAGCTGTTACTGTTCTTTCTGGAACAGCCTTCTCCGTTGTGTAGAGGGGCCCCCCACACTCAGTCTGTTGGAGGCCAAACTGGATCAGAGAGAAAGACGGGTAGCAGAAGTATCCAAGTTGAAGGCTGCCAGGTATTGTGGGAGAAACTCCCTTAAGACCTCTGTGGTTTGAACTCCCTCAGATGAGACTTGGAATCAGTTCCACCTTCCTCAGATTGCTAGATAAGATGCAAGTTTGAGCTTCTTAGAGGTGTTGTCCAATAGAGCAGCTCCTGTTGGGCTTTTATTGCTGATGAAGAGAGTATGTACGCCTTTCGTTATCATCCCTGGCTATTATGTAGATGTTCTGTGGGGATGTGCTTCTTTCTCACTGTCATTGCCCAGGCTGAGGGCTCCCTCTGCTCTATTCTGGTGAGTGGTAAGGAGCAGCTTGCTGGGCGTTGGCAGCCCTAAACTCACGGTGAGAAAGGTTTAATGTATGGCCACAAGTCAACAGGTTTACACTGAGAAACAGAGATTTGTAACTGAGTTTGCTAAACAAGAGGCCTATTGTAGGCGCTCAGTCAGGGAACACTCTCAAGGTCAGCAGCCCATCTGCATCCAGAGCTGGTTTTGCATCCCTCAGGCTGTGGGTATTGGGTTCCCAGGCTCCTTTCTCTTGGTAGCTCTCTGGAATTCTTTCCGTGACTATCACAATTTTGGGGAGCCTTTTGCCATCACTGGTTTTCTCTCTCCATCACCAGCTCATCTTCTTTGCCCTCCTCCAGCGTCTCCATAGCCTCTGCCTGCAGTTTTCTCTGAAGTCTTCAGCGGCCCCTCCTAGCTTCAGCGTGAGCCAAGGGCTCACTTACAACCACAGGCTTCACGCTCACTTGCTTCCCAGCTGCTTGCAGTCAGGTACCAGGAGCCCGAAGCTCAGGCTCTCAGCTGCTCCAAATATTCTAAATATGTGATGAAGACCATGGGGGGGGGGTCAGCAAGGACTGCTCACCCAAGAGGAGCCTCTAATGGGCCTGATGTTGTGATCATAGGGGCACGAGTGACGAGGTGAACCTTATGATACTCGATCAACAAGACTGGAAGATTGGGGAATAGTGGGCTTGGACAAGGCTCATGTTACATTTGTTCTTTGACTGTCTTTCCACCAAACACAGCCTTGCATGAGTAACTACTTCTTGAGCCGCCAACCACCATGCACCCATCACTGCCTTTCTGTTGAGCCACTGGGAGGTGTCCCGTTCTGTCCTGTGAGAACAGCAGGCATCTAGAAGTAAGATCACAGAGAACTATCTGAGCCAGAACGGAATCTCCCAAAGCCTGGGCAGGTTGTGGGAAATGGTGACTAAAACAAAGCCTCCTGAGTGGGAATTCTGGCCTCCGTAGCTGGCGTGCTTGCGGTATCCCTTTGGAGCTAGAGGCAGCTAGAGCGGGGTTTCCTTGAAGTGATGGCAGAGATCAAAATATCTGAACTTCCTGAGAGCATCTGTTGGCATACAATAAAGACCTAGAAAACAGCATTCTTCATGGTATTTAGCAACCGCTTCACCCTTAGCTACCTGCTCTTAGGGATGGGTCTGTCTTAGCACTAGACTCAACCAGGAAATCCCCTAAGATTCTGCAGAGTTGAGCACATCTGGTTGTTGTCTTGTCCCCTGGTGCTCACAGCACCTCACCCAAAGTTGGCTATGTGTGCATCAACAGCATCAGATATCTAGATGATGCTTTGAGAGCAGCTATTTAATAGACTTCCACCCAGCAAGTTGTCTTCATCAGGATTATTTCCCCGAGTAATATATTCCTCACCTTCTACTATAATGACTCATGCTCCATATGATAAAGTAACTTGACAAAAGCAGAGATGAATGAAGGGTCACCAGCAAAGTCACAGCCATGCTCCTCCCTCTACTCTAAATACAGCCTCCAAGACTTACAAAAATAGCTGGAAGACTAAGGGAGAAAAGATGGAGATATCTACCAATACCAAACTTATTCATCAGAAATACACCAGGTAGAACTGGGTCTCACAAAGAACGTGGGCACTTCACTGGTCGTGTTCCAGCATCCTCCCAAAGCCCTCCAGGCTTATTCCGGAAACACAGGTGAGTTTGAATGACCACCTTCTCAGGACCATCCTCTGTGAGATACATAACAGTGGGCAACTGGCAAAAGTTGCTCTGCTGGGGTCTGAATTCTTATTCTGTTATTGGTGTTGTTTAAAATTGACTTTTTAATTTAAAGAGTGCAATCCAACAACTAGAGAGATGGGCTCAGAGACTAAGAATGCTTCCTGTTCTAGTCCTAAGGCAGTCGTCAGCACTCACATCCTTGGGTATCTGCACACACACACACACACACACACACACGCATGCACGCACACGCACGCACGCACACACGCATGCACACACAAACACACACACAAACACACACACTAATAAAAAGGAGAAAATATGTATATATACGTATATATGTATGTATATATACATATATATTAAAAAATATTCTTCTGTTCCAAAATGATGCCAGCCAGGCTCCATACCTAACACCTCACACAGGACTATCTTTCTGTCATTGTCCTTCAACAACATCTTAATGTCAAGAAATCAGCTAATTGTGACCCACCAGTCTACAAAGACAGATTTGGAAAATAAATTTTGTTAACTGAATGAAAAATTTATGTTGGCAGAGGCCTCATATGGAAAAACATAACATAAACATCAAGAAAAGGGATTGTAAATACCTGACAAAATGGTGTATCTGTTATTTATAGGGTGTAAAGCAATCTACACCGAGAGCTTGCCACTTTCAGCATATTAAATACAAAATAGCATTCAAGAACAAGATCGTTATGAAAGACTAACTCTGTCCAGATGAGTATCTATAGGGAAGTAAGTTTGAATAAAGAATGATATTGCCACACAAAATAGAATATCAGACAGCCATTAAAAATGAGGAAGGGTTCTGGGAACAAACTGTAAAAGAACACAAATATAGAATAGTGTATGGGGGCTGGAGAGATGGCTCAGTGCTTTGGAGCACTGGCTTTTCTGTTCCCAGCACTGCAGCTCACTACCTGCCCTAGCTCCAGTTCCAGGGCATCTGGAAGCCTCTTCTGACTTCTGAGAGCACCAGAAACGTGACTGGGACGCATATATTGATGAAGAAAAAATACTCATATGCATAAAAGTAAATCAATCTTTAAAGGAGAATAATGCATGCAGGTGGTGTCATGAAGCAAGAGGAAGAGGAAGAGCAATGTGCAGACACATGCATACACGTGTGTCTATGGTGCCTCCTACAAGAAAGAGTGCAAAAAAAAGGATATATATAACTGAACTTTAAAAACTAGAAACCAGGAATGGATTAAAATGATTGTCTTTGATTAAAATGATGTCTCGGTGGAAGGCCTGGGAACACAATGAGCATTTTGAATGTATATTTTCACATATTTCATTTTCTAGCCCTGTAAAATAGTTTACATCTTGCAAGTAAATTGAAAAGAGGTTTACAAGAGTTAGTATGTGTCTGGTGCAGCTGCTCTACTTCTGGCAACTGAGTCTGTGGAGTTGCTGAACACCATCATGGTGCTGGCTAGTTTTCTGCCAGCCACACAAGCTAGAGTCATTTGAGAGACAGGAACTTTAGTCGGGAAGCTGAATCCATACGATTGTCTTGTCAGCAAACCTTTGGGGCAGTCTTGATGAATAACTGATGTAGGTAGACCGAGCCCACTGAGGGTAGTGCCATCTTTGGGCAGATGATCCTAAGTTGCGTGAGAAAGCTTCCTTCCATGGCTTCTGCTTCAGTTCCTGCCTCCAGGTTCCTGCCCTGTCTCAATTCCTGCCATGGCTTCCTTCTNTTCCTGCCCTGTTTCAATTCCTGCCATGGCTTCCTTCTGTGATAGACTAATACCTAGAAGTGCACGATGAAATCAACTCCTTCCTCCTTACGTTGCTTTTGGTCATGGCTATAGTAACTAAGATAAACACTAGCCTATGAGCATTCTGTGCAACCTCATTTCCTCAAGAGCACTGGGTACCATGCTTCCCATCACCCTCCAGCACCCCTGTCCTGGGGAGCCACAGCGAGTTTTCTTTCCATGAGGGGCCAGCTCTGCTCTCCCTAGAATCAGGTGCAGTGTGGTGATCTGGGTAGGAAAGCTCCCTCACAGTCTCAGGCATTTGAATACTTGGCTCCCCATTGGTGGCGTTTGATGACGTATAGCAGGTGCAGCCTGGGTGGAAGTAGTATGTCGCTAGAGGCGGACTTGAATAGCAAAGCTCCCTGCCTACTTCCGGTCTGTTCCCTTCACTCATGAGCATGGGAAGGAGTGTGAGCTCTCAGCGTTCTGCTCCAGCTGTATTTCGGCTGCCCACTGCTATGCCTCCCCACCATGACAGACTCTTATCTCTCCGGAACTATGACCCCAAATAAACCCTGTCTTCTATAAGCAGCCTTGGTCAACAGTAAAATAACTAGTACAGCACCAAGGCCATTGGCTAGTATGTAAGCCAGCTCAGCATCCTGAGGAGCGGGCTAGCTAAAGGAGCCCAGCAACACGTGGTATTTACAGGCGCCTCGAACTTTAGCAGCCTTAAGTCCAGGGCAGAGGAATACCAGCCTGGATTCTTCAATATCTATAGCCTAACTCTGGTATCAAAAGCCAATGGTGCAAGTTGTAACTCTGGTGCCTCAGAACACGACAGAGCCGCGCCTCCTTGGTGGGCATTTCAAGGTGAGCTAGACTCACAGATGCATGGAAGCCAGTGAGCCCAGGTTCAGCTGCAGTTACAGGGTTCGGATTTCATGACCGCCTGTGGAGAGCCTGATAGGTGGAGCTCCAGGTGGAGCCCTGTAGTCCAGACCCAGCCACTGAGAGAGGTGAAGGAGGTTCTTCTTGGGTTTCGGAGCGACTATAATCCTGTGGACGCCTTGACTCCAGACTTCTGGCTCCAGAACTTGGGGGGAACTCGCTTCAGCAGTTTACAGTGCTCAGTTTGCTGGATCCTGTTCTGTCAGTCTTCAGAAGTAGGAGGGCAGAAACCCAAAGCTACGCTATAGATCACTCACAGAGGGGACAAGCACAACGAAGGACAAAGAGACACGAGTGAGCTCAGAGAGAGGCGCTGGCTGCTCACGACTGCATCCGCGAAAGGTGGCAGCTTTGCTCAGGCAGAGGGGGAGCAGATGACACTCGTGAAAGTGAGGCATCATGGGAAAATGGGGGTTATCCTTCAAGGAGTGTTGGAAACTGGGCCCAGCTGACTTGCTTCTCCCCATCCCAGAGAGCAGCCTCTTCCTTGTCTGCGATGCAACAGGCGGCCTGACATCCATTTCCTCTCTTTTAAAATGTAGCATCTATCTGTTTAAAACAATATTAGTCTTGGCATGGCTTAGCTTGTGTGTACGCACCTGTCAAAGACATGAAAAAGAAGGAAGAGGGAAAAATGTCCTTGGCTCAGACTACCCCTGATTTATGTGACAAAAATTCGCATCTGCCAATGTTTGCTGAGGAACGGGGCAAGCTTGGATCGCATCATGCAATTTGTAAACATATTTAAATGGAAAGAAAATGTTTTACTTATGCTCTGCCTCATGAGTGCTCTTGAGTCTCGATTGGAAGTCAGGAAATAGCAGGGGAAGAGCCTTAAAAGTATCACAGGACCTCCAGGGGGGAAGGAAGCAAAACAGGTGCCTTTTGATTGGTGTGCGTATATGTGTGTACCTGTGTGGGCATGTGTGTATGTGTGAGAGCGTGTGAGTGTGTGTGTGTGTGTGTATGTATGCCTGTGTGGGCATGTGTGTATGTGTGAGAGCATGTGAGTGTGTGTGTGTGTGTATGTATGCCTGTGTGGGCATGTGTGTATGTGTAGTCCTGTGGGTATGTGTGTGTGTGAGTGTGTGTGTCTGTGTGTGTATGCCTGTGTGTATGTGTAGTCCTGTGGGTATGTGTGTGTGCATGTATGTATTTGTGTGTGTGTTCCTGTGTGAGCATGTGTGTATATGTGTCTCTGTGTGTATATATGTTGTGTGTATGTGTACCTGTGTATGTGCCTACGTGTGTCTTGTGTAAATGTGTCCCTGTGGGTGTGTGTGAGTGTCTGTCTGTGTGTGTCTCTGTGTGTGTGACACACAAGGACACACTCGTACACACATATACACAGAGACACACATTATATGTTGTGTGTATGTGTACCTGTGTATGTGCCTACGTGTGTCTTGTGTAAATGTGTCCCTGTGGGTGTGTGTGAGTGTCTGTCTGTGTGTGTCTGTGTGTGTGTGTGTGTGTATGTGGTGTCTGCCCTCTGTGGGCCTGTCTGAATGTGTGCATGTGTGTCTCTATGTGGACATGTATATGAGAGGGTGACTGTGTATATGTGTGTGTGCATGTGTGCCTGTGGGAGCATATTGTGAGTGTGTGTGTGTGCATGTGTGTGTATGTGCACGAGCATGTTCATGGAAGACAGAAGGAGTGTGTACATGTGTGGTTGTGAGGTTTCCCTGAGTGTGGCGCCTCAGGAGCTGCCCACTTTGTTTTCTGAGTCAGAATCTCTCGGTGGCCTGAGGCTCCTCAATTAAACTCATAAAAATTCACATTATCGAAGCCTCAGCCCGAAATGGAGCATGAAAACTGCCTACCATCTCCTCCAGAGACTCAGGGATCATTGAGGAAGAGGCAGCACAGAGATTGAAAGAATCAATCAGACTACAGGAAAGTGGTGTCTTCCAGACAACAGAGGGGCAGCTGTACATGTGAACTCACAGCAGTTGTGCTAGCAGGCGGGAACCCCAGCCTGGAGACAGGAGTGAGGCAGGAGACTGCTGGGAGTTGTCAGCTGCTAGGTTAAGAAGGGCCTGATTTCTCCAAGAGTGTGGCACACTTTATCAGTAGACAGACCAGACGCAGGTCCACGACTCTCTGGACAACACAGATTGACCTTGACAGGACGGAGACCTCACGAGGACCAGTAGTTGTGTGGGTGTGGAAGCGGGGATGGATTTGGGAGGAATTGGGAGAGGAAGGGTAATATGACAAAACACATCGACAACCTTCTCAAAGAACTAATCTTTTTTCTTTTAATTTTTTTTTAAGATTCTGACTGTCACAAGCCTTCCCACCAAAGGCAAATTCTTCCTCCTAGCTGCATCAGCACCCTGAAACGTTTTTGCTTCCTGGTGTTCCTTGAAACCTTGAAGCCTATGAACATCCAGATCTGGTCACTCTTTGGATCAGATTATTGATCAAAAATTCAGAAATATTTGGGGTCTGGAAAACAATGTCTCGCTGGCCAGTTCTTCATCGTACAGCTTTCCACACAGATTCGCAATCATGGTGTTCTAAAGGACCAGGTACAGACAGGTACACTAAATGCAGCTCTGAACACTCCCCATCAGTAGTGTGTACTGGCAGGTTACACTTAGTCACCCCAAATACGACTTGGTCAGGTCCAGAGTCACTTGTCTATGCACACACTCTTCAGGTCAATGTCACTGAAACGTCAATGTTCTAATACAGTCCTAAGATGAAACTCATCACTGGTTTCTTTTGTCCTGCCGCAAGCAAACCGTGCCTTCTGAGAAGGGACCCAGTGCTCTTCGGTGAAGGTTCATCCCGTTTTCTGTGCCTTTCCCTTCTGGGCAATCACAGGACTGTGGTTACCTTGTGCTGAACTCTGTGGTGTGTGCAGAGTATGGGACCGAGTTCTAGAAATGGGTTTGTTCTTGGCGCCTGTCCCAGGATCTTACATGTGAATTCTGCTTGTGGATTTGCATCTTCTGGGCCCCTTCCCAGAACAGCACAGATTGCTTAGGGTAGAACCAAGGAAGAGCTTTGCACTGTACTTTCAGAAATCCAGGAAGCCAAGGACGAGTTTCATCCCTGGAGCTGTACCAAAGGGCAGCTGAAGTCTTCCTCAGCCTGGCACAGATTTCATTACTTAGAACAAAAGGAGTAGAGAAATGATTTTCCAATGTGTCCTGCAAGGCTGGGTGTCTGGAAAGCACAATGTTAAGCTAGCTAGTTCTCCATCTTAAAGTCTCTCTCTCTCTTTGTGTGTGTGTGTGTATGTGTGTGTGTGTGTATGTGTGTGTGTGTGTTGTGTGGTATTGGTGTGTGTTATGTTTTTGTGTGCTTCTGTGTGTAATGTGTACACAGATTGATGTGGAATCCAGAAATTAGGGAGGGGCTCTTTCTCCCTCCTTCTTCACTTTATTTTTATGAACAGGTTCTCTCTTTGGACCAGAGCTCACCAATTGGCTAGACTACCTGAACAGCAGCTCTGGGGGTCCTCTGTCTCCCCCTCTCCAGCACTGGCATTGCAAGCACATATATCCACCATTTTAAGTGGAGGCAGGAGATCCAAACTCAGGTCCTTGTGTGAGCATGACGCTCACTTCTCCAAATGAGCCATCTCCCAGCTCATGAACACATTATAGGTAATTCCTCAACTGAGCCATCTACCCAGACCTGGCAATGTTTCATATGAAAACTATTTAGCTATTTTATTTGTCCACAAACAGGTTATTATTTCTTGGAACAATGATGGGATGAGAAACCATTGTTCTTAGTTTCCTGAAAATGCTCAGAGATGTTAGGTGACTACTTAGAGACATACAGCCAAGCCCAGAATGATCTCTTGTAGCACTGAGGGACTCCTTGGAGGATTTGCAATAGGAATCCTGATGCCTGGACCTTTCCACAGACTAGGTTAAATCAGCCAAAACCTCTGAGCACTGCATTTTGAGAAGTTCTCCACATGGTCAATATGACTTTAGGATTGAGTACATTGTTCTGGTAGCAGGAATTGCTTTTCACCCAGCTCCATATTCTTGTCTAGCAAAAATCAACTTTCCTGTTCTTACCATCTCACTCAGAGAGTGGTCATGAAGACTGAGTGAACTCACACACATAAGGGGCTCACAACAGTAGCCGACGCAGTACCTATTTCATGGAACTAGCTACCATTACCATTATCTTGGTCATCAGGAAAGTCATTTTTGAGTAACTTGGGCCATCTTGAGTGTTTAATTATATGATGATCCAGTCTGGCTTATGTAACTTCCTGATCACGTCATCCTTGCTAGAGTCAATAGAAAGTTATAAATGACTATGAAAGAAGAAAATAAGGGGACATGGGATAATCAAAGTCCAGCTTTGTTCAGCTTCTTTTAGTTACCATTTTGGCCACAGAGTGAACTATAGCAGGAAAGACCTCTCATTTCTGAATGCAATCAGGCGGCCAAGAGAAGCATTATGGGATCCACATAACGTCTTAGTTTATTAAAAATTAACTTACTAAGTCTACACACTTTCTACATAACACAAGACATCTATTTAACCAAACTTTCTCAGTCAATATGACATTAATAGGTGGGTTTTGTTGAGAGACCATAAGAATATCCAATCTCCTTATGTGTCAAAAGCTATAGAACATGAAAATTAAATAAACATATAGATCTATTTCCAGTAGCTATTTCATTTAATATACTTTTCAGAACCTATTAATTGAATAGGATGGCTATTTCTTATTAACATAATCTCTATCCCCTCCTGAGAATTAATATGTAAATGAAGAATCTGAAGCCCTTTACACAGATAGCAACTGTGGGAACTGCTGTGAGGTGCTTTCCCCCGAGGCCAGATGTTCTGGAAACTGAGGAGCCAAGAGATGCCTGCGCTCTGACCAGGGAGTGTAAACTACCACCTAGTGAATAAACTGTGGCTCTCAACGTCTCCGACATCACAGTGCTATGGGGATCTTGGCTCAGAAGAGTGCTAAGCTGGACCTCATCAACATGGAAAATTTCCCCTTCTAGTAGGACACCATTAAGATATTAATTGGATAAGTCACAAATAGGGAAAAAAAACACCACAACCTTGTTATACACACAGCCTGACAAGTTTCTTGGATTCAGAACATATGAAAGAAGCCCTGAAAAATCACAGTAAAAACTGAAAGCCTCGAATAGTAAAGGTACACGAGAAACAAATACATACAATTTTAAAAGCCAGGAGGTGAATAAAACATAATATTATGCAGAGTTTTGAAAGACAGAAACTCCAAACAGAAGGACAAACGCTGCTATTTCCTCTTATATGTGGGAAGTAAAAGGGACCCAAGATAAGGGAAGAAGACCTGAAGGCGCAGGGAGCGAGAAGATGTGGTGGTTGGTGGGGATGTCCCAAAGGTGCATATGTTTGACTGTTGGTCCCCAGCTGGTGGAACCGTTTGGGAAGGACTAGAAAGAGAGGACTTGTTGGTGAAGGGATGTCCCTGAGGCCTAGCCTTGGGGCTAGAAAAGACTCGGGCCATTCCCAGATAGCTATCTCTGCCTCCAACTTTTAAATAAAGATGTGAGCTCTCAGATGGCCCCACTGCTATGTCTCTGCTCTTCTATCATGGACTCTAACCCTCTGAAACTTTAACCCCCCCCAAACTCTTCCTTCTATAAGTACCTTGGTCATGGTGTCTAATCACAGCAATAGAGAAGTGTCTAACACAAGGGGTAATGGTGGAAGAAAAAACTCTAGATTTAAATTAAACACACAACATAAGAAGAATATGACAATGTGTAATGATATACTTGTATGAAAATATAGTGAAATTATTATTTTATAGGCAAATTAATTTAAAAACATAAAGGAAAGAGAATACTTCCATGACTATGACTACAGGTGTGCTGAGACCAGGATTCTGAGTAAAACAAAAATAATTCAACGGTATAAGACACATCAGTTCAATATTGGTATAAATTCAGGATTGCTCTTACTAAATTTGGAAAGAAATAAAAGGAACAAGCTTCATAGTTCATTCATGCAGTTCGGTAGCTACACTAGCGTGCATAGTTGTTGAAACTCATAGAACTAAACCTTTTATATTCAGGTAAGGCCTGAACATTTCATTTTCAGGTAAATTAAATATTTATTTTTAAATTGATATCTATGTGCAGCTGTGTACATGTGTCACCTGTGTGTGCAGGCAGGGACCAGAATAGGGTGTTGGATGTCTCTGGAGCTGAAGTTACAGGCAGATTTAAGCACATGTTGAGAATTGAACTTGGGTCCTCTGGAAGAGAGGCAAGAACTCTCAGCCACTGAGTCATCTCTGAAAATATGTAAGGTTCATATGAATATTTGCTCAAAAGATCATTAAAGTCAAATGAGATCCTCTCCTTTCCGTGTGCCCCGCTGTAGCTGGCAGTCCTGTCGTGGGCACCCATTCGCACGGATGCCCTCTGCAATGTCCTCACAGTAGACATACAGACTGAAACCCGCTGGAGACGTGCCCTGTTTTCTCCCATGTAGAAGCCCATTTGTTTGCTCAGCAAACGTCAGCTGAGGGCTCATTGTGTGTCATTTGCTGTGTGCAGGACACAGTGATGGAGAAGGATAACAAATGCCCTGGCTTTCAGTCCGTTACACATTCACGGCGAGTGTGAGTGAGCCAGGTGAGCTGGTGAGGCTTCTGTCCTCCTCGGCGCTGGCCCTTAGGAATAGCAGATCTATCGCCAAGGCTGACAGATCGTCACTTTGGTTAAGTTTGGAAAATTCAACTAAGTTGCTGGGTAAATACACTCAGATCCATCTTCTGAATTGTCTTTCCAGATGGCCTTCACATACAAATGCCTACATCATTGACATCATGAGTAAAAATTACAATTGAGACACTTGCGTTAAAGATAAAATATTACAAAAATAATTTCAGAATTTTGCCTATCAGACTTTCATTATGAGAACATATCTTAAAGCTGTTTTATTTATTTTTCCATCTTTCCACTTACTATTCCTGCAGGTTTTTTTTTTAAAGAAGCCAGGGGAGAAATGATTTATGCTTTTATGCTTAAATTGATTAATTAGAAGCTTTGAATTCCTCACACAAAACCCTGCTCACTCAAGATTTTTTTCCTTTACCTTTGTAAATGATTGCAACTAAAATTAGGGAACACCATGTGTCCAAAGAATTGCTATTTTCTCCCTTCTTTTGTCTTAGTTTGGTGAATAGCAACGATGACCTTGCAAAAACAAGCATTGGTAGCAGGCCGGGGAAGAAGTGTGAATTTGCAAAGCACATGTCATGTGAAAGTCACGCTGTCTCCACCACATCCTCTAATGCCTTTAAATCCGCTTGAGCCTCATAGGTCAAATTTACATTTCATCGTGGAATAAAATTGAATAAAGTGTCCAACTCCTTGGGAAATCCATCTTCCTTACCTGGCTCTACACTGCTTCATCTAATCATGTTTAAAACACCACTTTCTGCCCATTTTTCAAAGAACATTTAAATATAGAGAGTCGTTTTTAAAAGGAAAAATGGAGAAGTGACCGAGTTTCTGGTTAAAATCTTGTGATTACACATTTACTGGAGAGCATCAACAATCCAATCAGGTCTCATGTTAAGGAAATTTGTTGAAGAAAGCAAAAGTCACTGTGCAGGTATGGATACCATGATGTAGTTGGAGGTGACCTTATGACATAAAGAGCATCTTCCATAGGTGTCAAGACACCTTACAGACAGACAACCCGTCTACAAATGTGTCTATGTGCCTTGTTGCTAATCAAGGGCCTGGACCATGTCAAAGTTCAGTGAATGATGAAAAACAATTTGTCCCATGAATTACTGAATTTCCTGGGATCATAGCCATTCAATCACCAGAGTAGCCTCTTCTAACTGACTTTCTCCTCATACAATAGGTTTTCACAAGAGTGAAATAGTAGCCATGTGAAGACAAGTCTTGATTGTCAACTTGACGCACCTGGGAAGAGGGAACCTCAATTGAGGAACTGCCTCCATCAGATTGACCTGTGGGCATGTCTGTGGGACTTTTTTTTTAGATTTATTTATTTATTATGTATGCAACATTCCTTCCATGTGTGCCTGCAGGCC
>LOEQ01000157.1:365531-379220 GCA_001685075.1 Bramus lutescens
AAGGCAGTTTCTTTATTAACCAATGAAAGTAACACATAGACAGATGACCCTCCTACATCAGTCTAATGATTCTCCTGCCTCAGTTTTCCAAATGTTGGGGTTAAAGGTGTGTACCTCTTGTTTCTTAAAAAAGGACAAAGGCTACTGGAAATATATCTGAAGACTGTGTAGAAATAATGGATACATATCTCTTGGTGAAGACGATGCTACACCATGATTACTTCCTGTAACGTAACACTCTGACCCAGCAGCTTAGGAAGAGAAAGGGTTTACTTAGTTTACACTTCCATATCATATTCCATATTCTATATATATATTCCATATTCTATATATATTCCATTTTCAATATTCTATATATATATATTCCATAGTCTAGATAATCTAGGGAAGTCAAGGCAAGAACTCAAGCAGGAACAGAAGCAGAAACACCGGAGTGTTCGCAGGTGCTTTCTGGCTTGCTTAGCTGGCTTTCTTAAACAGGCAGAGTCACCTTCGTGGGAAAAGTGGTGCCCACAGTGGTCTGTGTCCTCCTTCATCCATCACCAATCAAGATCTCTCCCATACACATGGCTACAGGTTTGATCCTGGCAGAGAGTCCCTCAGTTGAGACTCACTCAGACCAGACCATGTCAGTTGACAGCTGACTACTAACTAGAAACTAAATGTGCTGATTCAAAACACTAAAATCTTTCATTTTTGAACAAAATTATATACACATAAAAAAGAAACAGTTAAATCAATAAGTCAGAGGAAAACAAAATAAACCTGACATTGTAAAGGACAGCATATAGGCTGAATATAAAACATCTTATAATTGAACAACTGCTCAATTAATGTAAAAGTCAAGACAGACTTTTAAGATGTGGTCCTTTTAAAACCCCAGGCATGGCAGTGTGTACCTGCAATCCTAGCACTCAGGATGTGGAACCAGAGAAACAGGAGTTCAAGGCCAGCCTTGACTACATAGTGAGTTTGAAACCACCCTGTGCTATATGAGACCTTGTCTCAACACATGGAAATATAAAATAATAAAATAGCATTCATTTCTTTACTGTATAATAAATAAATAAATACATGTTTTCAGCATTGCCTGAAATTGGTTAAGAATACATAAAAACAAGTATAGGTGAGATTTTGAAATGTTTATAAATTTATAATTCTATTAATTAGAATTTTCCAATAAATATTATTTTCCAAAAAAAAAAAAACAAAGAAAACACAGCAGGCTCAGATGTGGCTCAAGAGAGTGAAGAGAGAACATACAATTAAGTTAGAAGTCTCCAGTCTTTCCTTGGCTGTTCCCTTGCGTCTTCCTCAGAGAGGATCTGAAGATTAGCAGAAGAAAAGGTTGGGAATAAGACGGAATCCAGAAGGGCTTTGATCTCTGTGTTGGGCCTCGTGATTCCTCACAGCTGAGAGAAGACATGATGAAGAACAAAAAGCATCTTTGTAACATTTAATGCCTGCCTCAATAAACTTGAGGTGCATGGGAGCACTCCTAACCCGAGAAAGAAACGATTTCAAGCCAACAAACACACAATATGGTATTTCCTGAAACACTATGATAAGAGTTTGTCAAAATTATAAATAGTTTAGTAATGCTGTTTTTAATGCCAATAATTTATATTTATGCTTAATTTTCTTTTTTGAAATATTTTAATTCAATTTTTGAAAATTTGCACATTTATATGCCCTGTTATTTGTCATATTTATCCACCATTCCCTCCCTATAATTCTTTTGAATCCTTACCGTGCAGACTCTCTGTCCAAACTTTATGTACTTCAAGATTTAATGTTTATTGTCCAATGAGCACTGCCCAAGATCACAGGTGACGAATCCTCTGTATTAACGCTCTTAGAATCAAAGGCTCTAGAACATCTCAAGAGACTGGTCTGAATAAATGCAAGACCAGAAACAAGGGAGAAGTGTGAAACGCTACTGCACACTTCATCTCAGAGCACACCATGGTTATCTGCAGGACATCACGTGGGCCGGACAGCCTAACCAATGCAATAAAAACATGAAAAAACAAGACGATGGAAGAGTTGAGAAAAAGAACAACACAAGCATTTCCTCGTGGATATGGCAGCCTATGAAAAGCATCAAAGATCATTGAAATCAGTTAAAAGTGTTTAAAACAATAATATAGCAATAATAATAATAAGCAAAATAAAAACATAAGGGAATAAAACCATTATAAACCAGAAAATATGCATTTACATGCACAGAAAAATGAAACTAGAAGCCCTTTCTAAGTTGAAAGAAAAGAATGAGCAATTAAAAGTATCAATAGATTTTACTGAATCATAAGGCACTGTAAGTACAATCCAGAAAAAATATGGATGAAATATTTTTGAGACAGGCTCTTGCTATGTAGCCCTGGCTGGCCCACAACTTGCCATGTCCACTAGGCTAGCCTCAGACTCACAGAGATATACCTGCATAAGCCCTCCCTCCCAAGTGCTGGTATTAAAGGTGTGTGCCACCAGGCACAGCCTAAATATTTATGATGTAGGACAGAGAATTACTAGTCATAATCTATGAACAGATCATGTGCTAATACAAGATATAAATGCTTTGGTTTAAAGTGGAAAACAGTATTCAAAAAGTGGAACTAAGCACAGTCTACAAATACATAATCATCAAAAGTTTTGAAAACAGGTCCTCAATTTTACTTTGAAATTGCCTTTGAATAACTGATTTCTAGCTAATTATTCTAGGAGCACAAAAGCTTTGGCCACCAGAAAGTCATAGATCCTTAGCTTTTGGTAAAACTGAAAATTAGTAATGAGCAAATTTCCAATAGTAGAAGACGGAATAAGGTAAAGACTAACGTCCTGCTCATGAAGAGTACACCGTACATGGTCTTCTAGATTGAACTGAGAAAAAGAACTTGCTACTGAACACCATCAACAGTATTATCCCGTCTTTGTGGAACATTTACATGTCCTTTTTAAGTCAATACAAAATATCAACAGTGACTATTTTTTACCTGAATTAGATTTTTAAAATATATATTAAAATTTAATTTAATTTTGCGTGTGTTATTGTGCATATGTGTATGTGCTCATGCGCCCTCATGAGCACTCATGAGCAAATGAGTGTAGGTCTCATCGGAGGTCATAAGAGGGCACTGTGTCTGTTAGCATCCAGGCACACCAGGGCAGTGCCCCTCGGAAACCTGGCACAGTACGCTCTGTGCATGTCAAGCAGTACCCTGACTCTAGTCAGGTGCGAAGGTCCCTTTAAGAAGCAAGCCCTGTCGACCTGCTGTCTTCGGCTGTTCTTCTCAGAAGGCAAGCAGGTCTCTGTCTCTCTCTTCCCTCCCCTTTACCTTTCTCTCAATCAGCTCCACAGTCAAGCCCTGTCTGCAGGCGTGTTTGTCTTTCACTCACCATGGGATGCACTAAAGGCCCCACCTCAACAGTATCTGCCTGGAGCAGCGGTTACAAGCTGTTGTGAGCTGCCCAGTTGTGGGCAGTGGGAGCCACACTCAGGGCCTCTGCAAGAGTAATACATGCTTTTAACTGCTGAGTCATTTCTCCTGTCCCCCCCCCCAGAATGGGCTTTATTATTTTTAGTTTTGCTTTCAGTCTACATTCTAATGTTTATGCAGTGAACAAGTCATACAGTTATTTGTAGTTATAATGCATATACAATCTATCAACTTCTGTTTCATATTATTACTATCAATATCAATCAATAATAATATCACTACTGACTAATACTAGTTAATTTTGCTTAATAATATGCAGTAAAGTCAAACTTTAATTCAGCTTTGAAAACAACCATCCTTCCTATGTGTAGCAAATAAACAGTCGTGTTAACAATGACATAGACATGGTGCAGCTAGCACTGACATGGGATCCATCACAGTTACCAAGAGCAGATTAGAAATTTTTAAAAGTTGGTGATGAACAAAGATGTTCTGACAAGGAACATGTACTGGCACATTGAACAAGATAAAGAAAAATGTTTATCGTTATCTGGATTAATTAATCTTGTTTCCCTAGGAAGAAAACTTAATTTTGAAAACTCAAACTGTATTTTCAAGTCTAAATAAATTCAGTCTCTCAATGAATTTTCTCATAATAAATGAGCTATAATATGCCATCTTCAAGTTTTCTCAATTGTGTTATTTTTGAACATGCATCTAAAAAAGCATTTTTCAACTAGAATTCTTAAATTTTACATGAATGGCTTCCTTGAGTGTGATCCCCACATGTCTTTTCATCAGCAGCGCTGTGGTGGTGCACGCCTTTAATCCCAGCACTCGGGAGACAGAGGCAGGCAGATCTCTGTGAGTTCGAGGCCAGCCTGCTCTACAAGAGAGAGAGTTTCAGGACTGGCTCCAAAGCTTCAGAGAAACCTGATCTCAAAAACAAAAACAAACAAACAAACAAACAAACAAACCAAATATCCCGCCATCAAGCTGTGAAAACAGAATCATGTGGAATTGCCTGTGATTTTTCTTGATCTACTGGATTTGGGCTCTCAAATCCGTCTTGGTTCTATTCCACTTAGTTGGTCCTCAGCTTTATTCAGTCTTATCTCTTCCACATTTAAAGCATTGTGACCCACTCTCAGGACATGGCAGTGCTCCCTCTCCGCACCTTTGCTGTGCTCTATAGGCACACACAGTGCTCCCTCTCAGCACCTCTGCCATGCTCTGTAGGCACACACAGTGCTCCTTCTCAGCACCTCTGCTTTGCTCTGTAGGCACACACAGTGCTCCCTCTCAGCACCTTTGCTGTGCTCTGTATACACACACAGTGCTCCCTCTCCCCACCTCTGCTGTGCTCTGTAGGCACACATAGTGCTCCCTCTCCCCACCTCTGCTGTGCTCTGTAGGCACACACAGTGCTCCCTCTCAGCACCTCTGCTTTGCTCTGTAGCCATGGCTGTGCCATGAGTATGAATATCAATAAAAGAAAAGTCATGTCTTAAGAAAGATCATTTTGGGGGAATTGCCATATATATAAAAGGTTTTCCTTTTCAGCTAATTTTCTGTGATTGTGTGTATTATTCTTAACATGTGTATCTTATATGCACATGCAAACACACTGGTATATAAGTATGTGCATGTCTACTCTGCTATTATGTATGATATGTAATAGACATGTATTTGTTTTATATAACTTATAATAAACCTATAATACATTGAAACATCCATTTTAAAAACCTATTCATGTCAGTTTAATGGTATTAGAATAAGACCAGTGTAAGTTGTGCAGTGGTGGCACACACTTTTAATCCCAGCACTCAGGAGGCAGAGGCAGGTAGAGATCTCTGTGAGTTCAAGGTCAGCCTGGTCTACAGAGTGAGTCCAAGATAGCCAGGATTGTTGCACAGAGAAGCCTGGTCTCATAAAATAAAAACAAAATAAAATCAATCAAACAAACAAACTAGACCAGTAAATAGAATCGCTAAGAGGGCTCCTTCTCCATGGAACTAGAGATTGGGCCACTTCAAGATCTCGGCGGGTCTTCACTCACTACTCCGACATGGCAGGTGAGGAGGTTCTCACTTTCACATCCCATCCTACGGGGCTCTATAAAGCCTGGGTTCTGTTTCTGTTTGTTCTATTTGGCTTCTGTTGCAAAATGATGACCACAAAAGCAATGTACAGGAAGGAAAGGATTTATTGAGCTTATATATCTATGTCACTGTCCATCATTAGGTGAAATAACGGCCAGAACTGGACACAGGAACCTGCAGACAGAAACGAAAGCCGAGTCCTGGAGGCATGCTGCTCACAGGCTTGCCTTCCTTCACTTGCTCAGCTTGCTTTCTTAGGCAACTCAGAAACAGCTGCCTAAGAATGGCACCACCCACAGTGGCCTGGGCCATCCCACATCAATCATTAGTCAAGGAAACGCCCCCACAGAGATTCCCAGAGGTCAAGCTAAGGAAGGCCAATCTTCAACTGAGGTTCCAACTGTCTTCCCAGGTGACTCTCGTTTGTGTCAAATTGACAAAGACCAACCAGCACTCTATTCTAAAGTTTCCACTGCACACATGAGAAGAGTTTCGCCCTCAAAATTTACACTAGATGGTCATGTTAAGAATTTTAAAACTAAAATGGCAAAATTATTTAGAATAATATTTCTATCAACTGTTTATCAACTCAGTATCTACATGGTTCATATACACAACTTTAAAACCTGCAGTAGCTTTAAATGAACTCATGTTACTGGAGTAAGCATGAGAAATATAAGAATTTATGAAGCACTAATATATTAAGAAATATCCTTTGAGATATTAAACTCAACCTGAACTTTTCTATACAAGATATATGTCCTTTTTAATGGGATCCTTCATTATATATGAGTCTCCAGGTTGAGAAATGGATTTAAACTGAAAAGTAGAAATGAAAATGATCTGGACATGACTGCATGCCTGTATCCTCACCACCCAGAAGCTCAGGGAGAACAGCCCCGAGTTCAAGACCAGGCTGGTTGGATAGAAAGATTCAGTCTCATAAAAGAGCAAAATGAAATAAAGGAAAGAGGAGAAAAGACTTTTTTCAAAAGCCAAGAGGAATATTTTAAAGGTAAAAACTAAAATAAGAGGCTGGAGAGCTGGTTAAGAGCTTCGACTTCTAGTGCAGAGATTTGGTCCCCAGGAGTCCAGCACTCATATCAGGGGACTCACAACCACCTTTCGTTCCACTTCCAGAGGACGGAAAATGCTCTTCCGGGCTCTGCAGTCTCTGCACACACATGCTGCATACACAAACAAGCAGGCACACACATATCTAGCAAAGTAACGGCGTAGGGATTCTTTAAACTCAATTACAGTTTCCAAGTTTGCAATGTTACTAGTCCTATCCGCAGCCACACCTGTCTCACCTTGAATGACTGAAGGACAGGCACCGGTTACTCTACCCAGCGTCTGCTTGAAGCCCCACCCTGTCCTCTGCGACTGTCTTCATACACAGCCACAGTAGGTGCCCCTCCCAGGGGAGTCTCACCTAGGACACTCTGGTGGCAGAAGGAGAATGTGTCATCTTTCATAGAGGAAGAGTCCCTGTAGGTCTCTGTCCCCAAGGCTCCTGACACGCCTCACATCTTAGAAGCCCAGGGTTTAACCAGGCTCCCTCTGCATCACTCAGTCAGTGAAGAAACTCACCTTCTAGAAGCTGCTTGAATGATTGGTTGGGAGATATTTTTTTGACACAAATTGGCTTTTCTTTAAGGTAAAGTCACCAATTCACAGCTGTCAATCCTGCATTAAACCTGGCTGATCAATTTTAATGAAATGCCTTCAGTCAGGATAATATGTTAAAAATAAAACCCTATTTCATATTACAACAACAAGGAGGTACTCATGTGCCCCCGGGCCCCAGCTCCACCTGCTCCGGCATAGAGAAGGCAGCAATAACAGTGACATTTTTAATTACGCTGCTGCGCTCCAAATCCCGGGTAGGGTGTCAGCACTGGATGAGACCATGGGGAGATTCCTTGTGAAGTGTACTGACCTCAGAACCCAGGGCCTCCCAGGAACTGAACAAAGGGTGAGGGAAAAAACCACTGTGTGTGTGTGTGTGTGTGTGTGTGTGTGTGTGGTGTCAAGGTGACCACAACCTACAGTTGAGAGCTGCAGTCCTAAATTTCATTATCTTTCATTTCAAATAAACATGTTTGAATCTTTCCT
Source organism: Bramus lutescens (assembly GCA_001685075.1). Classification (NCBI taxonomy): domain Eukaryota; kingdom Metazoa; phylum Chordata; class Mammalia; order Rodentia; family Cricetidae; genus Bramus; species Bramus lutescens. Next base: position 373,189 of record LOEQ01000157.1, read on the forward strand.
GCTCCCTGTTTGACCGTGCATCTGCTTGGCTCACTTTTTCCCCACTTCTTTGATCTCCTTGCCCTTCCAAGGTGAAGTTAACATCCCCACTCCTTCCTCTCTGAGAGTTATTGGTCATCACCTGGTCACCAGTTTCAGGCACCCAATTTAACCTGCGTGTCACTTTGTCTCTTTGAGGACTCTGCTCCTGGTCTGCCCGAGCCCCACACGTAAAGGGAGTTTTTAAAGCTGTCCTATTGGGACTTAAGACACTGTACTGTATCAAAGGTGCGCCTTCCAAGTCTGTGTTTTCTGTCTTTCGACAATGACAGCCACTTGTCACCACTGAGATAAGGGATGGGTAGTAAGCTTTGAAGGATCCAAAGAGCAAATCCCAGGTCTAGTGAGTCTGAACGCACTGCAGCTCGGCCCGGAGAGCAGATGGAGGTTGGGGCAGCCCATCTCGCGTGAAGAGGCTTACGAAGGTTACGGATTACTCCACTTAGAAGTTGGAAGGGTAGTGCTAGGGAGATGGCTCAGTTGATCAAGCTCTGGCCTTGGAAGCACAGCTGTCTGAGTTTGATCCCCAGAACCCATCAGAAAAACACAGGTGCAATAGGGCGTACCTGTGGTCCAACACAGGAGAGAGCGAGGAGGGGGCAGGAGGATGTCAGGACCGACTGAGCAGCCGCCCAAGCCAAACTGGTGAACTCTGGGACAATGACAGACACTAAAGATGGCTGGTTCTGAGGAGGAATGCCTGAGGTTGTCCTCTGGCCTCTATAGGCACATGCACACACATACATGTGCTCACATGTACACATATTCTTTTTAAACAAATTGCAAGCTGCACTTTGAATACTACAGACTTCAGTGATAAAGTTTAGCACTGATGGAAAATAGACATCTATGAGAAGCATTATGAAGGAAATCCCAGGGACTACTCTGAGATATGGGGATGAGGGGTGGGAAAAGGAAGAGGCACCGGGAATTTCCACTGTGATCCCTGGAGCACTTACACTAAGCAGCTGATAAGGAAGAACATTTGGGATGACATCATAAGCTTGGGGAAGACCCTGAGGCTGCTGAGTCTCCCAGAGAACACCTCTGCCCTCCTGGGGTTGCTTAGCTCAACTTCCTCTCTGCTCCCCAACCCTGCTCTGAACACTGAGATATGAAAAACATAAAACATCTGGGAAATTCACTAGGGTGATTAAATGCCAACTCTGGCTTACGGAGATTTGGGAAAGGCTTCCCCTGGCAGATGCAGAAATGCATCTAGGTCCTCAGGAGGTGAAGTGGCTAGGGTTCCAGAGGAATCAGGAGGAACAATTGAAGACATGACGTTAAGTTCTGGAGAATAAAGGAGAGGCTGTTCTTGGCGAGTGCTTAGAGAAGCCTCCTGTGGCCATCTAAGAAATGAGTCTTTTTGATGTGGTCATGTAGCTCAGGATTGCCCCGCCTGCCTTAAACTACCAATACTGTGTGGGGAACTTCTGCTGGCTGCCTGTTTAGCCATACCTGGCCCTCCGCTCTCAGCTCCAGCTGTGTCCACTTAAAAGACTCTTGAGCCCACCTGGATCTCAGCAAGGTTATGGCTGCTGTCTGGGACTCTTATGATGGTGGAGTCACCCTTTTGAATGCAAGTCGCATTTGAGAATCCAGTGGGAGCCTTTCAGATATGGGTAAGCAGAGATGTGACCTCTAGATCATACAAATTCACAGTTACTTTCTGTGTTTGTGTGTATGTGTCCATGTGTGCATGCACATGTGTGTGTTGGTGCTCAAGCATGCATGAACATGTTCTTGTAGAACTCGGAGGACAGCGCAAAGCACCTTCAATTCTTGCCATCTAATTTTGCTTCGTCTCTGAGGCAGTGTTTCTCAGTGAACCCGAAGCTCATCAATCTGGCAAGACCAGCTGATCCCCAAGCCCCGGGGATTTGCCTGTCTCCACTACCGCCTTAGCGCTGGGATTACAGTCACGAGCTGACACACTTGGCGTTTTATGTGGGTGGAGGGGATTGCCAACTCACAGCCTCATGTTTGCCCTGAAAGTACCTCACACCCTGTGTTACCTCCCCAGCCTGCTCATTTCCACACTCCTCAAGTTAGGTAACCGGTGTGGTCAAATGCTTTTCTCTTTGTTCCCTATTCCTTTCACTCAGCAGAACCACATTCATGTTCATCTTCAGAATGTCATAGCAGGTTCTAATCTCTAGTGACAAGGACCCTGGTCTTAAGGACCACAATCTGCAGTTCTAATGTGATTTCCATTTAATCAATGATACTGCTGGCCATTTCGGTGGGCTCTGATTTCTAAGCCTGGGGTCAGAGTTAGGTTGTGGGTACACTGCGTTGGGATTTGGGGTTCAGGTGGAGTCTTGTAAGATTTATGTCAACATTCTTCTTTCCCCTCAGGGCAGCGAGCTGCTCTGGAATATAAAATAACAAAGATTGATCCTGAACTCATTTCCATAAATATGTTGGGCAAATAGAAAACCACACTGCCAGTACTGGTTGAAATGTGGTGGCCAAGTCCAAGGAGCAGCGACACTAGCTGAAATTTCCCATGAATACTTAAGCTTCAACAGGGGCAGTTTCTTCAAAAAGACTTTGGTCAACAGATTTGTACTGAAATAAACTTCAGGAGCTGACATGAGCTTAATTAAAAAGTGATAAATCTCGGTGCCCCATCTATCAGCTATTTTAAAAAGAGAAACGTTGGGCTCTTGTCGTCACTAAGTCACATCAGCTAGCAAATACACACAATTTCCACGGTGTGGTTTATGTCTGAGAAATAAGGAGCTGTGTATTACTCCTTCATGGTGTTAACTGGTTTTTCATCTATTATTTTTCATCATTTTTATTGTGTGTCAATTCTAGAAAAAGTCTACTCAAAGAGTCAAGGTTGAGTATACATAATTTTATTTGTGTGTTCTTGTCCCTAAAATCCATGATGTAATATAAATTGAAGAACTTACACCCCCAAACCCCACATGCATAGCAGTGTGGGTGACTTAGAAAAACCCATGCTCAGTGCTTTTCATGGCTGGGGACAGACACCTCGAGTCATCTGAAGCATGTCTTCAAATGTGTGAAGGGTATCACACACAGCATAGGTGCCTGTATGCAAAGATTGACATGCTCAATGTCTTTCTAGGTAGAGACTGACTCAAACCATCTGAAATAGGTCTTTAAATGCAGAAGAATTTCACACACAATGCTTCTTAGCTGTGCACTTACAAATGTGGGAGAAGAAGGGGTCAGGAAAGTCATTAGCGTTTCTTTCCTTACATGTGGGTATCATCAGGGAGGATGGATTGAGTGGTGAAGAGAATTCACACTCTTAGTGACAATGGGACTTATTCTGGCCTTGTGAGATGCGGGAATGTGTGTAAGCATGAGCTCTAACACTCTCTTTCCATTCTCCGACATCTCAACCTCTGAGGTGTGCGATCCTGGCGAGGGACAATGCTCTCTTGGGACTTCTTTAAGCCTCTTATTTCTGTCCTCCAAGCAGTGAGTGAATGCAGGGTGTGTAAGCCCCCCCCCCACTTTTCACTATGAGTTTCCTAGGACAGGTCATCCGCAAGAATCACTGGAGATGGTGTTTCCATCTTGGAGTCTAAAAAGAGTTTTTCAGTGAAGGAACTTTGCAAAGGCTTTCTCACTCTCAAATACTTTAACCCCAAGCCTTAAATGTCAAGTCCTGCTTTAGGACCTCAATTTTAGTCCTCCGAGTCTTTGTTTGGCCCCACTTTCTGAAGGCATGTTTTAATAGAAGAAAGGGTCTGAATAAATTGCTTCTAAGAAGTAACTACAAAAGAGTTATGAAATAATTATTATATATTTCAGAATGTATTGAAATTTGCAGGCAAATGGATGGAGCTAGAAAACATCACATTGAGTGAGGTANAGAGACATACATGGATCTAATCTACATGGGAAGTAGAAAAAGACATGATCTCCTTAGTAAATTGAGAGCACGGGGACCATGGGAGAGTGTGTAAGGGGAGCAAAGAAAATGTATAGCTCAATAAAATCAATAAAAAATACAAAATATATTCTAACACAAGTAAATTTAACTTTAAAGAGTGAGTTTTTGGTAAATATGGTGTCAGAAAACCCTCAGTAGTCAAGTGAAAGCAAACTAAGGAAAAGGTTAGAAATGCTGTTCTCTAGACTTCAAACAATTATTTCAATTATTAACTCACAATAGCTATAGTTACCTGCACTGAGCCCAACAAGACTAGCTCTATCAAGTCCAAGAAGAAGGGCTCCTCCCTGGACCCTACCTACTCTTTAGCTCTTTATTACTGGCTAATGGTCGATTTCAGAAGAGGAGAAACACTGCCTTTAATTGTGTACCCAGGCTACAAGCTACAGCTTCAAACCCATGGTGACACCTTGATGCCAACAGCCCAGGCTAACCTCAGGGGGCAACAAAACATGGATGTGTGACATAGACATGGATGTGTGACAGACATGGATGTGTGACAGGCATGGATGTGTGACAGGCATGGATGTGTGACATAGACATGGATGTGTGACATAGACATGGATGTGTGATATAGACATAGATGTGTGACATAGACATGGATGTGTGACATAGACATGGATGTGTGACATAGACATGGATGTGTGACATAGGCATGGATGTGTGACATAGACATAGATGTGTGAGAGAGATTTGTATGCATGAGATGAACAGGGATGCTAGAATAAGGATGGTAGGCAAGAATTGTGTACATGAGAAATTTTTGACAAACACACCTGATTGATAAAGAAATGAATTTAAAAGAAGAAATTATAAAAATAAAAATTAAGACAAACTCATTTAAAGGGTCTTCCCGGCCATCTCCTCCATAGAAATTAACTTATTTGCTTTACAAATTTACAAAAAGTTCAATTATTCTTATCTCACTTTGACATTTCAGGGAAAGAAGAAAAATGAAGATCCTGCAATGCCAGCTCCCAATTTCTCTGAGTGCTTGTCTTTCCGAGGTTTTATCTATAGTTATATTTACCATATATCTGAATATAAAATCAAGATACATAGTCTAACTAGACATTTTTCCCTCATTTGTCAGCTCGCTCATATGAAGAGTCTAATGTAGAAGGCTATAAAAGTTTACTTGCTTTTAATGTTAAGCAGATGAATTATACTTATTGAGAATTAATTTGTCAATAAATAAAATCTTGTGATGTATGGCTGTTTTCTCTGCAGGAGCATTTCATCATGTCTCTAAGGGTGTAACTCTTCTCTCTCATCATTCCTGCCTTTCTTGCCAGATCCCCATCAAAGAATGCACCCTGGTGTAATAGTCTATGGAGCAATTTTTAAATCCTTGCATATCCACTGAATTTTAAGAAGAAAATATGCAAGAAGATAAAACTTCCACATAAGACAGTAGGTGATACAGTTTCTTAAGATGACATAATTTATGGTTTCTCTATATGTATGAAAAAAATTGGCTCATTTTATCTTCCCGTGTAGTGGGCGGGGCTAGGTGAAAGGCACTTTCAATCTTCCCACTGCTGTTGATGGGGAGTGAAAAATGTTTTCCTGAGGAATGAATTCCTAGGGTGCCAACAAGGCATCAGGACTCCACAACATTATGACACACAAAGAAAATAATTAAGCTGTTTTTCAGATGCAGCACCTGCTACAGACCACGAGGAAAGAAATACACTAGACCTGGGGGTGGGGTGGGGGTTGCTTCAAGTCCTTCCCTTATTCCATGTCGGGAGAATATCTGGCTTTCATTTTGCTGGAGGGAATTCTGACATGGTTATGTAGACAGGTCAGCAGCTCACACATGAGCAACCGTGATCACAGGTGAAGCAACTGTTTCTGATGTCTTGAAAAGTGTAAAAATGGAATTGAAATGGGTTTAATCATGAAAACATCTTTAAAATGTAAGGCTGTCTGCTTCCTTGCCTGGGGCTGGCCCCATTCAGCCCCCCAACCCAGGTCATCTAGTCCATGCCCATTCACTTTTTTTTATACTTTTTTATTAAAAATTTCCACCTCCTCCCATTTCCCTCCC
>LOEQ01000157.1:380779-391799 GCA_001685075.1 Bramus lutescens
CGTGCGGGAGCTGGGCCGGACGAAAAGCAGGCCCGCTCCCCCAATCACTACACAAATACGTTAAGGGAAAATATAACCAACTGGAAATAATGCTAAATGAACCTAGATGTTGGGTTCTGTAGCCAAATATTTAAAACATCTGATTCTATCGGTTCACGGAATTAAGGGAAACCATGTATGAAGAAGCAAAGGGAAATAAAGCAGACAGAAGAAATAAGATTTCTCAGTTATAGATGCAGACAAACCAAGTGAGTTGGAGAGTTCACTGAACAGGCTCCCCAGAAAGCAGTGCTGAGAAGGCAGAGGATCAGTAGGCTCCAAGGAGAATTCACAGAAACTAGGAGTTCAAACAACACAAAGAATACAACTTAAGCAGAGTGGGCAGAGCTTCAGAGGCTTGTGGAACATGGTGAACAATACAGACAGCCACTACTTATGAAGTGGTATGTGAAGAGAAATGAGATTTAAGCAATAATGCTGCTAAATAAACTCTATAATAGTGTGATTATGTAAACTAAGATGCCTACAGCCTCACTTGTCAATAGAATCCTATGGACCTACCATTATTCGTTCATTATGCCATGTAATTACTGCGCATGTGTAAAGAAATGTCTAGAATGTGAGTAATGAGAGAAAGACAGAGAACAGAACAATCAGAATTCTATATTCTCTTTCACTAAAATATGAAGGTAAATAGAGATATTACAGATAATTAAAGTCTTAATTTGGTTCTACCACACTGACTTACATGAAATACTAAAAAGATCCTTCAAAACTAAACAAAATAACACACAAAGTAGCAACCTGAATCAAAAAAAGAAAAGAAAAGTACCAGAAATAATAAAAATAAGAGCAAAAATTGAAAAAGTGAAATAAACTTATTTTTATCCTTTTAAGAATTTTATGTTTTAAAAGCATAAGATTATATTAAATTTGCTGTAGGAAATGCTCTTGTACACTGCAAAGATTTGTCACTCATATTGGTTTAATAAAACACTGACTGGCCAGTAGCCAGGCAGGAATTATAGGCAGGGCCACCAGACTAGGAGAATTATGGGAATAGAAAAGGCAGAGATGAAGTCGCCAGCCAGACACAGAGGAAGCAATATGAGAATGACTCATTGAGAAAAGGTACCAAGCCATGTGATTACACATAGACAAGAATTGTGGGTAAATTTAAGTCATAAGAAATAGTTAGTGATAAGCCTGAGCAGTAGGCCAAACAGTTTATAATTAATATAAACCTCTGTGTGTTTATTTGGGACTGAAAAGCTATAGTACTGTGTGGGGCAGAAATGTCTGTCTACAAAAGGTTCCTAAACTGTAATGATTGATTATATGGGTTTATAATCTGTATTTGCACAATATATACAAAAATAGCTTAAAGAAAGGCAAGGAAGTAAAATATATTGAAGGAAAATTAATAAAGCATAAATAAATAGATATTTAATAATCAGCAAAAATTAAAGATAAAACAATAACGCTTAACACAAAACAATATAATAATCACAAATGACACAAGATTTAAAATAAGGAGTATTAAAATGAGTGATATATATCTAGCCATAAAAAATTACATTAAATGTGAATGAAATAAAACCCTCATTTAAAAGGCATAGACTGTCAAGCAATAGACTTTTAAAAGGCTTCTCCCAACTCTCGGCTATTTGAATCCAAATTTGGCTTCTTTTCAAGGTAAAAATTAAAAGCTAATAGCATGAGGATACTACACTTTTCTGAAAGGATAAAAGGTTATTGTGAAACTTTATAGAGTACTTTAAGGCTAAAGTGTCCATGTGCCAAACAGGTATATATATATATACACACACACTGTCTGATCATAGTGCTTCTCACATATTTTCCTACCATCTTTACTCATTCTCATCATATTTTGCATGAAAGTCAAAGAGGTCAAGTTTTCAGAATTGCCAGAAATCATAAATCTGTTTCATAGTCTGTCACACTCAAACATTCCACTGCCTTCTTGATGTTGTTTTCAATGTTTTGAGCAGATTAAATTTCAACATACATAAAAGGGATTTTTGGTCATTTTCATAGTGTATATGCATATGGCATATACAAATACATACAAACGGCAGTATGAACTCTAGCTATTCTAAGGACATGCAGCCATTCTGTTGTTGATCTTAAGTTTCTCATGTATAATTTATATAAATAATAAACAAGGCAATAAGCATTTCCTGCAACTATTTAATTTCTTTTCCACATTACCCCCAAATCATAGGGTAGACTAAGCATGTACAAAATCTTTTATTAACTTTTAGTATTTCCATATGCTTCTCTTCTTAATATTAAACATGCATAACTCATTAATATTCCAGAATAATTTCCTTTAAACAATGACTAATACAAGCTTTTAATCTTATACACATTTTACACATGAGGAAATGATGATAAAACTCTATTTAAGCAACTTTACCATTTCCATGTATATACTTACTGATTAGGCTGATTCTTAAAAGCTCCTTATCCAGTCCTTCTAAGTATAACCCCTAAGCATCCTGAAATCACCCTACCTATAATTACAACTGAAGGGATTGGCTGTAAATCATACACTAAAGCCAAAGAATGTGCCGATGGAACTGCAAAAAATGGCACGCTCCTGATGTTTCCCCACTTGGGAGCTGTATACAGAGAATTAGTATTTCAAGATCATCTGTGGCTATACAGTACAGAGGAACAATGGGCCTGTGCCCTTTAAAGATTTGTCAGTTGTATTGGTTTAATAAAATGCTGATTGGCCAGTATCCAGGCAGGAAGTAGAAGTGGGGCAACCAGAATAGGAGAATTCTGGGAAGAGAAAAGTCTCAGTCTGCAATCATCACCCAGATACAGAGGAAGCAGGATGAGAATGCCTCACTGATAAAAGGTACCAAGCCATGTGGCTGACACACACAAGAATTGTGGATTAATTTAAGGTGAAAGAGTTAGCTAAAAATTATAAGCCTAAGCTATTGGCCTAGCAGTGTTGTAATTAATATAGTTTCTGTGTGATTCTTTCAGGTCTGGGAGGCTAGGAACAAATGAGCAGCCTCTGCCAACAGAATAGAGGGTTCATAAGACTTGGCTCAAATGCAACAACAACAAAAATCTATAGAACGTGACTGCTTCAGCAAGAGACAGCTTTTGCTAAAATTTACAATAAACAGAGTGAAACCTACTTACTCTCAGCTATCATTTGCATGTGCGTGTGTATGTGCATATATGTGCACGTGTACAGGCATCCATGTGTGCGATGTCCATGTTAGTCAGAAGCCATCCTCAGGCATTATTCCTCAGGCACTGCCTTGTCAGCTCTGTCACCTTGACACGACCTCCGAGTGACTGGAAAGGAGCTCTAAGTGTGGCAGCATCCCCATTAGCTAGGCCTGTGGGCATGTCTTTCAGAGAGTGTCTGGATCATTAACTGAGGCAGGAAGCCCTGTCCACTGTGGGTGAGACCATTCATTTCCAGTGCAGATGATCCTGAGCCATATAGAAAAGACAACTGAATATGAACCTGAGAGCCATGCAGAAAGCATTGTTCCTCCATGTTTCAACTTTCTACAATAAATGGACTGTAACTTGCAAATTGAAATACACCCTTTTCTCCTCTACATAGCTTTTGGTAAGTGTTTTATTACAGGCACAGAAATGAAGCAAGAATAGGCACATTTTACTTAGTTTTTGCCTATAATTCCACCAAGATGATCAGGCTAGCTGTCCATGGAGAGCCCAAGGGTCTGTCTCCCATAACATGATCACTGGGATATAGGCAGCTGCCATGTCCCTGGACTCCTTCCTGTGTTCCTCACGCTTATGGAGACAAGCTCTTCACTCTGACTGGGTCATCTCCCTAGCTCCCACCTGCCACTTTTCAGTAGGACAGGATAGGGTTAGACATAAATGGCCGGAACATGCCCTGAATGTTAAAATGACTCTCACATTTATATATTATCTCGTTATTACAAGCTGAAGTGAAATTTTGAGAAACATCAGCCTTGAGTACGTTGCCTGTGGTCTTTTTATGTGTTTCAACTCCTCATTAAACTCTTTGGATCCCTCGAAGTAACTGATTTCATGCTGTCAGAAAGAAGGGAAGAAGTTCAGCCATTTCTCCTTAATTATATGTGTATCTGCTAGATCATTAAGATGATTCAGTAAGGCTGTTTTGAGCTAACATAATTACGTTGATAAGGTACAAAACTAAGAGTAGTATGCGATTAAAAAATCTTGTTAAAATTAATACATTATTTATATTCTATCTTTTACTCATACCTTAGATACCCAAATACTTTGATGGGTTTGCTTCAGTTTAATTGTAGCAATGACATACGCCACGCCCACATGACTCAAGCCAGAACCCAGGCAGTTAGAATAGTCTGTTGTATTTGGGCTGTTGGCCACTGCCTCGCTATATCTATGGCTAGCCAGCTTCTTGGGTCAAGGCAGGAGAGTGCATTGATATCTTTTTTTTCATGGAGACTTTTTCTCTGAGTGAGTGTGGACATGCATGTCTGTGAGAGATTTTCAAGGAGAGAGAAAATGACAGGCATGCCAACAAAGGGGTCTCTACCACTACACTGGATAAATCAATCCATCAAACACACACACACACACACACACACACACACACACACAAATTCTGCCATGAAACTTAATCATTAAAGGTCGTGCCTGGGAGTAAGGAACAGATTAAATTAGCATAGTATTAGATATGGAAAATGATTTCTGTCAAAATCATCTTTACTACAATTATAATATGTTAATTATGCATTTCATTAAGGAAGTTGATTATGGCTCAGGGATGGAGTCACACTGGCAACGACAACCGGAAAGAGCCGCAGAGTCTGAAGTCCTGCCCTCCACTCAGGCCTTCCCACACACTTCCCGCCTCTCTCGCCACATTCTCCCACGCTCCCCCTCACCCACGCACTGTTTGACGTCACCTCAGGCACCACGTATTTCCGTTCTTTCCACTGAGCTCCGTCAGGAGGCTGATGGCCGCTCCCTGAAGGCAGCGCCTCTGCTGGGGTGTTTTTGGGGGCACGGCGTAGCTGGAAGAATTGAGCATTAGCCAGCCCAAGCCGGCTGGAAGGGCCCTCTGCTTTGCTTCTTTTAATGCTCATAATCCAATATTTGCTCTAGAAGATGCCTTTCCACCCTGTGTGGGTCACTGATCACCTCCTCCCTTTCCCCTCCCTCCCAACCCAGGGGTCTTCACAGCCCTGTTGTCTTCCTCCAACCTTGCAGGACTCCCAGCAGCAACTGACTGATGGAGCCATGCTGTCTCTCACTCGGTGGCCTCCGACGGCCTGCAGGGTTTATGTGGGACATTTACAAGAGGCATGGCCAATCATCCAGACACTGTACTGAGGCTAATGTTAACAGCACATCGTAATCCTGTCCTGGGAAGGAACCACAAAGAAGACAGCCATGAGGAGGGTCAGAGGTGAAGAAGGGCTTCATGAAATCTGCGAGCCAATTATCTTAGTCAATATCCCAGAGCCTTTTCCTCAGGATCGTCCCGTGGTTTCTTTATGACAGCCCAGCATTAATTCATGAGGAAGTGTGTGAGTGTTTATAATTCCAGAGTTTTATTATGTGCCTCCTGTGGTCCTCCTCCATATATCTGACAGAATCAGGGAGCACAGAGGGATCCATCTGGGTCCCCTCTTCAGGGACGTCTTTAGAAGATATATACATCCAAGACATGAGAGTGTGTGGGAGCAAGCAGGGAGATTTATGCATATGCCTCCATTGACATGGGTTAGCCCAGAGCTAGCCCAAGCCAGCAGGTAAAGCGGAACGAGGGTAGGTGGCAGCCAGGGGGGCTCATGCCCTCCCATCAGACAAGTCCAAGTGGTTCTCTGGGATTGGGGGCTGCTGCAGCCAGTCAGATATAATTACCTCATTCTAATGGCTCCTGAGGAGGGAGGACATGCCGACACCCGCATGCCCTTGTGCGGGTCGACTTTGCCACACGGAATAATCATTGTTGGAATTAAGCATAATTGTCAAGAAAGACTTGGTCATCACAAGAAAGACTGTCTTATCCAACTGTCCCTTTGCTTCCCAACAGTAATTACTTCAGTAATTAATCTCTGTCATTTAACTGTATTACATTTTGAAAAGGGAAAATGGAAGAAAGACCAGTTTCAAACTAATTTACATCACAGTTTAAAATCCTAAAAGAGGGTGAATCAAATGTCAAATTTAGTCTCTTTGCATGTTCTGAAACAGCCTTGTTCTAACGGCCCATCTCCAGCGTCAAAAGCAGAGGGCTCAAGCTGCTTCTTCCTAAAATCCCTGGGCTGCAGAGGCTCTCCACTCTTCATAGAAATCCTCTGTGCTGTGCCAAGGTGCTCAGAAGTACAATTAATAAGGTCATGGGAGAGAGCGAAGGAGATCTCTGCTGTCCAAAGACCGTTTATGCTGCTGGTAATGTCAATTGCCCATAATGCAGCACGGGCATTTGTTAATGACATCATCATACAGTCAGTGAATAAATCTGTTCCAGCAATCTCCTTTAATTCCTTCTCACCTCATTTCGTCGTTTCAAATTAACTTGTTTGACCTTGTTTATTGTACACCTCATTATACTTAATTTTCAAAGAAGTGCTTTTAATATACTGAAATTTTCTTCAATTTCTTATTAGTTTTTTAATATTAGTAAGAGCCCATATATTATTTTTTCTTTTCATGGAAATGCTTATTAATAAAACGTTTCTCATAATAGGCCATGCAAAAATTTATGGTATTTCTCTTTTTTAAAAAAAAAGTGATTTATTTCCCTAATAATCAAGGCTACCCTGTCAGCTTATTTAAACAAAATAAAATAATCCATAATAAGCTTTAAGGAAAATATCCTTTATTGCAAACCATATGGAAGATGAGGATGGTAGCCTGCAGAGGTCTGTGGCAGGACCCAGCACACCCCGCCATTTCCGTGAGACGCTTGGGCAGGGCTTTCGTTTTCCTGCCGCGGAGTCAGGCATTTATTTGTCTCCTGTGCGATTTGTCTAAAAAGGGACTTCTCTTTCTTTCCCACAAAAGTATAATTCAGATGTTAAGAACAGTTCCAGCGTTCAGCACGCAGCTCACTTTCCCCTGCACTAAGTCAAACTGTGATTTCAACGGCTACGTGAAGATGTAGAGGAGAAGGAAACGGCAGAAATCTGTGCAGCAGACATCAGTTTTAAATGCCTGTGTGTGGTGTGAGAGCCTCGCTGTGAAGCAGGAAGGACTTGAGGAGGAGACAGCTGAGAGGGAGCAGGGATGGTGTGTGTGTGTGTGTGTGTGTGTGTGTGTGTGTGTATGAGTGCGTGAGTATGTGTGTATGTGTACATGTACATATATGTCTACGTGTGTGTATGGTGTATGTGTGTGAGTGTGTGTATGTGTATGTGGTGTGTGTGCGCGTGTGTATGTGTCTGCATGTGTGTGTGCATGCACATACTTGCACAGTATGTGAAGGATGATGACGGTGGCAGCTTGGGCATTTTCTTAGTGGTACTCCTCCACATGCTCTAACCAGTGGGACATCCATCTGTGGAACCAGCCTAAGAACTGCCGGTGTGTGTCTCTGAGGCCCGAGGACGTACAAACAGGGCAGGACGGATGCGCTGGGTTTGCCTACTAAGTTGACAGTGTCTAGATCATCTCATGAAGAGAAAACTCTCTGAGTGATTTAGACATCCGTTTCATATGCATCCCTTTAGGGTCAGGGTTTGGTTTGAAGGGGGCTGATAAAGAGAAAATAGACATTATTGAAATCCTCCTCATACTTTGTTCTCTAACCCTGCATGATTTTAAAGCTCTGGAAAGGTTTTGCAGATTCATTAAAAAGTCTTTACTGTTTTCTGGGAAGAGACAAAAACAAAAACAGAGCAGGTGCTTATGTAGGCCCGGTAACTTCTGCTTCCAAGAGGCTCATTATGGTCCACATATATAAATAGATGGAAAATGGAAGGAGAAAAAGCCTCTTGGCAATTGACCTGTTAAGTGAATAGATACTAGAGTGTTGTAAATAAAAGGGCTGTGGGATTTCGGTTAACGAGAACTGACTGATCTTAAAAGCTGTGTTCTTCCCTCCCATCCTCCTCTGCGCCGGCTTGTTATCCTTGCAAGCTGGACAATACAGCAGCAGGTCTGTCTCCCCCTCTGCTCCCCAAATCAGAGATCAAAGACTGCATTTGTAAAGCAAATAGCTGGAGAGTTACTGCCGGGTCTGATGAAAACCCACTCCAGGCCTCGTGGGAGATATTACCTTCCTCATTATTGCACTGATTGGCCTTATTTCATCCAAGGATTACTGCACATTCTCCTGACGGCTGATGAAGGCCTTCATGAATATACAAAATAATCCAGCGGCACCGGGCCAGCACTGATTGTTATTGTACAACTCGGAGGAGCCGCATCGAATGAGCTGCAGGAGATGCGACTCTGCCTCCCCGTTTTCCATCTGATTTTACCACAAGGATCCTTATTAGGCTATTTTTCACATGTCTGTAAGAGAAAGAGAAAGAGAGAGAGATTGCATCTAGTTAAAAACGATCAGGGAATTCTGGGTACCAGATGTTTTTTGCTTAATATTGCAAAATGCCTTTTATTAGATTACACCGCACACTTACTAACTACACTTAAACTGCTTTGCAGAGAAATCCAGAGGGAATAATGCCCTAAATAGCTTTCCTGGGTTTTGCTTTTATTTTTTTCCCTTCCTTTTTTTTTTGTGCAAAGTCTCTTTTTATATAGACTTCTTCGTGATGTGTGTACGTATGTGCATGTGTGTGTGCGTGTCTGTGTGTATTTGTGTTATGTATATGTGTGTGATAGTACATGTAGGGTGTGGTGTACATGTGCCTGCCTCTCTCTCTCTCTCTCTCTCTCTCTCTCTCTCTCTCTCTCTCTGTGTGTGTGTGTGTGTGGTGTCATTCGTCAGCTGGGAGAGAAAGACAGTGGATATGAAATTATCAAGGGCTGTTACAAACACCGGCTTGGAATAATTTAGCATCACACACTGAAATCCGGTCTCTTTGGCCAAAGAACTTGGCTGAGGTGTTAATGAAACAGTAAGACCGAGAGCAAAGGTGTTTATTTTCAGATTCAGTCAGGCAGAAACAGCTTTGACATAAAGTACTCATGATGGCTACAGTCTCCTCGGATGCATTCAGACTTGGATGAGAGCTGCTTGCTGGTATAGAGTGTTTCTCTATGCTCATGGCAAAAAGCCTGTAGAACGCACTGCAGAGACCTGCTTCTCCAGGAGGCCAGATTGGAGCAGAGCCAGGGAACCCCATATCTCACATCGGACAATGTATTTTACCCCATTATGCTCAACAGGAAGGTGTGCTTTGGTTGACTTCTACTGCCCTTTAAACCAATCAGACCCCTTGATTTACAGGCCTGCTAATTTAATGTCTGATAAATAGGGCCGGGCATTGTCATTTACAGCTGGACACACTTGTTTTTACTGAATGTGAACTGCTGGACTTCTCTGCACAATAAATGTCTTCTCTTGCACTGTGCAATATGTCACAATGAAATAAATGACCTGGACGAGTGGCTCTTGGTCTCTTCCTACACATTAGCCAACAAATTGTATTAGGTGGTCAGAGAGGACGAGTGTAGCCCCACCATCTCAGATAGTGACCAGCAATTCACCCTGTTCTCTCAACAAGGGAGCTGACTTTCATGCAGACACCAGTTGTTAGTGAGGGGAAAGAGGGCCAGCTCTGGTGAGTATGCAGTTGGTACAAACTTTTTTCAGGAGGGTTATTTATTCTGTTCCCATGGTTGCATCCTTCGTGATACATTCAACACTGGAGATCCAACTGCATTTAAACACACGGAACTCCATACACATGCAAAGTTTTCCACTCTTTCATTACTGAGAACAAGTATCCATTGTCCTTTGGCTTAAGGAACTAATTCCTGTGCATTCTGGAGCATTCTTGTCCTTTCTTGAGTCTATAAGGAGCCCAAGGTAACTTCAGAGTCCTGGATGATTTCTGGGCTAGTCATAAACACACTTGTTATTCTGAACAGAAATTCCTTTCAAGCTGATGTTGGGAGGCACCTGTCAGTCAGACATCCTTGGAAGTGTGCGGGCGATGGGCTGAGCTACGTCTTCAATTACGCTGCTCTGGAAACCACCCAGCACAGTAATTCAATGAATCTACATTTCACGACTGAAGTGATAAGGCTGAAACGTTTTTAAATAACCAAAAGGTAGATACACCAAAGAAGCCCGGCGAAACATTAAATGAACGTAGTGTAACACATTATCTTTGCTTCCGCACATCCAAAAAGCGCAATGAACTAAGACATTGCATTAGGATGAGAATAAAGCTAAAAATTAAATTGGCTCAGGAAGACCGAGGGTAGTGGTTTATGCACTAGGAATGCAGTAAATTTGGTCATTTAATCTCATTCACTCTACCTCTAGTCTGCACATGTTAAAGGAACAGCGAGCACCCAGACGGAGGGGAAGGGGAACAGTCAGCCAGGGTGCGGCCTTTTCCTCTGTACCTGGTACCTGAAATTGAGGCCCGAGTCTTATTAATGTTGATTTTTTCTTGTCCTCAAATTGCTTTAATTTCGCAACATTTAAGTGCAGCAAATGTCAATAAACATAAAATATGAGCAACTTTATAAAAGATGGAAAGCAGCACCAATAAAGAAGACACTCAAAAATGCAGTATTGCTCCCTCAGATCAATCAATAGGGACAAGCATTTCACACACTAATGCATTTATCTATGACCATTATAAATTAGCTGCTTGCCAGAAAATACACTTCTTAGCACAAGTGCCATTATTTAAAGTTGTCTATTTAATGCATACTTAGTATATCCCTCACCCGGCGCTCCTCCGTATAATTAGACAACATCCATTCTTAGAAACTGAAGCAGATGCCAGACAAGCAATAGAGAAGTCCGTGTTACAAATCTACATCTTCAAAAGGTACGTGTGATTTCAGATAAAGAGTGCGCGAACAACGGCAAAAAAAAAAAAAA
>LOEQ01000157.1:398541-409997 GCA_001685075.1 Bramus lutescens
AGAAACAAAGAAAGAAACAAAGAAAGAAACAAAGAAAGAAACAAAGAAAGAAAGACAGACCAGTAGAATGCCCCAGAGGGAGGGAGGACTGTCTGGGGGATACCAGAGCTACCTGTACTTTCCATGTAGATAAAAAGATAAGGCTCATTGCACTGAGCATGAAACCATTTACTGAAGTTAGTCTAGAAACAACTCCAGCACCCTTGGTTTGGGCTAAAATCCAGAGAAGTTAACAATCTGAGACTCTTTGCTTCCCTGTGAAGAAAGGAGTCAAGATGTTAAACCCTCGTGGTTCTCTGGACAGGGCTCAGAGAGGTGGCCAATAAGCAACTGTCTCAGGATTGAAACATCGTCTCCAGGTGGGAGGGGAGAGGCTCACGCACTCAAGAAGCAAACAAATTCCGCATGCTTGGGAAAGGTAAAACTAGCAAGATTCAGGAGCATCCCTCTGGAAGGTTATGGAAGCAGCCTGCTAAACTGCCCAGAAGGGATGTTCTGACCAACTGAGCTACAGAAAGGAGATTCCCAGGCCTGGTGAACTGCCTGAAAGTCAAGAAGAGAGGTTCAGGGCTGCAGCTTTCCTGACTAAGAACCTGGGTTGGGGCAGCTTGCTTTTGAATTATCACTGACCCTGTAAGCAAAGCCTTTACCCATGCGTCTCTAAGTAACCCCAATAAAAACCCATTGTCCACCAAGCTGGACTTCAGTAGAGTCATGGCTACTTCCATCTGTCATGGCTTCCCTATCTGAGCTGAATAGACATGTGTGTGCTCTGTCTCCATGGGAAAAATCTCAAAAATAGAACAAAGCAACACAAGCAACAAACAAGCCCAACAGAGGTTTCTCGCAGATTGCCCTGACCCTCCTCACAATGGAGCTCTGCTCATCGTCCAGGTGTGTGAGATCCGGCCCCTTCCCTGCACACTCACACAGCTGCTCCTGGCTGATGGATCCCACTTCATTTATTTCCATTCTATCCTTGTTTTCCTGCTCAGTTACACGAATATTATTTATAAGGTTAGAAATGCCTTTGTTTGTCTCATTTGTTTCCTTTCCAACGCGCCCAGTACAACATCTGGCACAAATCAGCTCTCTCGCCAACATCAGCAACAGTGACATTGAGATTTATCCACCCGTCTAAGTGACACATGTCTAGAAGAATTCTTTCTTCTCTCTGTGTTAATTACTGTCACCATTATTAGTGGTGCACATAATTGAAAGAAGGATGAAGCGTGTCTCCCTTTTTCTTTTCCTATGCCCTTCTCAGAAGGCACTCAATCTTTGTTAGGAAAGAAGAAAAAAAGGAAAGGAAAAAATTAGGAGAATGTTTCAGAAGACAAAGGGAAGGAAAGGACATCTGAGAGGAAGGAAAGAAAGAGATAGGCTGGTCAGGTTTATAGTCATTAGATGGTCATCAAAGCAGATCAAATATATAAAATATATTAACTTGCAATATGAACCAAAAGAAAATGGAAAAATGTAAGTGCTCATACAAAAGTCCCCAAACTGAAATTCTATACCCACCTAAAATACCATATACACATAAGGATATTCACTCAGGCAAAGGCTTTCAAGATGTCAGCATGGACAAACTTGTTGAAAGAATTCCTGTGGGACAAATGCCAACAGAATGAAGTTGAATGAAATCAATAAAGAGCTGTAGACACAGAAACTGAGCTGGATAGCCTCGGAAAATCTAGACAAGTATGGACCACAGGAAATAAGAGCATCAAAACTAGGTTGGGCAGGGGTGGTGCACACCTTTAATCCCAGCGCTCAGGGCAGAGGCAGGCAGATCTCTGTGAGTTCAAGGTCAAACTGGTCTACAGAGCAATTCCAGAACAACCAGGGCTACACAGAGAAAGCCTATCTCCAAAAACAAAACAGAAAAAAAAAAGAAAAAAGGGTATCGAAACTAATCCCAAATACATACAGCTCAATGGACAGGGTTGGAGTTGGCATTTGGAACGGAAGTCATGGAGGTTCACATCATATTTCACACTGCAGTACTGAATATATTTTATGTCTGTATCCAAGCTAAAACCAAAATATCCATGACAGAATTAGAACTATAAAACAATTAGTTTTATATTCCCTTTAATAAAAGGGTCTAGTCAATTTTAGTGTCTAATAGTTTTATTTGAATATTTTATATGATAAAATTTATAAAATTAGAAAATAAGAATGCTAAAACTGGCAAGGTGGTACCCAAGAGTCAACTGGAACACTGGCATCTGGAAAGCGAAAGATTAGCGACAAGGAAGCAGTTAAGAGTTAAGGTTTTCAGAGAGTCCTGGTTTCGTTCAGGGGGTGGTTAGAGACATAATTAACATTAAACTCTGATAACTCAATTTCATTTCTAATGTTTTACTGCTTAAAATAGATCTGGCAAATATGACAAAGTTTTAGCATTTGTTAATGCTTATTATACTGCATGAGTGTTTATTAAAATGCTTGTATACTTTTCTCTATTTTCAATTTCATATAATTAAAAAAATCTTTTGCACATGAACTAAAAGGCAAATTAAGTCTTCTAGACAATTATTTCACACCTTCCTCATCCCGCAAACTTTCAACACCTCCTCCCCATTCTCTCCATGTCGGAGCTGCTGACCTTGTTTTTCATTCCACTGAGAGCACCAAGGCCATTGGAGAACTTGCACAGACAAGCACTCAGCCAGCAGCAAGGCCAGACCTTGTGGACACATTCCACACCTTATCTTAGCCGTGTGCTCCGCTATTGGCTGATTCAGGCTCCCTCTTCAGCCCTGGACAAAAGTCCAGCACCTGTCCACTCTTCTACATCGCTTCTCAAACCTGTAACACGCCATTGCTTCACCCACCAAAACCAAAGATGTGAACGGTGTTCTCTTACCACTCACCCAGCCTGCTGTTGCTCTCCTGCCTTTGACAACAGAACTCATGCAAACAGTTGTCTACTCTTGCCTGCCCTGACACCCTTCCCACAAACTGACCAGCTGAACAGGAAAGCAAACATGACCTTATAGTGAGGAGACAGGCAGCTCAAAGTAAAGACATCGGCAGG
Organism: Bramus lutescens; assembly: GCA_001685075.1. NCBI lineage: Eukaryota > Metazoa > Chordata > Mammalia > Rodentia > Cricetidae > Bramus > Bramus lutescens. The sequence goes on from LOEQ01000157.1 coordinate 401,588, forward strand.
GCTCTAGTGAAAGGTTCTTTTGTGCCTCTCTCTGGCTCCTGGGGTCACCGGCAGCCCTTGTGTCTACAGATTCCCCAGTCTGTCTTTTCATCAGTCAACATGTGGCCTCCCTTCTCCCTATGTAAGTCTCCACCTCTGTGTGTAAGAATGAGATCGTATTAGTGTGATCCCTCATTGAGCATGATCTCAACCTAAATAGCTCCATCTTCAGACATCTTCCTGGGAGACAAAACAGAGCACACATACACTAGACATTTGGAACATGTCATGCCCGGATAGAAATCTGTCTCTCCTGATTCAAGCACACCCTGATAGTATGCCACTTACTGGGGTTGTTGTAGAGGTAGGTTTTCCTTTCCCACAACCTGTCCTCAACCCCAGTTTCTGTCTCTCTCTCTCTCTCTCTGTATGCACATGTACTTGTGCACATGTGTGTGTGTTGTGTGTGTGTATTTGTGTGTGCATTTGAGCATTTGAGCATCAATGTAGAGATCAGAAGACAACATTCAGGTTCAGGACTGGGATTTAGTAGTACTTTATAGTTCTTTCTCATCAGGACCACCAGCCCGCAAATGATAGGGAGACTTATTAATTATTAAAGTTTGGCCTTGGCGTAGGCTTTTCCCCCACTAGCTCTTATAACTTAATTAACCCATATATTTTAATCTAGGTTCTACTACGTGGCTTAGTTACTTCTTAGTACAACACTTCCAACTTCCTCTGAGGCTGTTGGTGAAATCTTGCACCTAGATTCCACCTCCCAGTTTCTCTCTCTGCCCGGAAGTCTAGCCTATACTTCTTGCCTAGCTATTGGCCATTCAACTTTTTATTGTACCAACCACAACAATACATCTTCACACAGTGTACGAATACCCCATAACACTGGGGTCCTTCCTTCCACGTCGCTGAGGCAGAGTCTTCCTTATTGTTTTTACCATGCTCATACTATGCCCTTACTCCTGATTGGCTGCCCTGTGAGCTTCCCATCTTTGCTAGGATCACATATGGGTGACAATGCACCCAGTGTTTTTAAATGAGTGCTAGTAATTGAACTCAGATCACAAGACTTGCGGGGCAAATACTTTTATCCACTGAGCCATCTTGAAGGCGATATTCCAACAGAACCTCTATATTACATATTTATTAAATTACATAGGTTATAGATGTATGCATATAGTTTTACTTTTTTGTTGGGACCACCAGCTCACAAATAACATTGCAGAGACTTATTAATCACAAAACCTCACCCTTATCTTGGGCTTGTACCACTAGCTCTTATAACTTAACCCATTTATATTAATCTATGTCTTGCCTCATGGCTTTTTAGCTTATTTTATTCTGTATGTCTTACTCCCTCAGTGTCTCTTTGGTGTCTCCACCTTTCTTCTCCCTAGAGTCCTCTCTGTCCCTGGAAATTCCACCTAATCTCTTCCTGCCTAGCTGTTGGCCATTAAGTTCTTTATAAAACCAATCAGAAGGTACCTTGGCTAAAAAGCATCTTCACAGTGTAAACTAATACTCTGTAGCTTTTTCTCTTTTTTTACAAATAAGAAGGAAAGGTTTTAGCTCTAACACAGTAAAACTACATATAATAAGAATAATTAACAGGTAAGAATTGCATTCACAATATCCAGTCCATTTGTATTTGGCAATTTTGGAGAAAAATCTCTATCCTATCTTGATGAATGAAAAGTTTTATATTTAAAATAAACCATTGTCTATCATAACTTGTATTAACATCCTAAAAATTTATTTTTTAGACCTTAAAACATTTTCTTAGAAAAACAACTTAAGCTTTTATGTTTCTCAACCTTTATAAATTTTATATCTCTTAAGTTTCTTTTTTGAATTTTGTGACAAAGAAAATGGTATAATTATGTAGTCTTCAATTTCCATCAGAGACTTGAGAAGGATAAAATATTATCTGATAAAACAGGAAATGTAGAACAAGCAGTTTCCACAACTAAGAAACAACAGAGACTGCCTGGATAGTAATCCTATGGTTCCTCTGCAACACTGGAGCATCCATCTTATGACAGACTTTTCCATGAAGAAGGAATTTTTAAGGACTTTCCTACCTTGTCATTGCAAAGTTTGGTGGTTGCTTTCTTTTTTGTTGTGTTTGTCCAATTTGGAAAGCATACTGTCAGCAGTTGAGGCAAGGGCAGTTTCTTGACCAAATGGCTAGCTTTGATACATTGAAAGCAAACTCCATATAGAGACTCTTTAATGCCTCTCATCCTTTTTGGAAGTAAATTGGTGCTTCCAGGAGCAAAAGTGTCTCACTGTCATGAAGCTTTATGTTGTTAAAACATCTTAAATGACATATTCTGTTGGTCCTTGAAGTGTTTGAAGACCATTTATCTATTTAATATGCATTTTTTTCTTTGAAAGCATACTTAACATGACTATAAGTTTGATTTTTGATTATTATAGATGACTAACTACTAACCTGTCTTTCTTTGTGATCCTAAATAGCTTTCAATGACTAAAACTTTCCATTACACTTTTTTAAAATGAGCTCTATAGGTACAATACCTTGAATGAGAGTAGAAACATATATACAGTATGACAAAAATAACCTTACATTTGCATCAGTATACAAAAATCTATACCAATGTAAAATATTCAAAATCAGTGATTATTCAGAAGTATACTTAACAATCTATCACATAATCCCATCAGTTCTATACTATTTCCCCTTTTTCCATTTAGAAAGAGATCCCTGAATCTAATCTTTGTTCAGGTTTTATGCTGGCCATGACCAAATAACAACTTGTAATCACCACCTTAAATGATGACAAACATTTGTAACTGAGTGAACGACCAAAAATCACCAACCACAACTCTTGAGAAAGTGGGCTTGATGTTCTCTAGACTGCTTCCTGATGTCTGGGGGAAACAGCATATTTAGAAGACCCTGAGAAAAATGGGATGATGGTCAAGTCCTGTGAGAGTTAACTGCATTATTTTTTGTTTCATCTCTGTGTGATGGAAAAGTGTAGAGCTTATCTGAAGTCTTGGACAGATATTTTGTGAAACTAGACCATCTCAGCTAGCAGCTTTGACGTCGTTCTGGATGCAGAATTTTGAGAAAACTGCAACAGAGGCATTCTGAGAGGCTGTGTCACCCCAGCTATGTGTCTTCACTGGTGTCTGTTTCTTGTTTTTCTGAAAACATATAAACTTTTAAAGGTAATATGTATATCTGTATTAACGTAAGTATGGAATGTGCAATGTGCACAAGTCAGTTAAGGATGATTTATTGTTTGATATTTGAGCAGGTAAAAGGCATCTGTTAACTTTATAAGTTTATTTAGACTATATAATCAAACCTCTACCCTTGCCATATGAAAGGATGGCATATAATACTAAGTCAGGAGGATTCTGTAGACAGCAAGATTTATCATGTCTCATCCAGTCTCAGAGCTGTTCCCATAGTAGAGGAATCAACATATATGTCAACTATCTAGCAATCTTTATTGGTTTCATTTTTTTATGTCTATAGCCAATATTTTCAGGAGGTCTACCCCAATCAAATTTGATCATTATTAATTTTGAAAAGAACCATAACTTTTTGTTTCCTTTAAAAAAAACAAAGGCATAACCTCTCCCCCAACACAACACATCTTTTACTTCCATTCCAAAGTGAAGACATTATTAAAATATATAGATTGGTTTAAGGTATCAGTTTCCATGGTCCAATGTCTCTCAGCAGGTACTGATTTTTGTACATTAGCTTTAAAAAATTTTTAAGATAACAGAAGACCACACAGGATCCTGACACCCTGTGTGTTTCCCATCTTTATATGACTTAATATTTTGTATTACTTTATTATTTCTTTAAAGACTTTATTTTATTATTTTTAAACTTCATTTTTATCTATGACTATATATACCTATATAAGATGCTTTTCTAAGCATCTAAGTACATTTTTAACATATTTTATGCTTTAGAAGGTTTTTATGTCTGGACTTGACTTCACTCAGCACCTGTAACATTCTATAATGGCATACAAATCTTAAATTGCCATGGTAGCCCAGTTCAGCTCAGTTTAGCACATGGCTCTGGTGACCAACTCCAGCCCACAGGCAGCAGCACCAATGCACCTGAGAGACTACAAGACTAGGAAGCCCCATCTGGCTCCTTGTCCAGATCTCTTTTTTAGCTTTTTCAGGCCCTATATTTTGATATTAGAGCCTCATGTTGGGTGACATATGTAGTTTTGCTTTTTTGTCAGGACTACCAGCTTGCAAATAATAACACAGAGATTTATTATTAATTATAAAAGCTCAGTCTTAGCATAGGATTGTCCCACTAGCTCTTATAACTTAAATTAACCTGTTTCTATTAATGTACGTTTTCTCTTATGGCTATTTTTTACTATTCTTTATATCCAGCTCCCTAATGTCTTGTGGGCATCTCTTCTGTTCCTCTTCCCAGAGACCTCTCTGTCCCATGAAATCTTGCCTTAGTAATGGCCATCCAAATATTAATAAACCAATCAGAAGGCATCTTGACAAATATACATCTTCACAGTATAAACAAATATTCTACAACATATGTACTTCCATAGCATGGCACATATAGACTGTGTGATGCCATGTATTTTGTTATATGTTTGATATGCAAGCATGCCCACAAACCTCTTCTTAATATGTCAACTTTGTTCAAAGCACTGTGCTTTTTAATTGCAACCTAATATTTTCCTGTGTCCCTAAACACCAATTGAAATAGTCTCATGATGGTCACATTCTCCCTAGCATCAGCTGAATTTTTGCACCTCATTGAGTGTTTCTTGACCTGTCACTCAGTGTTCACTGGAGCGCAGACTTTTCCTCTAGCCTCCCTTGGCAACCTCCCTGCTTCATGCTCTGTGTGTACTTCTCTTTACCCCTTAAAAGCCCAAGTCTCCCCCACCCAGCTAACTTCCAGTCATCTTTCATACTTTGAGTCTGGATTAGATGTTTTTAGTTCACATTGCCCTGGGGAAGTCTTTCTTTCCTTCATAGATCATCATCCAGTGTGCAATGATTGCCGTGGTTTAGACTCATATTGATTTACGTTCTTCTAGAACACAACAACCTTGCAAACCACCTAGACTGGCTTGTTTTATTCAGCATTGTAGCCCCAACACCTCACACTGCGCTTAGCACTCTTTGGGTAATCACCAAATATTTGCTCATTGAATAAGTAAATCTCCATTTACAGACATACAAATGAAAGAGATTGATGATGGTTCTTTTTACTGTTTATTAATAAACAAATCCCCTGCACAATGGTAAAGGAAAAGAAAACCCTGAGATGGATCCAAGCTGCTATGGAGACAGTCCACTGCCATACTCACTTCCTGACTCAAACGGGTCCCAAACTCCTTTCCACTCAACCTCTTCTCCCTTGTCCCATCCACCACCCCAATGTAATCCTGGCCTCACAGACTATAATGGTCTTTTTTAATTAGACAGCAGATAAATGACAGAATTCTCATAACATTTCCCCCTTTTTGTCTAATTAAGAATGGAAGGTTCTATCTCTAAGATAGTAAAACTATATAGAATAAGAATTATTAACAAATACTGTCCAAATATGCAAAAAATGTAATAACCTTATCAAAAATGAAACTACATACAACAAGAACAATTATCAAGTAAGAAATACATTCTCAATGTCCAATCCATAAGTAATTGGCAAATTTATAGAGATTACTCCATTAGCCGCCCTCTCCTGAAGAGTCTGAAGTTTTCTACCTAATATACATTTTCCAGAATTCAGGATAACTGTAACTGTCTAGTCTCAACCCTATATACTGTGAAAATGTGTTACTCTCATTGTTAATAAAAAGTTGATTGGCCAATAGCCAGGCAGGAAGTATAGACAAGACAACCAAACTAAAGACTGGGAAGAAAGAGGGAAGGAGGGCAGATGCAGAAGAAACAGAACATGTAGAAAATGATGTAGCAAGCCATGAGTCACATGTCAGAGGGGGGATAAGGAATATGGGCTAATTTAAAATGCAAGAGTTAGCTAGTAACAAGCCTGAACTTTGGGCCCAGCATTTATAATTAATATTGAGACTCTTATGTGGTTATTTGAGAAGTGGCTGTGGGGACAGGAAAACACCATGTATAAGAGCTGCTTCTCGCAAATTCTTCCAAATGTTGAGAGTGACTAGTATCATATAGGATACTTTAAAACTTATTTCACTTTTTACATTTCATAATTAAAAACTTTGACAGTTGCGGCTTATCATTTTATGAAAATAACAATGTGATTTTCAAAGGATAATAAATCAATTTTATTATGTCAATTTAATGATGTCACTTTTTCAGGTATAATCAGTAGAATTTGGTGGGAGAGTTAAGAAATTGGGTGAAAGGAGAAACATGCACTTCAATCTAAATCACGAAAAGCACCAAATTGATTTAGTGTGTGTGGTAGTTGAAGAAGAAATGGCCCCCACAGGCTCATGAACTCAATCTGTCCCCAGACACTGGCTCCGTTTGAGGAGGGTTATGGAGTATTCATGACATGGGTCTTTGGTGGAGGCAGTACATCACTAGAAGTGGGCACCGGAAGTGTGTAGCCTTGCCCTGCTTTCAGCTTGTGCTCCGCTTCCTGTGTGTGGTTAAACTGTGAGCCTCTGGTTTTCTGCTCGAGCCACCTGCTTCCCCTGACATGACCTTTCCCTCAACCACTGTAAGCCAAAATAAACTCTTCCTTATATAAGTTGTTTTTAGACATTATATCTATCACAGCCACAAAAAGTAACACTGTGGGTTATCAGAAATGAAGAAAATAAACAGTTGGAGAGGACAGAGGGGGTCATAAATGGGGTAGCATGCAGGGAAAATAAGGGGTGTATATGATTGTATTTTATTCTGTATATGTATGTATGAAATTATGAAATTCTGGTATTTTATTTTACTTTTGGTATTTTGAGACAGAGTTTCTCTGTAGCTCTAGTACCTGTCCTGGAATTCTCTCTGTAGACCAGGCTGGCCTTGAACTCACAGATATCTGTCTGTCTCTGACTCCTGAGTTCTGGGATTAAAGGCATGCACCACCACCACCCAGCTCATGAAATTCCTTTTTTAATATTTATTTATTTATTAAGTATACAATATTCTGTCTCTGTGTATGCCTGCAGGCCAGAAGTGGACACCAGATTCAATTACAGATGGTTGTGAGCCACCATGTGGTTGCTGGGAATTGAACTCAGGACCTTTGGAAGAGCAGGCAATGCTCTTAACCTCTGAGCCATCTCTCCAGCCCCATGAAATTCTTAAGACTAGAGAAAAAAAAACAATTTAAAAGTGAATAAGCATAAAAGTCCAGATGTTTCCTTAGTTCAAGTGTGTGTCACCAACTCTTTCTTAGAGCGGGTCCAAAGAAAAACCAAAGGTGACATGAGGGGAAATGGCCAGCTTGTGTGCATCTGGCACTGAGGATGCTCACTGACATCCTCTGCCTTGACGCCCACTGCTCACACACTCTCACCTAAAGTAGCTGTGGATACAGCTGCACACATAATGCTCCCGAACCAGCCTCCCTGGTGCTTTGCAAGTCTTATTTTCACAAATCCCTTCCACAACACACATGAGTGCACTACACTCACATGCCTGTGCAGTATATGACCTCAGACATTTGGTGTGTGACTCTTCCCAAATGACGGTCCCAAGGATGTCACAGCAACAAGCACACCAATACTTCACAGCCATTTCAAAGAAGTGTCTACTATAGCCCTTACCCTGGAACTCCAGAGGCAGGCTTGTGGGATACTCCTGGAGATACACATTTTTTTAGTTAGAAAATAAATGACAATATATCTCCCCTTACCCTTTGCAATATTACAAGGAGACAGGATGCTTCCCTTGCCCTTTGCAATATTACAAGGAGACAGGATGCTTAAAGTCATGACTAAATCAGAGAAGCCTAGAAACCAAGATGAAGGATGAGGATGCTAAACGGAAGGAGGAGTGATCTGGGTTCATGGCAATATCTCTGAGCTCCTATTCAGCATTCACGATGCTGCGTGAAGGATAGTTCACAGTGTGTACACAGGTCATCTTTGCTCAGTCCTTTAGTTTTGAGGTCTGTCAGTTGTCATCAAAGTTTCTCTTGTGAGGTTCTATTTTCCCCAAATTGAGCGCACTCTTGACATGCTCTTACATGTAGTTGTGTGTAGTTGCTAGATCATGAGTTCTTAGATGGTGACCCACCCCATGCTTAGCCGAGTTCCTGCAACACAGAAGTCTGCAACCACTGCAGAAATTGGGTAGTTCCCGTACAGCTACAGGTGTGTGAATGTGGAGAGCTACAGGAGAGAATGTGGTGGTCACTGGGTCAGCCCACGTGACTAAAGAGCTAATGATCAACCTGTGTGCTGTACAAGAGGATGCTTGATGGGGG
>LOEQ01000157.1:440244-474690 GCA_001685075.1 Bramus lutescens
AGAGAGAGTTGGGTGGGTAGCAAAGGGGGAGTTGACCTAGGAGGAGTTGAGGGAGGGGTTATCAGAATGCAATACACAAAGTTCTCAAATAACTATTAATAAAATAAGTTAAAAGAACCTTTTAGAAAAAAGAATAATGATACTACCTAATGCTTAAAATATGTATATTTAAATTACACTAAAATCTGTGTATATAATCAAAATAATATGAGTAGAAAACATTCTGTAAATACCTTGTGGAAATTTTCAGTACCAGGAGAAAACTAAACTGTTATGTGCTTTTAAGGTTGTAAAGGATGCAAGAAGTCAGTGCACATGGTGATAATAGTCATTCTTGAACAATACAAAATGTCATGTGAAAAAAACTCCTATAAAATGTGTTTAAACATAACTAGTGTTCTCTTCCTGTGTTCTTTCCCAAATAGCAGAAAAGGGCTGTGTGTTTCTGTGTACATGTTTAAAAATAGCACTTAGCAATACTTCAGAGAGATATCACCGCAAAGGTAACGTAAGTAGCCTGTTTAACAAAACTTAATGAAATTTAGCTCAGTGGCAGAAAATATCACAGAATAATTTGTCAAACAAATTTCCGAGAACATTAAAACACAGGCAGGGAGGAATGGGCATCACACAGCTCAGCATCAGTTTGGAGCTGGGTATCTAAGCTTTGTTCAGAACACGGAGGTCTGACTATGACTCTCAAACAGCATGAGAGGACGAAGCCCGCCCTAGACGCACGCAGTAGAACACAGGGATGCCATCAGAGGAGGAGGAAACCAGACTGCGGAGCAAAGCAGCCACAGGTCGTGCAGGCGGCAGTTTTACACTTCTAGGTTTTTCCTATACCGTAAACAAAGTGTCCATAATTTTCAGTGGACAGCAGCCCAATCCCCAGTTTATCAGCTGTAGCAATGAATGTATCTTGGTGCTGTCTGGTGTTTCACTGAGGACATGCAAACCTTCATGTATAAAAATGGCATGACCTTTACTCTACTTACATGCAGTCCCAGCCACACCTTAAGGGTGTCCCCCTTGTACATTCTCGAAAACAAGTGAGAAGATAGAGTGTAAAAGACAGACAGGTATGTATCTTATCAGAAAATAGCAGCAAACGTAAGAGAGAAAATATAGCATAGGAAATACCAAGAGGGATTTAGGGGCAAAACAAACAGGCTTTGAAACATAAACATAAAAATGAAATCTTGTGTTTGTTTCTAAGTCGGACTTAATTATCTTACAGTCTTGTGTAATTGAACCTCATCTATTCGTATTAATTTTCAGTTCATAAGGCCCAGATATGGTGGAGAAATTAAGCAGGTATTTACACACCATTATTTGGGTTGGGAGGTTTTTATTTAGCTAGTTTGGTTTGTTCTTTCCTTAATTGCATCTTCCAGGTCTCTTTTCCATTGAAGTGACCACTTATGAGGAGGACACACTTGATTAAGAGGGGAGCATTTGGCCATACTTTGCCTGTCATTAAAATTCTGGTGTCTCGGGCATGTAGAAAATGAATTAGAGACAGCTACAGGGCCGTAGCACTAGAGATGTGGAGGTGCCAGGAGTTTGCAGCCGCGTGTTAATGTATGTGTAAGGGCACCAGCTACAGCTGGAGAGAACAGAATCAGAAAGAAGAGGGCCTGATGGTAGGGTCTTGCACAGATGTGAGAATACCACTCTTTCCTTCAAGCCTGAAATCTCAGACTTCACGGGCATTTGGGGGAGTTTTCAGTGCTAACACAAATTTAGTACTAGAATAAACACATGAAGCCAGCTCTCTTGATCAAACTTTGAAACAAGACTCAAACACTCAAAATATTTTCCAGTAGGTGTTGGCCACACCTCCGAGCAGAAGTTCAGAAACACTCAGACGTCAAAAAATGAAAAAAATCAAAAACTACAGTAAAAAGCACCCAATTTAAATTTTGGCAAATACACAGGCAATAAGGGAAATGTTAACTGCAGTTAGTAATCAATCAATCAAAATTGACCCAGAGTCGTACAATAGAATCAGCAGCCGAGATCTCTAAGGTAGCTATAATATGCTCTCGATCTCTATAAATCTCGCATCCACCAAATCAGTCAAACTCAGAGGGACAAACCTTGGAGGGGTTGTTGCCTGAACTGAGCATGCACATATTTGTTAGTTTTTGTTTTGTTTTGTGTTGCCTGAACTGAGTACGCACAGACCTATATCTTTGTTGTTATTTGCCTCCCGAACAGGAAAGCCCAAAATCCCAGCTGGGCATGGCTCAGTTAGTAAAGTGCTTGCGAGAAAGCATGAGGCCCAAGCTTAGATTCCCCAAGACCAACTCACTTAAGAAGCTGAATAAAGCGCTGTGCACTGTGTGTCTGCTCCCCTGGGATGGGGGAGCCTAACACTGATCAGAGCATACAGCACTATCTGTGAGCTTCAGATTCAGTGAGAGACTCTAGGAACTAAAACTAAGATATAAACACACATACACACATGCGCACACACATGCACACTCACATTCACCTGTGCAAACACAAACATTATACGACACACATATATACAATATTTAAAAATAAAGTACAAATAGGAAACAATTTTAATGTTGTAGGTATTATGTATTATAAGTAATCTACAGATAATGTAAAGTCCACAGAAGGATGTGTATAGAATGTACACATATATAATACACTACATGTACAAGACTTAAACTCTGAGGGCTTCTGGAATCATTTTCCCAAAGTCACTGAGAGATCCTTATCAATGTAGCTCACATTCACAGTGCTAAAGGAAAGAAGTGAACGTCCAAAGGTGACACATGAAAAATACTGTAACAAGGCCTAAGTGAACTAGAGAGGGAAGCAAACCAACCGTCTTTCTTTAAAGATTAAACTGTGTGAAGCTATTGGTTGCAAGAATGAAATGCTAAAGGGAGATCAACATAAACTATCCAAAGTGAAACATACTAGGAAATGCACTAGGAAGCACGCTAGGAAACACACTAGGAAAAACATTAGGAAACACACTAAGAAACATGCTAGGAAACACACTAGGAAAAACATTAGGAAACACACTAAGAAACATGCTAGGAAACACGCTAGGAAAAATGTTAGAAAACACGCTAGGAAACATACTAGGAAACACACTAGGAGACACACTAGGAAGCACGCTAGGAAACACGCTAGAAAAAGGGATTTTAAACAGAAATAATTTTACGGTTGGGGGCGTCACCACAGCATGAGGGCAGCATCGGGAAGGTTGAGAACCACGGGTTTAGAAGGAAGACATGAGGTGCTGGCCATCAGTGGAATCAAAACTGTAGGAGACAGTCAACTTCCCACTGGAAACAGTGCAGGCTAGGAAACAAGGGAGAGCATCCTCAACGTGCTCAGAGAGTTGTACGTCAGCCAGAAGTCTTTACATCATCAAATCATACCCCAAGGCCATTCTTCGTGACTCTATTGATGGTAGCACTTTGGGCACCGATATTCAAATGAGTTTCCATCTCTACAGTCAGACAAAGCAAGTAATTATTTTGATGTATCTAGAACCATACTTGTCAGCAGAAGGTAAAAGGGTATAAATACTGCTCATGAAGTTGAATGATGACCCTCAATTTCTGAATTTGAATTGGGAGTATTAAGAAGAATTCAGGATATATTTTGCTTCAGGAAAGGCTCAGACCAATGGAATAGGTCTGAAAATTCAGAAATAACTCATATGACTCTCATCTATTGGTTTTCTGAACTATTGAGGTGGTCATACCAAAGGAAAAGAACAGCATTTTCAAAGAATACAGGACACTTAGTTATCTGCATGCAGAGGTGTGAGTTTGGATCCATGCTTTAAAACACATGCAAAAAATTAAAACAAAATGAATCAAAGACTCAGTTGTAAGAATACATACAATACTAACAATACACAGTTCACAGAAGCAAACAGGCATGATCTCTTTTCTTAGTACAACTTGACACAGCCTAGAATGGTCCAGAAACAGAGTTCCAAATGAGTAATGACTTGTCTTTATCAGGTAAGCCTGCTGACATGCTTGTGAAGGATAGCCCATCCCACTATGAGGCGTGCCCTTTACTGGAAGGGTGGTCTTTAACAGTCAAAGAAAGCCAGCTAAACATGAACCAGAAGGGAATCCCACAAGCAGAGTTCGTCTGTGGTTTCGGCTGCAGGTTCCACTTCTCAGGGCCTTGCCTGAGGTCTTGCCTTCCTCTCATGGCCTAGCCTCAGCCATGGACTATAATCCAGAAGTGGAAGATAAAATAAGCTTTTTTCCTACCCGAAGTTGCTCTTGGGTGGAGTTTTTATCGCGACAACAGAAGGAGAAACTGGAACAACCCTGATGGCCTCGTGCATGGCAATTACTTCTTAGGTTTCACAGCAGAAGCCTAAGCACTTGGGAAAAGTGAACAAAGTGTGCTGTATCAAAAATTTCATCTTTGCACCAAGAAAGTGAACGGGTCCTCAATATAATGAGAAAAGTATTTTCAAAGCTTAATCTGAAAACCAGCTGCTCAGTGTATGCAAGTCACTTGTTCATGCAGCATGTGGAAAAACAGCCCAAGTTTCAGATGACCAAAGGAGCAAAACAGGCAATTCTCCAAAGTTATTTCCAGGACCGACAATGACAAAAACAAACGAACAAACAGAACCCTGCTATCATTAACCAGCAAGACATGTAAATCCGAGCCACAATGAGGTAAATCCCTCTTCACAGCCACGGGATAGATAGAGCAGGGAGAATGTGACTAACCAGGACCTTCATGTGCTGTTCACAGGAATGGAGCCTGGTGTCACGACTCTGGCAAGCCGTTCAGCTGCCTCTCAGCAGTACACCATGGTAATATCATGTGACTCAATAATTTCACTCTTGGGCACAGAGTATCCCCCTCTTTCTGTCGGGGATAGATTCCAAGGCTGCAATGGATGCCTGAAACCATGACAACACCAAACTCTATAAGCTAATGCTTTTTTCAGCTCCACTGTGCTCTTCCATACCATAACCAGATTGCTCAAAGTCTGAGGAATGAAAATTAGCATGCATTTCTTCTTTGAAAATTCTCAGACAGAAGATGTGTTATTTGTTTGTTAACTTACTTGCCTACTTTTGGGTGTGGTCACATCTGTGTGCATGCAGTCAGTGGTCACAGAGCAGCATGCACAAGTCAGTTCTCTCCTCCTGCCCTGAGGGCCCTGAGCATCATGGGTATCTCTGCACAGAGTAACGTGTGGAGGATAACAGACAGTGAAGGCCCGAATTCCTCAAAAGCATTGACTCCTCTGGGACTGGGAAGACGGTGTGGAGGAAACGTGATGGGCCACAAGCCAGTAACTGATAAAGATGGGTGGAACTTGAGGATTCTTTACACTGGGCTTTGTATTTTGATTCAGTTTAAAAGACTCCACAATCAAAGCAAAACATACAAGAATTTCAAAGTCAAAATTTTATCATATTCCATATATATTATAACTGTTAAAAAGGCTGTTAAAATAAATGAGGGCATTCATTTTATTTCTCTTTTTCTTACAAATTACCTTTACTTGTTTGAAAATCAGCCGCACATTTCTGCCTCAAATTCACTACTCACAGGACTCTTTAGTGTAGTGGTATGCTTTGAATTTAAAGAGTAAAATAAAAACACAATCACATGCCAATCCCATGCTATGTCTATCTAAAAGCTTGGAATGTAAGGCTTTGGAGTTAATGGAATATTTGATTACTCAATCATATTACTTACAATGCAGTGAAATAGTATATAACCATATCATTTGCCTATGGAAACTCTTTATAATCTCTGTACAAGACACAGACTGTGAAGCCTAACATAAGGAAGAAAAATCTGGTGTTTTTTCTTTTACCTTAGACTATTTTCCACATCATGAGAAATGTTGCTTATTACACTAAATAAGCACCTATTGTGATAACATATTAATAAAGATGAGATTCCAAGAAAAAAAAAGAATTTCAAAGTTGTGACAAGGAACCAATCATCATGGCAGACTCTAGCTGGAAGGGCAGCTGTAGGCACTATGCTCAAGGCATCATAAACACGTGACTTTTTCATGCCGCACAGCGTTATTGGTCCATAGGTCAGAATTCAGTTTAGAAACACAAAGTAACAGATAAGTATTAGTTTTTAAAGTAGAGAAGAAATAATCATAAATGCCTTAAAATTCTCCATGTCTTTCTTTGTGCCTCGAACTGTAAATTCTCAATAAACATTGCTTGCTGGATGTTTGCATGCCCCATGCATGTGTGTGGTCCTCTATCTTGCTGGATGCATGTATGCCCTATGCCTGTGTGTGGTCCTTTATCTTGCATGTTGTTGGGAATCTCTAGGTGATGCTGATGGTGAAAAGAGGATTAAATCTTTCTTCATGAGGAAGATAATATCATCTGTGTCTCAAACCAATTAATTTGTCTCTAAAAGCAAAAGATTGTGCTTTTGAAAAACAAAGGGCAAACTAATTCAACGTCAAAATAAACTATCTTATTTAGATAGCAAATTGATTGGAAGGTGTAGGATTGACCAGTTGTTTAAGCAGCTTATCATATAGAAATAACTTGAAAATCTAATTTACGACTTCAGTGCTGATCAATTTATCTCCTTTGGGGGTAAAATGTGCTGTGTGTTTTAAATTGTCATTCTCATTTAAATGTATGCATTTCTGTATTTACCCAGCAAACCACTCTGAGATTGGCCTTTCCACCTTTCCCTCTCCAGCCAATGGCCATCTCAGACTAGAACCATGGTCTAGAGTAGCAGCAACTGAGCCCAGACAAGCCAGAGACGGCAAGTGCACAACACCAGAGAAAAGCCCATTCCCACCCAGCCTCCGTCTAGCCCCCTAGGCAGCCTTTGGCACTGCCAGCTTCATAGAATTCCATAAGAGGTTCTGGTGGCTGTACATTTAAGCTTCTCCATGGAGCCAGGAGCATCTTCGTTCTTTGCAACCTTGCCCCATTTCTGTAGCTCGGAGGATGACTAGGTATCCCTTTGCCTTACTCAGGACTCAAATCCTTCATCTTTAGGCAGTGTCTGATGTTTAGGGCTGCGGTGGACTTTGCACTTTCACAGGCAGGTGGATGGAAAGTGTCTCGGGACAGCCTGCACACAGAAGGGCCTAGACCTGAGAAACCAGTGTTCACGGAAGTCGGGGTCTGGACTGGGTATCTCCATGTGCTTGGCTTCTCGTTTTAGAATGAAACAAAAATTCACACTGATTGCAAAATAGTAAGGACTCTTTATTCAGAGTGAAACCATAGAGCCGTTAAGAGTACCTTGGCCATTCTTGCCAAGAGTTGATGAGCAATGAATATAAAATATTTGACTAACCTAGTTAGTCATACAGACCATTTGAGAGCAATAGTGAGAGTGACATACCCTACCCACACAGTGTGGGCCAGAGCTATGACTCACTGAGAATGGTGTAGATCAAGGCTTGGGCAGTGTATGAGAACCCCAACAGAGTGTCCAGAAAGCCTGATTCCAGCAAAGCAGGAAAGCATGGGTACCAGCTTAACAAACCTGAGCCAACGCTTGGCTTTGGCTATTCCTATACCCCACTCTGAGCAATGAGACAAGCTTCTGTTCCCCTTGACACTACCAAGAACTCTCTTTTGTGTGAAGTTTCTATTCAACTATATTCCAGAATGAATCTGGGTAAAGGTAGAGGATCAGTCTGGCCCAGACTGGTTTTGGATATATGCATGAAATGGAGAAACTGTCTTCATGTAAACTTTGGTAGAGAATCTCCTACTTATCCTTTGATGCCTACTCATAATTGAGCACGCATATACTTAAAATCAGATACACTATGGGAAGGATGTGCGCCCTAGAAAATTGATTGTATGACCTAATCTGTCAATGGGAACAGAGAACTACCTTCACTATGTCCATTAGTGAACAAGCTCCTCTTCTGAATGCCACAGAGGAAGCCCTAAGCAGGCAGCATCTTTGCTCTTCTGGCCAGCAAATCTCTACATGTCTATTCTGACCTCTTCTGTGGCTTTCTTTTGGACATCATACTCAACAATGACTCCTCAGTGTGTTGTGATCACATTGGCTTCCATTTCATTCGTAAACAAGAAGCTAAGGCCCTGCAAACATCCTGACTGCTAGTAACACTGGGCCCCAGGTCGGCATCTGCAGGTGCAGGCTCTCCCATGGCAATTCCCACCCATCTGCCCCTAAACAGGGTACGCTTGCAACTGTAGGTGTTAGATGCACTCCAAAGACTTCACAAGAGGGACATAAAAGTTGGGTAACGCCTTCCAGATTATGGCAAAGCAAATAGAACTGGTGTAAAATGAAGCTGGAATACTGTTAGACCAAGAAATGTTGAGCGTGTGTCTGTTTTTGGCCAGGCCTTTTTCATACACACATAACACAGATATGCACATGAAAACATGTTTGAGCTTCAGTGCTGCCTGTAACATAATTTGGCTAAC
Source organism: Bramus lutescens (assembly GCA_001685075.1). Lineage (NCBI taxonomy): Eukaryota > Metazoa > Chordata > Mammalia > Rodentia > Cricetidae > Bramus > Bramus lutescens. The sequence continues at coordinate 448,683 of LOEQ01000157.1, forward strand.
ACTAAAAATAAAACCCTCTTTTCCATATTTCATTGTGGTACAATTTCCTGTCTCGAGCAGAGATGGAAACCTCTGCCTGGAAGATCTATAGGCAGAGTTTCCTGTAATGCTAAATTAGCTCCAGTCAGAGCAAACTATTTTACACTGCTATTATTACCCATTTACCAAAAATACTTTGTCCTGGGTTTAATATTTTCTTAATACTTTCAGCTTCTTAAAGTATCCTCTCATCAGATACCTGATAATTTTTCAATAAGACCTCTGGAAAGGCCCCACACATCTAACTCTGAAGCAGGTTACCAGATGTCCAACCCAAGATAGGCTACCCAAATAGCTAATTTTTTAGCTTGTTTGTTTCTTAAAATTTTTAGTGACGGAGGCAAATATCATTTATCTAGGATGACTATGTTTGTCTTGACATTTAAAAAAGTTTCAGTAAAACAATCATGTTAAAACATTACATAAAAGTCTCTTTTAATACCTGTCTTGACAGTAGACGCGTCTGCGCAGAGCCATGCGACTCCATTATGGTTTTATTATGATACGATTAGGATGTCAATGTGAGTTTCTAAAAAGCTCTATCTGACTAATTTCAAGACAGCTTCACTGCATTAAGAAACAAAACAGTCAACAGAACATTGCATTCATTTGAGGGCTTTGACAGAAAGCCATAACAAAAAAAAAATGGGAAGTGCCAAATTGAGTCAACCAAAAACTTGGCTTCTCCTGGAGCCTGTGGTGCTCCTGGGGCTAGGGCTTCTAAATATAGAGACCAGTAGGCAACTCCAACGGGGTCTGGAGGACTGGGCACAACTGGGCTGAATTAATTAACGTGGGATCCGGGAGCTTTTCTATGCTGCTCAGTCTAGTTCCAGCAATGACATGCAGCCCCTTTGTGCTATCCTCGTGTTGAAGGCAGGGGAGCGGGCCTGGCAGCCATTCCAGTCTCTGCTTTGCTAGGATTTCTTCCCCAACCCTATGTATTTGTGGGGTTTTAAATACTATCTTTTCCTGTTTACCATATGTCAAATTCTACATGAACTGATGAAAACACGCAAAGGCCTTCTCACTCCAGACTCCTAAAATAGACTTCCTTCCCTCCTCCCTCCCACACTTCACCAAACCTCTAGCTACTAATTACCAAAATCCAAAGTGTTCATCTGACCGAACTGCATTATGTGTTCATATTTAAAGACCTCAATTCAATTACCCACTCTGATGTGGGCACCCAGATTTAAAAAAAAAAATAAAAATCCCTGTTGGTACTTTTCCATTCTGAAGCTATTTAGCTCTGGGATGGCTCAGCCTGAATACACACACACACACACACACACACACACACACAACATAGTAGCCCTTTTTATGAGAGCATGCACCTTCTTTGTTGCCAGGCTACTGCCTACCCTGATAGGGTGGCAGCCACCCTCATCAGGACCTGCTGTGATGTGCCTTAACTCCTCACTCTGGGGAGTGCTTCCCTGCTTGATGCCGGGAGCAGATAAAAGCTCCTCTAATTTCCCATCCAAGCCAAACAGAAGCATAAGCAAGCTGTTAGATTGTCTCAGGCTCAGCACAGTGGGCCATCCTCCTGCTCTTCCTGTTAACACAACAGGAACATTTGCAAGTGCTCTCCTGTGGGAGGAGGGAAGAAATGGAAGGCAGAGCGATGAGGGTGCAGCTCCGGACTCAAGCAGACCCCTGAAGAAGAGGCGCCAACCATTTAAATGCACTTTTAGTGGAATCCAGCGCACAAAGCACAAAATGCAGAGGAAAACTTGGGTTGGTTGAGAATGAGAAATGCTGGTGGGTTTTCTCCCTCCATGGCAAGAAAGAGTTTGCCTTGCTGCGCTCTGCACAGGACCTCTGTCCAAAGTACGAAGGAGAAAAAACATGTGAAGCCACTGGATGCCCCCATGCTGCGAGATCAGTGGTCTCTGATCATGCCCCAGGATCCGACGGATGTACTTTGGATTTACGGTTTAGAATCCAATTTCCAGTTCTCTCCCAAGCCCTCACCCAAAAGTGTACAGCAGTCATCTGTGAAGGGAGTGGTCCTCTGTGTGAATGAGAGGAGATGCTCAGTACTGTGAGCTTGGGTGTCACACTGACAGGTGCGCAGGGAAGGGGGAGATGATGCTCAGCAAGAGTGGAAGCCAAAAGCCCCAGGAGCTGAAATTGGCAGAAACATGAGAACCATGCCTGCGACTCATGGTACCAAATGAGGGAGAAATAATTACATACTTTGATGGAACTAGTTTTTATCATCACTGTGTTAAAGGTTTACAATAAAAAAAGCCCAGGTTCTTGAGTGTTCTGTTGAGTGTGGCTGAGAATAAGCTGCACAGATACCCTTTATCCTGGGCACAGAGAAGGATAGAGAACGTACAAAGATGCTACTTGTGACAAAAAGCCTGACTCTGGAACCTCTAATGGAGAGACTGTTCTTGTGTCTATTCAATAAAAATGGCTAAACAAAATGTGAAGATACTTCTTTAAAGAACTTTTGCTCCAAAATAAACCAATGCAACTGTATCCTATAAGGGACAACAACATGCACAAAATAATCTCAAGGGATAAAATTATATATCTCCTTTCAGAGAGCAACTTGATCCCATTGTGATAATTAATCCTCACTATTGATTTGGTTGGATTCATAGTCACCACGGAAATACCCTTGGGTACACCTCAGAGGATGATTCCGAGAAGGGTAAACTGAGAAAGGAAGGCCTGTCTTGAGTGTGGGCATCATCAGCCCTGGGCTGAGATCTTGGGTTGAATCAGGAGAAGGTGAACTGAGCCCCAGCATTCACCTCTCTGTGATTCCTGACTCGTGAGACCAGTGGTCTTTCAAGTGCTTCGTGGATGCTGATGAGGATCCTCTCAGAGTCCTCTTCATTCGGTCAAGTCTTCTGATTCATCTAGGCATGGTTACTGGCCAGATGGTCCCAGCCACTGTGAAGGGTTTCCCTTCTCGTTGAGAACGTACAGTCACTCTTATGGGGTTATCAGGGCCCCAAGAGGACAAAGAAAGACGTCCCTCCTCACTTTTTGGGGCTGAACTTATTGCCCATGCCTTACAAAGTCACAGGAGGCAGTCCTGAACTCCGTCACAGTTCCCACAGTCTTCCTCAACAACACAGAGCCCAGACCTGTGGCGAGCAGCAGAAAGAGAGGCACTGCTGTGGCCTCCAGTGCAGGAAGGGCTGGGTCCCTCACAGTTCAGTCTGACTCCTCCCCCCAGTGTCACAGAGACTCTAGGGTCTTTCTGAGACACTCTGCATACCTGAAATAGCCAGACAGAGTGGTAGGGAGCATGTTGATTAAAGCCAGGCAATGGGACAGCATTTACCCATTAGTAGTACTTATTAGTTAATGAATGAAAAACAGTTCCTCTTCTAACATAATGTGAAGAAAGGATTCCGAATTATGTGCCAACAATGACCTCACTTATGAAGAAATATATATTTTCATATACTTGAGCTTAGAAAATATAGAATAGGAAGAAATACACCTTTACATTAAGACTCTCTGCCTCTGGGGAGAGAATTATGGGCAATTTTGATCATTCACTAATATTTAAAGTTTTTTTTAAAGTTTAACAGCTAATTTTTAATTGAAATTTGTTTCAAACAATATATTCTGACCACGTTTCCCCCTCTCCCAGGTCCTCCCAGGTCCACCCACCCAACCCCATGTCCTTTGTTCTCTCTTTAATTAAAACACAAAACAAACACCCGTTCTTTAAAAATCCACAAGAAACACAAAATCGGAAACCATAAAAAACAACCAAAGGACCAATAAGACAAAAAAAGAATGAAAACGCTAAATAAATAAATATGCCACAAAAGATCTACAAAAGTTCTATTGATTTTTCTTTGTATTGGCCATCTACAGCTGGTCATAGGACCTACTGGGCCCAAGCTCCCCGAGCAAGCCACTTTGGAGCCCCCTTAGCCTGTGTTCTCTCCCATCTACCATCCTGCCCCATCCTTTCCACTCTTCCGTATTCTCAGGCTTCAGACTTTTCACAGAAAAACACCGTAGCCCTCTGGCACACTCAGCTTTCACCCTCCCTGGGATACAAAGTTATGCGAGAGGCTTGGCTAGGTTCGGAAGGACGCACTCCAGAAGGACGTACCTCAGAATCCTCTGGAACAATGGAGAAACAGTCGTAGGAAGAAACGTGGAAGTTCGGTATTCAGAGGAAACAATCTGGGGAGGAGTGCGCGTGATTTTGCATCTCCAGAGCCAGTAACTCGGTGGCTTCCCCTAGACCCATGTGGGCCAAACCACAGTGCATGAGAAATACGATTATTATCGTAACTCAAAATGGCAGGCATACACGCCTTCAGTCTTGGGAGATTAAACTGACCAGTGATGTACAGTTTTTTAACGAAAGATGCTAGTTTCTTGGAGAGAACGGTAGAAGTTATTTTTTGCTTTCTTCAGGGTTAGGGCAGACTTTCCAAGTAGGAGTCCTCCACAATGCATTATGGGTAACTGAAACCTCAAGTTTTCCCACAATAAAGAGCTTTGCAGGGTTATAGCCCTGAGACGTCTGCTCCTCTGTTTGAGACTGGAGGCTGCTGCTGGGCGTGCTGTCACTGTCGGTCATCATTGGGGGATTCTTGTAGGCGGAGGACAAGTCCCCCAACAGCTGAGCTCTATTTTTATTGGGATTGGGCGTCTCCACTTACATGATAATAAGAGAAAATCAGGAAGAGTGTGACTGTCAACTCCCATCCGCCCAGCCTTCCAGAAGCCATTTTACAAAAGCAAAAATAAAAGCAGGTTTAAAGGAGGTTTAGATTGACAGGAGAGGGAAACAGAGAAACCGCGCCCAAAAATGGTACGAATGTATCACAAATCCGTTTTGCATGTCTATAAGCTCTCTTCCATCCGCCATCAGACCTGGTGAGAGCCATGACCAGTATTTCCTGTGTAAAAATCAGCCTTCTTCCTGCTGTCCTATGACATCCCAAGGCCCCTTCCCCCCACAGAAAATAGTGTAGGGCCAGTTACTTGCCATACGCTTAGGTCTGTGTTAGCTGCAAAGCCTCTCTCTGTCTTAGTCAGTGTTCTTTGGCTATGAAGACACCACATCTGCGGCAACTCTTCTAAAAGAAAGCATTTAACTGAGGCTGGCTCAAAGGTTCATTGTCATCATGACAGGAAGCATCACACAGGCAGACATGGTGCTAGAGAAGTAGCTGAGAGCTCTACCTTGGAGCTATGGGCTAGAGGAACCATTGAGTGTTAAGAGCTCTGAGGGATGTTCTGTGGGAACTGGGAAGATAGGTATGTTGAGAGCAGTGCAGAGGATGGACGCCTGGCTTGTGAACTCTCAGAGGGAACTTTAAAGACCCTATAAGGGCCATGTGTTATTTTGAGTTAAGATTCTGTGGTTCTGGTAGCTGGGGCTGAAGAATCAGCTGTGATTAACAAGATCCCAGGACTACTAAAGCAAAATTTTGCTTTGCTGGGATACTTGATGCTGGTCAGCTGAAGCTAAGAAATTAGCAGTAAACAAGAAGAGACCAGCATCGCTGAGGTGAAATCTTCTGAGAAGTGTTTCTTGAGAGCACAGAGAAGCTCTGTTTCAGAGGTGGCCAAGGTTGTACCTAGTGATGGCAGCTGGACTTGGTAATGTGTAAGAGCCACCCAGGTGGTCCTGGTTTTGAGGATATGAAGGAGAGCAGCTGAGGCTTGGTGCTATGAGAGGCCAGAAGAGGCCATTGGTAGATAGGCCTGTGATGAAAGTGCATAGTTGCAGCAGAAGAACCCAGTGTTTTGGAGATGCCAGTACCATGGGAATGGCCCCCAAGAACAGCAGCCACAGTGGAGTAGAGCCAGCAGGAGCCGAGAAGACAGCTGTGTGTGCTGCAAAGACAGAGACGAAGTGACCCAAGTCCTTCAGAGGAGCCCGGGAAATCGCGAGTGAATCCCAGATAATTGAACCTTGAGTTATTTATACTGTCGGTGTTTGGTTTTGCTTGATTCAGACTGTGGCAGTGCCCTGGATCTTCCCTCCTGAAAAAGGTGCTGAATTTAATTTTGATTTTTAAAGGATCCTAGAGATGAAAGATTTGAACTTTTAAAAGAGATTGGATATTTTAAAGAGATGAAATTTTAATGTGTTTGAATTTATAAAGACTAATGGGACTTTTAAAATTATTTATAATCATAATATGAGATCTTGGAGATAAATAAGAAAGGAAGGTTGTGGCTCAGTAGTGATGTGTTTGTGTGTCAAGTTGACACAAGATAGAGTCATCAGAGGGAGGAGCCTCAGTTGAGGAAGTGAGATCCGTGAGAGCTGTAAGGCATTTTTCTCATGGTGAGCGATGACATCCCTGGGCTGGTGGTCCTGGGTTCTACAAGAAGGTGAGCTGAGCAAGTCGTGGGAAACAAGCCAGTAAGCAACTTCTCTCCATGGTCTCGGCATCAGCCTCTGCCTCCAGGATCCTGCCCTTTCTGAATTCCTGTCCTGACTTCCTTCAATAACAACATGGAAATGTAAGCCAAATAAATCCTTTACTCCCCAACTTGCTTTTTGATTATGGTGTTTTGTCTCAGCAATAGAAACCCTAACTAAGACAGAGTCCAAACAGCACGGGCTATTAAAAAGGCTATTGGTTGCTCTCCACAATCTGATGATAAGGTCCTAATACTGAAGACAATACTTATAGAACATCAAAAAGTTGACCTGGTTGCCAACTAGAAGATTCACCTGGTGCTAGACCATACACCTCATGATGCTGGAGGTGAAAGACAGTCCTCAGCATCACCCAGCTAGAAACCCTGTAACCTACAACAGCAACTTGCCTGCAAGATATAGTGGTACAATAGTAGAGAGTAACCAAATATTTTGGTTTTTTTGGATTTAAGACCTAGTCCATAATATGGAACCCACACCTAACACTGTCAAAGTAGCCAAGAACCTGAGATAGGCCCTGGCCTAGGCCTAGGGGGAAACCTACTATTATTATGCTCAAGGAACATTGCTACACCTATGGATCAGCGCCTCAGTCAGCCACCATCAGAGATGCTTCCTCTCGCAGTTGATGGGAACTAACACGGGGACCCACACCTAGCCAAGGAGCAGACAGTGGGAGGCTTTGAAGTCCTCAGTCCTAGGTGGGATATTTTCATCAAATCCTTTTCATCAAAGCTCAGGGGTGACCGATGACTCCAAGCAAACAGTGTCTTCCAGACACGACCGTACTGATACATACATGAACTCACAGAAACTGAAGTGCCGCACACAAGAGTGTCTTCCAGACACGACAGTACTGATATACACATGAACTCACAGAGACCAAAGTGCTGCACATAAGACCGGCAAAAGTTCAAGCAGACAGAGTCCAAGCGAAGTGAAAGCAAAACCCCAATGCCTAACCAAGAAGCTGTTAGCAACTGATACCTGCTGAGAAAGAAAACATTTGGTTTTTCTAATGAAATGTTTCAGGGTATACTGTAGTATACTCTCCAAGGCAAGCCACATGACAGGTGACCAGCACAAAATGAACTCCATGTTTTGTTTTGGTAATTGTTTTTATCTTATTGCTTTTTTGTTTGTGTGTTTGGATTTTCATTTTTGTTTGGGGTTTTACTTTGGTTTTGGTTTGAGAGAGAGAAAGAACATGAAGTTGGATAGGTTTGGAGGTAGGGAGGAGAGGCTCTAGAAGGTGCTGAAGGAGGGGAAATTATGATCAAATATATTCTAGGAAAAAATTCAATTATCAAAGGTATGGATGACTAGAAGATGGTAAGCAAATATGACCTTTTATTTCAGGCAATGGGGACCATTCTCTTAGGAGCCCAACACAGTAAATACTGCTCAAAAATTGTCATTGGCAATCATATGTACAATGCGATATTTTATACAGTTATGTATTGTAAATGTATTTAATTAAACTAATTGAATATCCATCTTCTCAATGACTTATTTTTCTGGTAGGAATACTTAAATATTTTTAGAAATTTTTATATATGCACATATATGTATATATGTATATATAATCATGATTATTAGCCAATATATTCTGCAATAGACCACTAATGGACATTTCTTCTGTTGAACTGAAATATTGTTCACTTCGATAAAGCTTTATTATGCTTGCTCTCATTGCTTGTCATAATCATCAAGTACCTGATGTTGATACCAATATACCTTTCAGATGCTTTGATTAATGATGCGGTTCTATTATTGTGAAAACTTCATGCAGTTGTTACCGTGATGGACATCAGCAACCCGAATCTGTGCTCAAAGACTGTAGTCCCCGTGTTTGCCTCCAGAATGAACCTATTCGTAATTCCCTTGAGGTGAGAACTGTGTTTGTGCTTGACATATGCCTGCTCTGAACAAGTTTCCACACAGGCCCTTGGTGCTCCAGTCCAGAGTGACACATTGCCTTCTGCTCACCTCTCACGGCCAGGAATGACTACGTGATAACAACCATCTTTGGGACACCCAAGAGAAGAAGGCAGAAACCTATGGCACATAAGTTGAGTGAACCCTAAAGCTTCAGGCCATCACTACCTCAGAATCTGGCGCTTCGCTATGGGGCTCAGGTTGGGCATGGCTTATGCTTAGTACCAGTTTTCTCCCAAGTATATTTCATTCTTTGCCTTGTTTGCTGTACTCGCATTGCTTTGTAAAACCAATATGCATCACAAGGTCACCCTCTTCTGTCACATGGATATTCCATACAACTAAAGTAAGTCAAGAAAGTGTCTCTGAAATATGTTTGAGATGAGAATAGGAAACCATGGGCCCAGTATTTGCAGTGGGAGGGTCTTGTCATTTTGATCAAAGGCAGAGTCCTGCCTGCTACCTCAATTATCATCTTCCCTATGCATTATCTTATCAGAGGTATTGTATGAGATCTAAAAATTGTGAATTTCTGACGGATGTGAATGATTCATCTTATTGTAATTTTATGTGAATATTATGATAGCCAAGTGGAAGGGGAATTTCATTTGTATGCTGTGAGAGCTTTGAAAAATCAACCTTTACTTTAAAAATAAATCTTTCTTGCCATGAGCATTCCTTTTGTGTCATCTCTCACCTTGATGGGGCTGTGATGGACCCTTTATAATGAGTTGTCTCTGAATCATGCTGGAAGATGTCAAAATAAAATGAAGATCTCAAAAAAGAATCACTTCCCATAATTTTTCCCCAAAAAAGGCAAATCACATCTCAATTTTAGTAAGCAAATATTTCATTTCCTGTAAGTTACATATAAATATATAATCATTTGAAGTTTGTTAAAATGACTCAAGAATTTTGCCGAGGCACTAATGGCTGTCTACCACAGCCATGTCTCATGCTACACACAATGACAGGAAACTCAGCTTCATGAGAAGCCATCTCAGCCTCAAGATCCCCACATTCTGGGTAAGAAAAAGATGTCACAGGTGAGTTTTACAGAAGCGAAACTTGAAGCTGAATTTTTGTGCAAAGCCATGATTCTCAGCCTTCTTAATGTTGCAACCCTTAAATGCAATTCCTCACGTGGTGGTGACCTCCAATCATAAAATTCTTTTTGGTTGCGTCTTCATAATTCTAACTGTGCTACTGTTATGAACCATAATATAAACATCTGTGTTGTCTGCTGGTCTTAGGTGACCCCATGAAAGGGTCCTCCAGCTCCCAAAGAGATCATGACCCACAGATTGAGAGCCACTGGCCTGAAGCGATGTCCATCAAGAACAACCATTCAGAGAAACTGAGAGACAGGGATCAGGATGCATACACAAGGGAGGAAAGGTCAAGAAGGGCCAGAATTCCAGGCAAACTCACACAGCACATACCTTCAACCTGAATCCTCGGGAGGATTCGGAACGTAAGCTTTATCCAAGGCTTTCCTGACCAGAGGCAAAGAGCTAACTTTCTGGATCTTTACACTTCTCCTCCTGCGTAAAAGGAACAGAAGTAACTAGGCAATCAGAGCAATGTACATGGATAATACAAATGACTCCAGGGGCCAAGGGTTGGTCTTCCAAGATAGAATCAACCAAATGGCGGAGGATACACAAATGGGGGCTCCAGGGAATCTGAGGACAAAAACAACTACTAAAATCTCAGTCCATTGCCAAGTGTCTCTCAAATCCACCCACCCCATGTTCATGTTCTACTGTCACGGCATCCCCAAGATTGTTGCAGTCACTCCTTCTAGGATGATCAATACTTGTTACTATGACGGACAGTCCATCTATGATTTGGTGGGTGTGGCAACAACCAGCTCATGATGAAAAACTCAGATAATCATGTTGGTATCTGTGGGACCTTGAACCTAGTTGAAACACCTCCCCGCATTTACCTGTTGTAGACAACATGTCTCTGATCCATGGCTGTGTAGATGGTGATGTGATCCTCCTTTTCGGAGCGCTCAGAGACTTCAAAAGGCATTTGTGTCTACCGAATATTTTGTATGATTTGTATCTACTCTATATTTCTTCAGCATGGACTGTAAAGAAAAGTCAAAGTAGACCTCAGTCAAGAACAGCTGCATAGCTGTCTTGGGGTAAGGAAGTATCAGTAGCATCCTTGTGGCTTGTAGTTGATGTTTGTGCTCAAAAGGATGACAAGCTGAAACCCCAGTGTATAATGTGCGGAACTGTGTTTCCCCAAAAATCTGTGTGAAACCGAAACTCTCAGTGCCTCAGGATGGAGCTTTATTTGGAAATGGAGTCTTAACAGATATAGTTAGTTAAGATGAGGCCATTCTGGAATAGGATTGGCTCCTGATTCAATAAGATTAGTGCCTTTATGAAAAGATTGTCACTGAAAACAGAGATCAGACAGAGGAAAACACTAGAGGATTATTCTAAAATTCAGGCACTAACTGCAAAAATTTGTACCTTCCATGACAGTCCAACCCTCTTGGCACCTGGGTGCCAGACTCCCAGCCTTCTGAATTGCAAGAGAAACTGATTCTGACATTTAAAGGCTCAGTTCTTTCTCATGGTTTATTCTGGTTGACTTTGTAGAACACACACAACTTCTGAAGGTTGGATGCACAAATTCAGACACAGGATGGTGAAGAAGCAAAATTAGACCAGACTGGTCCTGCAGATTGAATGCTCAATTTGGGTGTATACTTTCTTTTGCTGTAATGACTTAACGCACACTTTGGCCCTGCTTGAGAAACCTACCTCTCCTGACACGGGACAGTCTTACTCCTGGCTTGTTGGGTAGTGATCTAAGGGGCTGGGAAAAGGAACGTGGTCTCAAACAAACAAATTAATAGAGAGAGGTATGACTTTGAACTAACTCCACTGGCCCATGACTACCTTATTTTGGCTCCTGTTTATACAGGGAAATAAACAGAAAGAGAAACAGGCAGTAGTTGAGTATCTGCAATGACCCTGTAGCTAGTGTTCCTCAGGACATGCAGCCCAGGGAAAGGAGACAAGACGTTTGAATGTCAGGATCTCTGGAGAAGGTGGAAGGAAGGAGGTGGAAGGCTGCAAGCGCTCCAAGGAGCAGAGAAGACTGGAAACTGTTTTGAGCAGCGACATAGTGAAAGCAGAAAGGCAGAAGGGGCCGGCTCCGTCTCTTCAGCTGATATTCAGTTATCCAGAGAGCCTGTTGTTCAAATGCGGCGTGAACCACACTGGGGTAAGGAGTGTCAGTGGCATCCTTACGGCTCGTAGTTGATGTTTGTGCTCAAAAGGATGACAAGCTGACTCCCCGGTGTATAATGGGCTGAACTGTGTTTCACCTCAGCATGAAGTGGGTGATTTAGAAGCCAGAAAAATCACAGTACACCCACAAATTAAAGGAATCGATCTCTCCAGATTTGTAAGTAACAAATATGAAAATTATAGGGTTAATTTATATCCCAAATATAACATTTTATTCTTTCCCTCACTTCCCGATTTCTAGGTGGTGGAGCTCCCTCAGAGGGAAGGTAAAGGGTGGGACCTGTAGGACCCAGGAAACTTCCTCTCTGTCGAGTGGTTATGGAAGGTGGTAAGGAGCCCATACCACCCCTTACCACCTCTTCATGTGTCTCCCCCACACCATGGCTGCTGTGTGAGCTTTCCACACTGGGTGCTAAATAACACAGCCACGCAGAAGAGACAGCCTGTGTTTTGTGTGCCAGGGTCTTCACTGGCATCCACACTTGGCTTTCAGATATCTCAGTCAGTCCTAGCCGCCCATATTCAGGATGCCCTGCACCCCAGCTGGATCCACCCCCATGAAAGCTGAATACCAGACTGAGCTGACACGCACAGGACGAAATGTTATAATTGAATGGTTTGGACAGTCGGGGATTTAACATGCGGCGAAGACTTCAGCAAAAACTCCTCCTCTTCCTTCTCTTCCACCTACAACTNGGTAACTGCCTCACTAGCTACCCACAAAGCCTTGCCAGTAATAATCAACAACTGATCTAAACAGAGCAGTGGGAGAGAGAGAGAGACAGAGAGAGAGAGAGAGAAAGAGACAGAGAGAGAGAGAGAGAAAGAGACAGAGGATCTCACTGGAAACAAGAAAAATCCTCTTGCTCCTGTTTTATTTTTAACCTGATGTGTTGCACGGTAGTGAATGTCACCAGATTGTCATTAATATCACTTTCCCTCATGTTCCATATGTGATGTGACATAGCATGTGACTAATGAAACCTCATGAACAATATGTCAACATAAAGAAGCATGCCTGGTCACAAATATGCTCTGAGAGCATTCAATTGCAAGGAAATGTATATTGAACGTGTTTTCCTTAGGAATAAAATTGAGTTGCATAGTTAACGCATTACGTTTAGGTATACTGCCTCAGAGACCAAAAGAACCCAAAAACATTGTTGAATGACCTATAAAATGCACATTATCCACACATAGTGGTAGCACAGGCAGGCGGATGGATTCCAACCAGAGCCAGGAAGAATCACAAAGGGGAGCCATGCCTTCTCTGAAGAGGCAAACGGTCGTGGAATCCAGCTGCGTCTAGCTCATAAGAAGTGTTAACAAAGAGCACCCCTTTATTTAGGCACAAACACCAAGTAGCATTGTCTACTAAGGCCACCTTGTCTTCACCCCACTAACACCACTGAAGTAGGGCTCCGGAATGCCTGCTCCCGAGTCTGAGCCAGCTCCTGCTTCTTCCTGCACACGCTCTTTCCTCTGGTCCTTTGTCAGGCATCTGGTCCAAGCCTGCTGAAGACAGCCAGGACCAGGTCTGTGAAAAGCGGTACTTTGGAAGACTGAGATGTGAGCCCTCCCCGCTGACCCTCCCAGGGTCCAGAACTTTCCTCGAAGGCCTTTGCCTCTTTCTTTATAGAGAAGAGCTGTGTCAATGCAGTCTGAACTTAGCTTCTTTGAGCCCCGTAATGGATGTTCATGCAGACCCTCATTATTTGTCATCTTATTTTAGACTGACCTTCCTCACACATACGTGAGAGAATTTCTCTTCTCCTGTCACCCAGCCCTGTCCAGGGACTTCCCCACCACCACCCTCTGCACATCTCCCTGACGACTAAGAGGCCAAGCTCTCTCCACTACCTGTATTTGTCCCTCTGCCTCCAGCCTGAGCATCCAGTCCTTGTATCCACGGCTTCAGCCCTCGTTCCCCGCTCCTTGGTTGGTACCTCTAGTCTTGGTTTCTCACCCCTGGGCCTCTGCACTCTGTGTTCTTCTGCTGCACCCCACCTTTCTCTCTGCACCCTGATAGCTCCCGTTTGATGCATTTACACACTTCCCAACCATCCCTCAAACAGCATCCTGTTTCTCTGAATTCACTTTGTCTCCTTTGGAGGCATTGCCTCTCATTTTACAAGCAATAAACGTTATTGTCACAAGTCTAGGCATCTTGTCAACATCCCCATGACCCTGCCCAACCACAATGCTTGTTCTTCACAAGGTTCTTGTTCCTCTGAATCCGCACATCACGCTGTCCATAAAGCAGAGCTGTGGAGCACTCAGGGTCTCTCCCAAACTGAAAACTGAAGTTTTCTTCCTTCTACTGCTTTCAAACCACTGCATCCAAGTTTCTCTACAGCACTTCCCATTCATTCATTCATTCATTCATTCATCAATCTTTGATTTTCTTGGTAGGACTCAGGGATCTTTGCTCAGCAGTAGGAAACTTAAAAGACCATAGATCTTGAGGCAGCGAGCATTGGTGTAGGTGTCGGGAAGACTTCTGTAAACTGACAGGGGCCATGGAGGCAGCTGAACAGCCCAAATGGACATGGGGTTGCACAAGGAAAGGGCATGAGCTAATGAAGGGGGTACCAAAGATGCACATTATGAATGAGAACAGAAGATGAAACCCTGTCTTAAACAGTAAGGTGCATGGTGATGGAGGAAGTCACCCAACACTGACACTGACATATGGTTTCCAGACACACACACACACACACACACAAGAAAAATGAGCCCCATTGGTGGACTTAGAGCTGTGCACCTTTGTACACAAGGCACCATTATACCTACGTCCAACAAACTCTGAAGCCATCCAGTAGAACATTACGTTCCCATGAAGCAACTGTGAGAAGCACAAGGCAGAGTTCCCAGTTCGTGGAACTTTTCCCATCCCAGCAGAACCTTGCCTTTGTGCCACACTAGCCAATGTCTGGAGGTCAGCATCTTCTGATTGCAGCCTTGGACCATGGCGTTTCTCTAGCCATGTGTAGAGTGTGTGGGCTTTCACACATGGCCACTGTCAATACATCATGCAAGCTCTGATTCCACAGCCAATCCAGTCCCTCTCCTCTACTTCCCTTAAGCTTTTTACTCTGCTTCGTTCTCCCTGATTTTGTTTCTCTTGGAATGTGGATATTGTAGTAACACAAATAATATTTAAAACTCCTCCCTTTGATAAGAGAGAATAAATTCTTGTTCAAGAGCTAATCAAATAAAATCATAAAATCTTTAATTTAGTAAAATCATAAAAACTTTCAAATGACACATTTGGACAAATCACCTGTAGTAAGAATCAAAGACACTGACATTCAGTTAACACATGGCCAATATGGCATGTATTAGAAAGGAGCATTTGTTGAATGAATGAATGAATGCATGAATGAATGAATTAACAAATGCAAGCAATTCTACTTAGCTGTAAAAATATCAAACTGCTAAACCATTCACATGTTTGTAAATATATCTATTAGCCAGGATATTTCAAGGCTCAGTGTTGGTCTGTATGATGTATTCAAGACAGATGAAATGAGACAGAGAAGTCACTATTGCAAGTAATCCTTATCCAGCAAAGAGTTTGCACTAATTATTCTATGGACGCCTACTAATGACCCCAGGTGTTGTCACTAATGACTTAATTAATTAATTACTGTTGACCCCCAAGTAGTACTCCTGTTATTTTTTATAACAACATTCACTCACATGTAGCTGGAGAGGGAGGGTATAAATCACGTGATTCCCTGAGAGTCTCCCTACTCCAGCATCTGGCAAAGTCCCCAAGAGAATGATGATCCTTAAGTTCAAACTCCTGGAAGCCAATCTTCTCCAGAAGCACTGACAAGCTGTATTTTTAACACGGAATAAAAATGATTATCTTCGTTCTCTAGAGCCATAAGCCATGAGCCATCTCTCTGGCTCTGGCTCCTGGCAACCACGTACACGGACACTGCATTGTTGACTCCAGCCACTTGTAGGGTTGTCCTGTGTGTCCTATTCCACAGCTCTCATGGTGCTTACGGAGTCACCAGGCAGTTACTATGTGATTACAGGAAATAATACTGGGTGTTTTCCCTCAAGTCCGTCAGTTACCCATGTCATCAGGATACCTACCACTTATCCCGGCAACAATTAAGATGTTGTTGAATTCTGTGTGCTTGCTTAAAGAAATAAAAGAGAGGAAACTATGCTTTAATGGCATTTCAGTTGCCTGGAGCCTGGCAGGTCTGTAGCATAAGATACCTGAGTTTGTGTAAATGATCTGCCTTTCCCAGAAGGAGATGCTTGGATTTATGTCAAATCATCATAACGGATACTCTGTTGTTCCAAGCGGCACACAAACAGATGTATTTACAGTTCCGGCAGCTGCAGGCCCACCATTAGGAAGCCAGATTTGTACTTCCTATTATATTTCTACTTCGTTGTTTAAATCCCAGCCCTCCCTCCTGAAACAGAAGCAATAAAATAAGGGAAGGGAGGCTGGATCCAAGTGGCCAAGAAATTGTATAACACATTTTTATCTATGAATAATACTTGAAACATAGAAAGAAGAGGTCTGGTGATTGGTGAACATAGAAAAGCCCACTTTTCTATGGTAATTCCACTTTAAACAATGTTAGAGACAGTGAAATTAGTGGCTCAGAGTTTTATTGCTCCCAGAGAGCCCAGACTTCTAGACTAGACACAATGTCCAACAGACAGCTGCAGGAGACATTGGGAAATGGCCCCATTTCTGGACAGGCTCGTGGTTATGAAAAGATGAAAATCACTCTCCCGGCCCACCTTTCCACCAGTTATGGCCATGGGCAACATTACTGGCTGATGGGAAAGGAGCAAAGGTAAAGGAAAGCCCCCCCTTCTTACAGGTGAGTGGTAAGTCATGACGGCCACGGGGGCAGAACCACTCTCCGAAGAGGATGTGATGCCTCATCTGGACCACTCTGTGATAGAGCTGTCACATCTTACAGTGACACTTCCGTGAAGAAGATGGATTTCTGTCTTGCTTAACCTGCTGCCTTACTGGCTTTCTGCTCCATGTACTCAACACCCATATCCCAACCACAAAAACATGTGTCCAGTGTGGAATTCTAAACGCAGAACTGGGAGGAGATGAAGAAGAGACTGCTTAGAAGCCACCCTCCCTGTGACTAACATTTGCAGGAGTGCTAGGGAAGAAAGGGGTGGAAATTACAAAGAATACTTACCAAGAGTCGAGAATATGTTTACATTAAGTGTGTCTTACCTCGTGAGGCAATGATTTCCTTAAGAAGCTGAAAATACCCGTATCGTGGCCTCCGCTTGTGAATAAACCTGATTCGTCTCCACTGTGCGCATGAATTTTCAACCTTTTGAGTGATCATTCAATTTAATTAGATAACCTGTAGCTGAGACTACCCCAAATTATCTAGTTGCTCGGCTGGGGCAGCAGCCCATTGGGTAAAGTATTTGTTAAGAAAGGCTGAGATGGGATTCCCGGCGTTCCTGTAAAAGCTGGGTACCTCAGCGCCAGGGCTGAGGAGAGCTGAGGACAGATGATCCCTGCAGATGTGGGCTCAGTGCTTGAGCTCCGGGCTTAGTGGGAGATCCTGGTCTAAGTACAAATGGAAAAGAGATGGGAAAGTACCAAAAGATGACCATGGGTCTGTAAACACACAAGAATGCATGTGCATGCTCATCCTCACCACATGTACATGCACACACGTACACGCACACACGCACACACATGCCCTAGGTGCTCTGGTGTCATGTCAACAGACCATGTGACAACCCTGAAAAGACAGTATATGCCACTTCATTAAAAATGGCAGCTTGGAGGATAATTAGCTGCATTATCATCTGAATCAAATTTCTACATGTCCAGGCTGTGCCAAACTCAAAGAGACAGTGATGAAAAGCATGCACAGCTTTGGAAGCCCAACTGGAGATTCTCAGTGGGTCTCTGGAAGTGGCTCTAGGTTGGGTGGAACGCTGGGATCAGGAGCCAAGCTCTACTTCAAAAGCACAATGTGCCTCAGGGTGGTCTATTCTTGAGAGCTGACCTCCAGATGCCACCGAGAAAAGTACAGTCTGTGCTCATCTGATGCTTGGGTAACACCTGCAGAAACAAATAAAAACCAGTTGGCTCTGGTGCTTTGTAAACAATGTAACAGCACAGAGCTTGCCTCTGAAGACACCAGGCACACCATTTCTACGTCTGGGATCTCCCTTAGGTCAATTACTCCACGTCTTTCTCCCTAACTTCCCAGTACTGATGCAGAGTCGACAGAAAGGGAGAATAAAATGAGACAACCAAATTTATTTTTACTTATGGACCTGAGCCAGCCTCTAAATGACTCTGGCAATGGCACTCACTTCCCTTGGGAGCCTATTCTCTAGTCTAATAGATCTCGCCGTTAGGAGATTTCTCTTATAATTCAGCATAAATTGTCCCTTGCTGAATTCCTTCCCATTATTCCTAGTTAGATGTCCTTGGACTCCCTTAGACAACGAATCCACTCCCCCACATGCCTGTCCATTCCCAGGCAAGAGAGGCAGGGGAACAGAGGGAATGCTGGGAGGGCGACTAGGGAGACAGGGAGCTCTGGCCTGACCTGTGGCTAACCAATAGGCATTTCAACCACAAACCTTCACATATGAACAAGGACAGCAAATTTATTAACCACGGGACTGGGTCATCTCAGGAAAAGTATTTGATTTCAGCTAACCTCCACGTTCAGGTCTCAGTAATTTCTCCATAAGTAAAATAGGTCAGAAGCGTAAAGAAGAGAGGTACCGTAAAGACAGCGTGGAAGGCTAACCACACAAGTCTGTGGGTTCCACAAGAGCCAGAGACAGCGTGGAAGGCTAACCACACGAGTCTGTGAGTTCCACAAGAGCCAGGGGTTGGGCTCTCTCTGGTTGCTGATCTTGCCTGTTGGCCCCTCTTCTCTCATGCACACTTCTAGGAACGAGATATGCACTGAGGTTTGCACAAACATCTGGATACTGCGTCCATGATTTCCTCCACTGTTCATAGCGTGAGTCACAGGATGCAGTCTTCCCAGAACCCAACCACCAGGAAGTGCTTCACCATGCATTAAGAAGCGCCTGGCCGTGCATCAGGAAGTGCCTCACCATGCACCACACAGCTGCAGTGCACGTGATCACAGTCCAAAGTGACCAAACTACACTTATGAGGGCCCAGAACATACGACCAAATCATGGCCAAGGGGCTATGTAGCTCCTAATATTCTCCATTCTGCTGGTCCCCCCACGTCAGAGCTATTCTGAGAGAAGCCAGTCAGCCTCTCTCTGCTTGTGTGGATTGAGACCTGTGAGGCTTAGGAGCCGTAGCTGTCCTGTCTTAGATAAGCGGCTGGGAGGAGCTGAGCAGACAGGGAGAAGAAGAGATGGACATCAAACTCTGGGGATGAAGGCTGCAGTAGTGGTCACAGCCAGGCCCTGCTGCCATTTGCTTCTGAAACCACCTGATGCCCCGAGGAAGGTCAGGTGCTTTATACCAGATACTATACATACCGCATGGTACCTAGTACAGCATCTAGGGTGTTCTCTAGGGTTGTAGACAGGAAACTGAAATGTTAAAGCCCAGATAGTTTGGAGCTTTTGGTCGCCATAGCCACTCACTACCCTCTCCCAACCTTATCTACACAGGGCCAGGAAGGGGTGTGGAGGGAGAGCCCATCTGGAGGACTAAGGCAGGATTGAGGACCAAAGGCATTTTTCTCCAGTGTAGACACAACATGAATGACTCTGGGCAGCTATGGAACCTGTCTGACCCCACTCTGGGCTTCATGTGTGAAACTGCTCAGGGCTGGTGACCCTGCACAAGATGCTTCCCCGGGGCTACATTCATCATGTATGAGAATGGTGTTATGCTATAGGGGCTCTTACATGATTACATGAAATATTGTGCTGTTTTCTTCTTTTACTAGAACTTCTTTTTTAATGATACAGAATACATCTTCTGAGCAGCCAGGACACCTACACCACATACTAAGACCAGGATAGGAGCCTCAGAGTTCGCTGATACAGACAGGGGTGCACAGCTATGATTCAGGCCTGATGATGCTGGAGAAAAGGGTGGAACGGAAGAGCCCCTATGGGTTTCAGCCCTGCCCGGGTTCCCTCTTTACCCTCTTGAAGACTCTCTGCTGTGCTCACTGCACTTCAGGAGGCAGGGCACTCCACCGGCCCACTTTATAACCAGAAGAGACACTTCAAACTGACGTTCTCTCCAAAACTGTTCCGAAAGGAAACCAACCTCTCCCACCAGCAAGTCGGTGCTCCTGGCTTTCAGCCAGCTCCTCGTACTGTTTTTGTGCGTTTGCATCATGATTCGAGCTTCCTGTCTAGGCGAGGCCCCGTGGTATTCCTTCAGGACACGGGTCTATTAAACAGCAAAGCGGAGTATGCAAATTATCTCCAACCACACGCACAAAGCCCACAAACGTTCTTCTCAGGAAAAGTGCTGATTATGGCAAATTATGAATTAACATGTCAAACACTGAAGTTTGAAACCTTATAACTGTGTTTACTGTACAAGAACTCCCGAATGAATTGAAAAACAGACGGGAGAAAACAGCAAACTCAGTGATTCGGTGGTCACTAAGAAGACAAACACACAGCCAGCCCCACCAAATCTATCAGCTTTTGTTTGCCCCCACACACACACATACATGCATGCCACACAAAAAAACATACATTGCATGCATATGTACAGTGTGGGTATGTGCATCACCCAACAAAGCAGAAAACACACATGAACCATCCCTTGTAAGGCTTGGTCTTCCCTCTGGTGGAAGCATCGCTATGATTTCATCACCAGCTGGCTCCTTGAAATGACTCTTTTTTTCCGCGAGTATTAATTTATTAGTTGATCTCTTGTATATACATGAGACACTAGATGTCACTGGGTTTTGCGCAGCAATGAAGCCACTTTGCGAGACCACACACCCCACAGCACAACCTCTGCAGACTGGCTGTGACTGGTGCCACGGGCCCCTGTCCAAGCTTCGGGGAGGAGTTCTGTGATGGTTGAAAAACCCTTCAGATGATTGTTAATCAGATCTGGTGTGATGAGGCCTGAGGCCATGGCTCATGTTCTGTATTGCTGGAGTCAATTGATAAAGGGAGTGAATGAGCTGTTTTTTAAAAAAGAAGAAAACAATGGATATTAGCCTTTGTGGACCCTGAAGACTGGCTGCTTATGCAGAGGAGTGGAGCTGCCTTTCAGGGGTTTCCTGAGATTATATCTGCAGCGGATCCCAGAAAATAGGAAAAGACTCTGATAATACTGTCTTAATATTGCCTATACATTTCTATAAGGTTTCTGTCGCTCCCCATAATTTCCAGAAGGAAGGACACAGTAAAAGAGAAGTTTTTGTCGTTTCTGGTCACATTGCAATAATCCTTCAGAGGGAAACAGTACTAATGAGGTGCTAAGCACATAGTCAATTTCAGAAGAGATTGTTCTGTGTGAGGGAAGATGGCGGTCAATATGGGAGGAAACGGTACCCTTCAGTCTCCTCATCGGTAATCAATCCACAGAAAGTGGGTGGTTCCACCTTCTCGGGTTCTTTCCGGGTAAGCAGGCAAAATCCAAAGATAGAATGTGGAGCTGCAGAGTCTTATTTAAATACTGTGAAATTACATGAAAAGTAAAGTCATGGATCGTGATTTCTTTACAACTACCAGTTCCCTTCCTGTGTTTCAAGGGAGTTCCCTGGAGGGCAAACCAGGAGCCAACTGTATGTTTTCAATCCTCAACAGAGCTCCTTCTCTGAGAACCCAGTTCCTCCTGTCACCAGTATGGACCTGCCTTCCAAGGAAGCCCAACTTTCTCCACTTCCAAGGAAAGCCTGAACTTCTCCACTGATCATGGCCCTCCTTTTGAGGGCCTGGTCCACCTGGCTGTGGCTCTTAGTGACACTGAGCTAAGTCCACCTCTCATGTCAGAATGACCACTTCAGTGATGCACAGGTATGACCTCTCCTGTCATGGTCCAGCGGATAAGCTGAATGCCAGAAAATATAACATTCTTACAGGACATCAGTGCCCGAAGCTGGTGATCAGCTCTGCTCCTGCTACCGTCTGCTCTGCTCCCTTCGTGTCCTTGCTCTGGTTCCAGTGATAAATTGCTCCATGTTCTACAGGCAATATGTGTTCCCCAGTGATCATGTGCACCACCGTTTAGTAAAACTATTTCTTCCACACTGAGTAGAATCAGTTGGTGTGTCCAAGTTTGGGAAATTAGGACACAATGCTGTCATGTTCAAGTTTCACACTTGAGAACTGTACGATCAATTTATCTTTAAAAATCGCCAAAAAATGTCTAATTTTTTTAGGGGTGGAAAGTTTATTTTGATTTATAGTTTGAAAGACTGTAGTCAGCAATGTTGAGGAAGGTGTGACAGTAGGCGCTTGGGGAAGTGGCTGGTCACATTGCAACTGCAACCAGGGAGCAGAGAGAGAATGAAGATAAATGAACGCATGTGCTCCAATCCAGCACAGGACCCCGCCTACGGAATGGTGACACCCACATTTAGGGTAGTTTTTCGTGTATCGGTTCACTTAATCTAGGCAATGTCTCACAGATATGCACAAGAATGTCATAATGTTCTTTGTGAGTTTCTAGTTTTGTGTTGAGCTATCATCATACCTATCATTAGCCACACGTGGCACTTGGGCTAGGAGTTGCTTAATATTCAGGGGCTATGTAAATACACTTGTCTCTCATTGCCTATGAAATTCTAGAAAGCCTGAGCACTCAACTGAGTTCTGAAAACTCACATGAATATTGATTGGTATCCCTGGGCACTGTTCTTCAGCGATTGCAGGGATCAGTCCCTTCAATCCTCTGGCCATGGCAGTTGATAGGCCAATCCACACAGAGACTTGACATGCATATGTTTCTCCTTATATTGGAATGTGAGCTTTTAATATCTATTCCTGATGTAGTCTTGAGCATGTGTTCAGGACTCTGGCTTGTAGGAGTCTGTAGCTTATATTCATGTCTTCCCTGTAGCATGTCACAATCTCCATGTCCTTGGGAACACCAGGATATGTCAGCATGTACTCAGGGCTATTAAGCGGGGAAATCCTCACACTGGATAGACCACAAGATAAGACAATCATGTCATCTGAGCCCAAATGAGAAGTTGGCATGGAACCTCACTGGGCTTCAGGAGAGACACGTGTGTGCCCCCCCCCATTGTTTGTTTGTTTCACAGCCTCTTACACCACACACAACATTCTTTATGGGCTGTATCATAGTGTGGTTTGCACATCCCCTTTCGGAAGACGGAGTTCTAAGTTGTCTCCAAGATCCCAGTCTCTTGCTTTCTATGTCTTGGCATATGGAAGGAGTCTTTTCATGCTCATAAGGTGGGAAAATTGTTCCTTGCTTGCATCATAAATAGGTGTGTGTGTGTGTGTGTGTGTGTGTTACTTTCTGCAATTACATTCCATTGAACAAGACTCTGCAACAATAAGCAAGAGGTAGATTCTCCCACTGGCTATGGAGAAGTGAGCTTTCATGGGACCCTGCGAAAATGTGGAC
This sequence comes from Bramus lutescens, assembly GCA_001685075.1. NCBI lineage: Eukaryota > Metazoa > Chordata > Mammalia > Rodentia > Cricetidae > Bramus > Bramus lutescens. The sequence continues at coordinate 471,889 of LOEQ01000157.1, forward strand.
CCTCGGTATAGCAACTTCAAGAATCCAAGAGAGCACAGAAGAGGATCCAAGGGCCAGGGAAAGATGGCCCCATGCTAGATCTCCAAGGCCAAGCTCTGCAGCTGCTGGACAGAGAATTCAGGAGCAGGTCCTGGCTCCTGACCATACAGATTGGCTAATGAATGGGCTTTGGTTCAGACTGGAAGCTTTCCATAACTTGTCATCCAGCAATAATTGTGCCTCTCACTAGAATGTTCCTTGGGGACAAGAGATCTGTCCTGTATGTCCATTGCTTTGTCCTCAGCACCAACAGCAGGACCTGCCGGGTAGCTGGAATTCAGTAATGAAGTGAGCTAGGGCTGCCTGGTTCATTGGAGATTTCTGAATCACTCATTTACGGAGCCTGGTAGCCCACAGACCATCCTGGAATTTCCTCCTTTGCTTTCTCCTTCATGTTTCTAGTTGGTTCTTGTTCCTTTGATCCTCCAGTCCTTCTCCTTTCACTCTGGATCTGAGACACTTCCCTTCATGAATGCTTCCTCAACATCCAGTAGAGATAGCACTTGGGTGCAAAAAGCGTGGCAGGTGTCATTTTCTGTGACCTCACAGTACATTGACAGTGTTGGCTTTCCCACTGTGTGCAGACCAGCCCTGCTGCCATAGCCAGGCTCCTTCAGCCCTCAGTATGGAGCCCACAGGGACCTATTACCAAATTCTTTCTAAATAAACCCAGTGCCTTTCTCGGGAGCCTTGTTGGGACAGCTGTTAATGCAGTGACATTTTCTACATCATTTAATCTAGCCAGTTAGATTACGAGTCAGCCCTCTCTGCTGAACGTCAGACACGTTGATCCATCTGTCTGTTAGCTACTTACACTTGGTGGTCTCTCGGGCACCACAAATTTACCATGCCCCAAATCTGAACTCATCTTCCCTTCCCAATACTCTGCTCCAGGCTCAGGATCTCATCTCCTGGCTTTATGCTGCACACCTCAGAGTTGCTTCCAGATTCCCCGTGTTGGCCCATGGGTGTCAAGCAACATCCCATAGACCTGACCTTTTTCTTCTTCCTCATAATTATCCCCAACTGCATCACAACAGTAAACACAAGCAGCGACTTCCAGGTCATTGTCATCATCAAGGTTTGAGACAGAAACATCATGTGAGCTTCTCTGCACCCACACTTTCCACAGATGCACACACACATACACACACACACACACACACACACACACACTTCCCACAGAGGAACTCTCTCACACACACACACACATATACACACTTCCCACAGAGGCACCCACACTTTCCACAGACACACAGGCACACACACAGACACACACACACACACTTCCCACAGAGGTACTCACACTAAGACCGCTAAGGTGTTCTTTTAAGACTTACCCAGCCTCCTCTGATAATCCACTGTCATCCCACTGGGCATTGCTGTGACTCACAACCAGCCTTGGTGGTGCACTCAGTCTTCCTTCAGACACTCCCTGCTCCCCACACCCTCCCAGGGGCTTCTCAGCAGTAGCACATCCTCCTAGAAAACACTCTCTGACTGATTTGTCCTCACCATTTAGGCCTCTTCCATGTAAGTTCATTAGGCTCCAGTCAGTGTCTCTACTTCTTTGCCAGCCCCTGCAGCTCAACTTACTGTTCCAAAGTCAACAACATGAACTGGTGAAAGGCAACAGAAACAAACTTTCACATAGCATGCGGCTATTCTTGGTATAGTCTAAGTATGGGTTACAAGTGGTGCCGCGACTTCAGAGAGGCACTCATGGGATATCAGTGAGAGAATCGTCTACAGAAAAAAACCCAGCCTAACTGAGTCTTGCTCAGTGTGGTGACTTTGCTGGAGAAAGCTCAGTAAGAGGTTCCCTAAGACAGGGAAGGACAGGGTAGTAATGGAGGTGGAGAAGTTTAGCCAGAAACAAAGGTACATTTAGCCATTTCCATTGCTGCAGCAAAATACCTAAGGCTGTGCAGCCTCTGGCTTTGGAAGGCCAAGGGAATGGGGCCAGCCTCAGTTAACCTCTGGTGAAGACACGACAGGAGACTACTCCGATGACAGGAATGTGTGCCTACGTTGGAAGACAATAAAGTCAGGGAATCACTAGACCTGTGTTTTACAGCAGCCAGGGTCTCATGAGCATCAGCTCCTTCAGAGGACAGAGATCCATACGACCTCAAGAGAGCTTACATGGAAACAGTTGGACCCTTACAGGGTGTTAGAAGCAATGGAAAAGCAGGGGAGGCGTGGCCCCAAAGGCCCTGGCACTAGTGAGTCCCCCATTTCTATCACAGTCTAGGGGGATAGCAAGAACAGATGTATGGGTGGGGAACAGGGAGGACTGTACAACCACACCTAGATGCATGTGATGCTGTCACTGAGAAACATCACAGGAAAGATAAGGGAGAAACCAATGGATTCATCTACCAGCCACCTTTGCTTCTCTCTTCTAGCCAGCAACCTTTCTTGACAGATAGGATGGAGAGCCAATGGTGGAAGGAGGAGGGATCAGAGCAGAGAGCACAGGATGGACACATAGGGGGTGCTAATGGGAAATCATCAGTGGTCTGCTTGTAACCATTTAACACTGTGGCAGTGTTTCTCTACAGAGTGACGGATGGGATAGCCAGTAGGGTATGTGCTGTGAGGGTGGAGAGAAAGAGAAGAGACACAACATGTGTCCACCAATCCTTACAAGACAGGGACAAACAAACAAAAGAATTAGTAGATCAATGAATGGATGGTACCAGTGGGTGTGTGGATAGATGGATGGATGGATAGATGGATGGATGGATGGATGGATGGATG
>LOEQ01000157.1:476953-496224 GCA_001685075.1 Bramus lutescens
TGTGTGTGTGTGTGTGACTCCTAAGGCCTGCGTGAATAATTCCAAATCAAACATATTCACATTATTAACTTTTTAAAGTTTATTAGTCTCAGTGCTAATGAACTCATTCATCCCTGGCAAAAGCACACGGCCCCCTAATGAAATGTCGATAGATAGATCGGCAGCAAAGAGAGAGCATCCAACAGCCAATGCCAAATTCNTCCACTTGGCGGCGGGGACTGGAAAGAGGCGATCACTTCCAAAGAGATGTTTGGACACAGCAGACCAGGGTGTCCGCAACCAGGATTCCACTCGGCGTCGACCACTCATGAGCCAGTCACCACGTCTTCCTAGGATTCCGTTGTACCGGAGCAAGTGCTAGAGACAGCTCAAGTTCATCTAAGGCATTCTTCTCGATTGGACTTTAACACCGCAGCCAGGCACACTGTCCCCCAACCTTCACACAGGAGCTACTGGGTTGGTGTCTGTGCTTGCGTGCACAGTGTCTTACACTTCAGCGGCTGCCTACTCCAGTGCTGGTTCATTCTCTGCAGATCAAATTAACTTGGCTCCTCAGGAGATATTATGCCACAGGTTATGGGTTTTAATTTCTGGCCTGTTCCAACATTGCCCAAGTTCAGAGTTGTAATGAGTTTCCTAACCTGCACTGGTTTGTGTCAGCCTGTGTGACAGGGCGTTGAGCACACAACAGAAGATTATAAAATGGAATGGTCTTTAAAAAAAAAACTATAAGCTGGCCTTCCTTTCTTTCAATTATCAGTTTTGAAAAGTAACCCAAACATGGGCACACTTCTGGAGATGGTGCTCTGAACTGCCCAAATTAATTCTTCAACATAAACTTCCTGTCTACGTAAAATGACAGGCGTTTTTTTTTTCCCCCTATGTTATCTCCAATCTTTGAAAATGTGCAACAGCTAGCAAGCTGGGGCGCTTGCTCCTCACTGCTTCATTACTGAGCTAAAGCAAAAATAATAATCATAAAAAGCTTGTGCTTCTGGACCACATAAATTATCTCCAATTTTCCTCATTATTTTCTTCTGCAGGGCATAAGGAGATTGCCTGTGGTAAAATATGTATCAGTACAAAACAAATAGAAAACAGTTTAAATCACTGAAGTATTTACCTTTTAATTTAAAAAAATAGACATTTTAATCCTATTAATGGTAAATTATATTACCTAGTGTGAAGGCTGACATGAAAGAAATATTTGAAGCATGCAGTTAATTATGATACCAAGTGACACATAATATTTATGCTCCTCTCGTGTAGCCTGAATGATTTTTCTTTCACTAACTGTGAGTCACACACTGATTGAAGTCTTGAAACCAATGTTAAGACGGACTCCAGGCACGCCTGCCATCGCGCTTCAGTCGCTGGATAATTAATGCTACAAGGTCTTGCCATGGTGTATTGCTTTATTGTCCTAATTTTGCACAGAGGGGGAAAAGAATCTTCCTGTGAAGTCTTTTCATTGTTGGTCTCTAGCCCAGAGAACCTATGAGAAGACAGCACAGAGCAGCACAGCCTGGAGTCTGCAAGCAAATTTCGATGCAGAGCAACTGCACCTGTGTGAGGCTGTGACGCTGTCTCCACCAAGTCCAAGGCGTCCTGAAAGCCTCAGCCCTCTCTGAGCTGCTTCAGATATCCATATGTATTTCAACCCAATCCAGAATTAATTATCAATGGTTAGTCTGTTCGCCGAGTGCCTGGTGAGGAGCCAGGCAGTCACAGAGAGATGGATGTGCGATGCCGTTGGTACCTTGCTGCTAGGTTACCCACCACCTGTGACCAACCCTGGGCTGAAGCAACCTGGAGGTTAGTTCTGAAGCTTGGAGTATGAAGGCCCAGGCAGGGCCACTGCTGGGCAGAGTTGCAAGCTGCAAGATCCGTCTCTTTATTTCCCACATAAAAGCTTCTGTCTGAAATGATCCTAGCAGGTTCTACTAAGCCTTGTAATCATAGCAGGGGTGTCCCACTGACTCCTATCAGTGGCTCAGCGAATGCACTGCTTGCCCAGTGGTAGCTCCACAGGGTGTTCGAACAACCCATTTTTCACTCTGCGAGATGTAGACGTTTCACAGAGCTCCTTGGTTCCTTTCGCAGCTTCATTCATTCATTTCATGACTTGCAGCCCCTCCCCCCCCAAGAAACTGAGTGGGAATCTCATTGATAGTGGTGATGGGCCTTTGATCCAAAGAGGTTCCCTTTAGAAGGTATTTTAAAATGGGAAGATAATAAAATTGTATACTAGGTGGTTTAAATCGCTTATTGTTTGCATTTGATTTCTACTTGACAGATTGTGTGCATCAGGAATATGCCACAAACTACCTGTAATTTGATATAACAAGAGCTGTGAACCCCTGAACCCCTGCTATGTACACAATGCCTTATGCTTGGAGGTCCCCTCTGGCTTCATAATCTGTTTGCAAAGTCAGCATTAATATCCCCTGAGGTCAAGACTGAAGCTGAGGCTCAGAGAGGCTAAGAAAGTTCCTGAAGAATCAACAGCCAAAAGGCAGAGGAACCATCATTGGAAGGCAGGCAGGTGCTCGGTCCCACTAGTGTTGATAGTCTAATAGTTTATTGCAGCAAGATTGTTACACAAATATTAACAATTGAGTGAAAGCAGAGAAATTTAATTTCAAAATCCGTTATAAATCAGAGAAATTATACCACCAGACCTCACCCAGCTGGAAGATACTCAGAACATTTAATAAAATTTTCAAATTATAATCACATACATTTTTACAGAGGTATAATTTGCATGTTGTGAGAATGTACAGAGTGTATTTCAGGGTACCATTGGTAAGTGTTGACAAGTCTAGGCTCTATCCTGAAGGAAAACATATCCACGGCCCAGAGCATGTGCCCCTGTTCCTTCCTGGTCATCCCCCTGTCTACCACATGGGCAATTGTCATTTGAGTCCCTTCGGGCCCCTGGTCTCTTCTTGGATCTGGTGGAATCTCATGGGATTATATTCATTTCACTTCTTGCCATCAGCAGCCTCGGTAAGCTGAGTAAGCTGTGTCCTGCATATAAGGATATGATTAAGGAGAGCGCCACAATTTTATTGTAAGTTTTCACCAGCACGCCCAAGACAGCAGACTTCCCATTACAACAAAGATCTCTTGTTTTGCCGTTTAATAGGTACTTCGCCTCCCTCCCCCACAATCTTCCATGCTTCCCCGTTTCAAAACACTCTGTAGCTGGAAACCCAGAATGCAAGTTTTGCTTTGGTGTCATTCACATAGCATAAAGGACTGGGAGTCTGCACGCTTTTTCTGTCTGTCCAGGGCTCATTCCTTTTATCGAGGCAGCTTGTTTACGGGTGGGCTAGTTTGTTTAGACATGTACCAACTGAAGGAACTACAGACTCCTCTGCCTTGGAACAAGCTGAAGGGCAGGAGGTGAGGGACAAGGTCAGCCATTAGCATCTGTGTTCAGTATTTTCTTGCAGTTTTATTCTCTGGAAGAACTGCCCAAATGTCAAGTTGCAGAGTCGTATTGAAATTGAATGTTTAGGGTGTTGCTGTTTTAACTGTATATCTGCTGCCCTGTGGTGAATTCCAGCAACAAGAGTGACTCAGATCCACAGCAGAACTTGACACTGCCCTGGCTGAACATACGCCATTCTGACAGACGGGCTTTCATTCACTTGGATTTCGTGGATGGTCACACATCCCAACACCTCTTCTTAAGCGAGTTCAGTATAGTGTGAATGACTCTTCTCATGTCTCCAGCATAGTTTTCAGTTGAACTATTTACTTCTCACTGTTCACCTGTGGAAAGTTTATATGTAAGAGGTGTTAGTGGTCCCCATGCCCTGCAGATACTTCGCCCAAATCAATCATGTGTTCAATGAGAGGTTCTGCATAAGCTTCTGAGCTGTATTCCTTTTCAGTTTTGATGAAATCTACTGAGATAATTTCTTCCTTCATAAATGGTTTTTTTTAGTATGAACTCTATCCATCCCTATGGTACCAAAAATCCTTTCTAGTATTTCTTTTCTAAAGTATCTACTTGTTGTATTGCATTTTGATTCACAGTTCATCTGCTCATTCATCTGCAGGTAATTTTATAAGCTGTTGGAATTAGGTCAACATTCTCTCCATCTCTGTTTTGGGGGGGTGTCTGTGTGTTTGTCTGTGTCTGTCTCTCTCTGTCTTTCTCTCTCAGTCTTCCATTCCTGTTGGACTGTTGTTCAAACATCTTACATTAGAGTCTTTTCTTCGAACTGGGATTTTTGTCTTGCATGAATTTGTGTAGGTCTCATGATGTTGTCACAGTCTCTGCGAGCTCACATATCCATCAGCCCTGGAAAACACTTGGGGTCTTCCACCACCTCAGGCTCTTACAATCTTCCTGCATCTATCTCATAGATCCTTAAACCTTGAGGAGCTATGTGATAAAGACATCCCATTGAGGGGACTCCCTAACGCAGAAGCTGTTTGCAATGGATAACTTTTGAGAGGGGGGACCATCAGTTTTCTTGAACTGAGTGGCACTGGGTGTATCAACCATACCAGTGCAGGCCTCAGGACCAGGAGCAATTGACCAACACAAAATGAGTTCCATGGTTTTGTCATTTGTTGTTATTGTTGTTTATTCTTTGCTGTGCCTTTTGTTATTGTTGTTTGGGTTTGGGGTTTGATGTTTTGTTCAATTATGTTTGCTTGTGTTTTAAGCAAAAGACAGAACCTGGAGTTGGATAGAAGGAGGCCAATAATTAGAGGAAAAATATAATCAAAATAAATTATATAAAACAGTTTTTAATAAATTAAAAAACAGGTCATTTCTTCCTTATCAATTTCCTTTTTATATTTGTGAAAAATAAGTTTAGTGTAAAAGTTCTGTCTCCATTTTCTATTGTGCTCTGTTACCTTCCTTTCCCTCATGGACAGAGTCCACCATTGGCTCTACAGCAGGGCTTCATCTCAGGAGGAGTTATTTCTCTGAATTCACTCTTCTTTGTCAGTATCATTCCCATTATCCTGGAGGTGGTGCTTTCCCACAGAAACTTTGGAAGCGTTTCTTATGCATAAGGACTCACTGACTTTTTGATACAAATAACCATTCTGATCAATACATGGAGAAGTAGCAAGCTCCCTGCTTAAATCTTCCAGCTTGTGAACATGGTGCCTTTCAGTATTTATCTGGGATTCCCTTGATTTATCATCAATAATATTTTATTAACATATATAATCATTTAGCTGGTGTGTGTTCATGTGTCGTGGTGTGGGTATGGAGGCCCCAGGGCAGCTTGAGGGAGCTGGTTCTCTCTTCCACCAGAAGGGTCAGGGATAGCAAACCTAAGGCTTGGGGCAGCACGCATCTCCATCTGCTGAGTCTTCTCATCAGATGAGAAGATGAATCCAGATGGGGGGGGGTTGGGAGAAAATGGGAGGAGTACAAGGAGAGGAAACCGCTATCAGGATATATGGTGTGAGGAAAAAAATTAACTTTCAATAAAAGAAAAGAGTGAGGAAATTTATAAATAAAAATTAAATGAATGCCATGAAATGGAAGATTAGATATTATAAAAGAAAAGCTAGTCATCTTGAAGGCACGTCCACAACCGAAAGTGAAACACAAAGAGGAAAGAGAATGTGCTAAAAATACAAAGAGAATCAGGAGTCTGGGGTTCCCCCCAGCTAGCGAGAAACAGAGATAATTTTCAACAGGCTTCCTCTCAAAACAGTGCTAGATGGAAGACTTTGGTGAGGAGTACAAAAAGGAAAGAGGAAAATGTAAGCATGAAAGAATGATTTCTTGCTTGTGTGTATGTGTCTTGCTTCAAGATTTTTGGTCAATATAGAATCTATACCAACAAAATTAGCCTCCAAAAATTATCAATGTGAAGCAAATACTTCCTCAGCCATGTAAGATGAAATAATTTGTTATCAGTTCAGCTATTCTGCAGAAAACATTATGTAAATCCTGCACAGAGATGAAATGACCCCATTTGGAACAATGGGTATGTCCTAAGTAACACTTTATGTATGCGAGGCCACATAGTCCCTTGTGGTAGAAGGGATCCCTGTACACTGTGGCAATTTTGCAGAAAGCTTGGAGTCTATTCATCATTGCAAATGATAACTATACAAATAAGTATAAAAGAATATGCCTCCTATTATTTAAATCCCTTTACAAGGTATTTGCATCCTTAAGGCAAACATAATAATTTAGGAATAACGTATTTGGCTATATTACCACAAGGCAGAGAGGGAAAATAAATTTATAGTTTTATAAAGTTCTGTATATATATGCACACAGACACATATTCATGTATAAGAGATTAAATGTGGACACAGTATACATGTGTATGTGGATATGTGTATATATGTGTGTATATGAGTGTGAAGGCTAGGGACCGACCTAGGGGTCATTTCTTTTCTCAGGAGCCATCCACATTTAATTATGAATAAAGTCTATCCCTGGGACCCAGGGAACACAGGTTAGGCTAGAGTTTCTGTCTAGGGAACTGCAGAAATACACACATCTCCATCTCCACAATGTTAGGATTGCAAGCACAAGCCACTGGGCTATGCCTTCTATGTGGGTGCTGGAGACCAGTTCTCAGGCTGCAAGTTTGCCTAGTAAACACTTTCCTGCCTGGGCTGTCTCCTCAGTCTCTATGAAATTCTTATGTCACATATGAAATTAAGAAAACGCTTGAAGAACGTTGTATACTATAAATAATTTTACTGTACATTCAAATATAACAAAGTATCACAGCTCACAAATCAACAGGAGACATAAAATGTAATAATAAAATGCTCAAATAGTCCAAAGACAACAGAAAAAGACAAGGAAACTGTACAAAAGTATATGACATTTCAGGAGATGACTACCAATATAATAGAATTTCAAACACAATGCATCAACCATTACATTAAGTATAAACTATCTAAATACTCATCTAAATACTCTAAAAGAAAAAGATTGTCATATGGGCTTTACACAACCTCCTCTAGCTATGTTCTACCAATAAAAGAAACTATAGGATAAGCAAGATAAAATGATGATATGTGAGATTAAAGCTTAACAACTGGAAAATAATATACAAACCATGATCCGTTAAAATATGGATAACGTGCTGGAGAGATAGCTCACAGTTAAGAGCAGTTGCTGCTCTTGCAAATGACCCAGATTCAGTTCCCAGCACCAAGAGAGCAGCTCACAACTGCCTGTGACCCCAGTTACAGAGGATCCTATGACCTCTGACTCCATGGGCATTTGCATCTCCATGGTTCACAGAAACTCATACAGGTTCACGCATGTACGTCATCATCATAATAAAATCAATTCATACAGAGTATGGAAAGTTTTATAAGTCCAATAACAGATTCAAATGCACCATGCAGGTACTGACCACACTGCAGGGAAAACTGGCGAGTTAAAATCACAAGTGTGGTTCCTACTCATCATTAGAAAGCCTGGAGCTGACTGCATGCGGTGTTACCAAGTCAAATAGAAACACAAGGATCCAGCTTTGAACACTCTTAAAAAGACAGCACAAATTCTTCAAAACATTTTAGCAAGTTACACAGGAAAAGAATAATTCAGATCAATCTAATTTCGAAGATACTATGATAATACACACAAAGTTATTAGGGTCAGGAAAAGTATTTAAAACTGATTGAAGAAGTAACTCAGTCTATTCTGATTCCAGGACGCAGAATATTCAAAGTGTGCTGCTTTTCTGTATAGCAGCAACACAGATTGGAAATTTAAGTGTGAAAGGTACAAATGTTTGCACGAACATCAAATTATATAATACTTACGAATCCCTCTTCCAAGAGATACAAAAGAATGGTACTCAAGAATCTATAAGGCATTGATATGAAAACTGAAGGTGCCAACAAGAGGCCTACAATTCCATTCAAAGTACCCACAGTGTTCTGCAGAAATTGGCTATCCTAATATATATTTTTGTTTGCTTGTTTATTTGTTGTTGTTTTGTTTTTCAAGAAAGGGTTTCTCTGTGAAACAGTCCTGGCTCTCCTAGAACTCACTCTGTAGAGCACGCTGGCATGGAGCCGACAGAGATCCCTCTGCCTGGACCTCTGCCTGCCAAATGCTGGGATTAAAGGTGTGCACCACCACTACCCGGCCCTACTGCCTCTTTCTGAAGCATGCCGTTTCAGACAGGTAGTAGCTCAATGGAAGAGAGAGAGGCAGGAAATGAATATAGACAAGTACTGCCAAATGAGCTCTGAAAATGTAATAAGGAAATCCTATAAAAAGTTATTTTTCTAATAAACAGAACAAGAAAATGAAAAAACTAATTTCCAGTGTACTTAAGAAATACTTCGACTATAGAGAAAAATTAAACTCCAGTGGATCATGAACTTAAATATAAACCCCAAACTACAAAAGTTTCCAGAAGAAAATATAAAGGAAACTTTGAACCTTTGGGAGCTAAGGAAGTATTTTCCCCTATGTCTTTAATCTCAGTGCCAAAAACAGGGTCCATAAGAGGGGGAAAAAAACCGTCAGTCAGATTCATGAAAATTAAGAACTTCTGGCCTTCACAACGCATCCTTTTGAGAGCTAAGAGACAAGATACAGGCCAGGGTAGAGTCCTTGCAAACTGTAAAACTCATAAAGGGCTTACATCTAGAATGTTCTAATGATTCACCATCCTCCTGAAATCAATTATAAGGAAACAAATGGTCTGATTTAAAATAATAAAAAAGGATTCTACAAACACTTTGGTAAAGACATGCAATTATCCAAAGGGTCCACACAAGGACCTCTGACAATGGTCATTGAGAAAACACAAATTAAAACCACAAGCAGAATTGGCCACACTGTTAGAAAGCCTGAAGCTGGCTGGACTCAGTGTTCCCATCTACACACAACATCTTCCTAAATCAGTTTTGAACACTCTTAAAAGTCAATCATTTAGCTAGAGATGACTTAGCAGCAGATCAAAGAGCTTGCCGGACAACCCAGCTGTGGCACCCAGAATCCGTGTAAGAGAGCAGGGATGGGATGGAGCAATTGTTCAATCCCAGAGCCCCTACAGTGAGATCAGAAACACAGACGAGAGAGTCCTGCCCGGAGTCTGCAGCAACCTCCACGTGAGTACTTGCACCCCCTTGGATTCCGGAGAGACATAAAAAATACTTTTAAAAGTCAATTATTCACTTCCTCATGGCCGAACATCCTTGAATAATTTACCTAAGATAAACGGCACCATGCACCCGCTAAAAGTCCAGAGGTGCGTGTTTGTAGTGTTGTCAAAAACTTGGTACCACTCAGTGCTCCACCAGCTGGAAGATGGTAAGGAGTTGTGTTGCAATGAAGGCTACACAGCAACAAAAAAAAGGAAAAAAAGTCCCAAAAAGGGATACCCAAACCTGAGTCTCAAATGCAATATGCTGAGAGAAAAGAAGCCAGTCACAAAATGTCGTGTATTACACATTATTTATTTGATGTTCCCAAATGGTGGGACTGTGCTCACAGAGGCGCCAGGACTCTTGAAGGAGGAATGAAGTTTTGGGAAAGACACGTGTGCCTACCTCTAAAGTCATGAAACTACACACAAGAGAATCTGGCATGATGGCTCAATAGACGTCACTTTTAGCATCAAAATCAAAGGCTGACTGAGAGTTCCAGCTGCCCTGCCTCTACCCTTCTGTCGTTGCTCTGCGTGGGAATTGGAAGGTGGGTGGCAGTAGCTATGTTTCCGCCATCACTGGAACAGCTCCACAGGCTCTCGCCTCGGCCCAGGAAAGCCCGTGTGCCACCCGTCACTCCAACCCTCTCTGCTGATTCCCTCGTCTCTCTTGACCATTTCCCACTATGGAGAGCTGCAGCGGTGTCCCCCCGATTCTGACNGGCTGCCCCTCTAGCTTTTAACCTGCAGTGTGGGTGAGACCATTGTCCATTTAACCCCGGCTCCGCCGATTGATCGGTTCCTTCTGTCCTTTCCAGGGACCCTGACGCCGCAGGCGCCATTTGATCCTCACCTTGGGTACCGCAGGGCTCATGCTAACTTCCCTGCTCCCGTCCTTAGCACTTGGGCCACTGGGAATTCCATGGTCTTCCAGGTGCCAGCCGCTGAGATCGGCTTGGNTTGGGAAAAGTATGGCCCCACGATCCTCTGGCAGCGTCCATTCGGTAGTCCATTCCCCAGCCTGATCATCTGGGTAATGTTTGCTGGAGAAATTTGGGGTATTCTCTGACTCATTTTCAGCGTGCCAGAAGCAAACCCGAACCTCTGTCCATTCCCCTTCTGCCAAGTCTTACCTCAGTCCCTCTGGGTTCTCAGACATAAAACATCTCCCAGATGGAAACCGAATCTATACCCATGGGCTCTTGGCCAGGTCTCTATGAGTTCCCTGTGCGTTTCCACACCGGCCAAACTCACAGCCTTCTTAGGACCTGGAAACTAGGCACGAGGGGAGAACAGTGAAATCCAGCTGGTGGCGAGCTGCTCCACTCCTTTGGGATCCTCCATGCCAGGAGGAAGTGGAAAAAGAAGTCACGGCTGATGGGGAGAGACGGGCAGTGCCCGGAACTGAAAGTGTCTGAGATTCTCCGGAAGTGTGTGGAACAGCTGCTCCGTCAGTGCAGGAAGTTGAGCCTGCTCCTCGTGGGGACATAATTCATCAAAACCACAGGGTCTTCAGACATCTCGTGGTAGAGTTCTTTGGACTCTGGATCATGCATCCTGGCCCAAGTGCTGATGGGACCTGGTCTCAAATCAGGGTTTCTCTGGGAAATAAGATGCATTCTTAAAAGACAAGGAAACAGTGCCCCATTCCTGCTGAGTTAGCATGTTTTAAAAGATTGAAGCCAGATCATTGGATATGTATTTTGGTAGTGTGTGTGGTGCTTGTATGGTATGTGTGTGTGTGTGTGTGTGTGTGTGTGTGTGGTGTTTGTATGGTGTGTGTGCATGTGTGTGTGGTATGTGGTATGTGTGTGCATGTGAGTATGGTTTGTATGTGGGGTATTTAAATGGTATCTCTGTGTGTGTGGTATGTGGTGCATGTGAATGCGTGTGTGGTTGGTGTGCAGGGAGGTGTTTGCATGCTCTCTGTGTGTAGTATGTGGTGTATGTATGTATGTGGTATTTGTGTGTCTGTGACATGTAGTGTGTGTGTGGTATTTGTATAGTATCTGAGTGTGTGTGATACATGGTATGTGTGTTGTATGGTATGTGGTGTAAGTGTGTGTGGTTGTGCACATGGAGGGTTTTGGCTTGTGTGTATGTGTGTTTGTATGGTATCTGTGTATAAGACATGTGGTGTGTGTGGGTGTGTGATGTTTGTATGGTATCTCTGTGGTATGCGGTGTGAATGGTATGTGGCGTGTGTGTGGTGTTTGTACAATATCTGTGTGTGTGGCATGTGGTGTTTATGTGTGTGTGTGGTATGTGGTGTGTGTATGGTGTTTATATGGTATCTGTGTGTGTGGTGTGTGTGTAATATGTGGTGTGTGGTGTGTGATATATGGTGTGTGTGTGGTGTATGTATGGTATCTGTGTGTGGCATGTGGTGTGTGTATGTTGTATGTGGTATGTGGTGTGTGTAATATGTGGTATGTATGTGCTATATTTGGTATGTGGTGTGTGGTATGTTGTGTGTAATATGTGGTATGTGGTGTGGGGAGTATGTGGTATATGTGTGTGTATAGTATGTGATGTGTGTGTATTGTATGTGGTATGTGGTTTGTGTAGTATGTGGTGTGTAGTATGTGTGTGTGGTATGTGGTATGTGTGTAATATGTGGTGTATGTGTGTAGTATGGGGTGTGTATATGTGTGTGTAGCATGTGGTATGTGGTGTGTATTGCTGCTCATTGTTTTGAAATTGCTACTTCTCACCAAAATATCATAGGAAATGGATTCTAAAACAAAGAAAATCCTTAATTATATCTTTTCTTTAATCAGCCCAGATTATGACAAGACAATTTTTTCATCACCACATCACCGATAACTGCAGTCCTCGAGCGCATCTCAGTTGGAATTCTGGTCTGTCACCTGCACAGCAGGCACGATCTGTCTAGAACCAGGGCCAATGCTGAGCTTGGGCTTAGAGTCAGAAACTGCAAAATTTTTTAATTGTGGCAGTTGCTCGTGATTTCTGGGTCCTGGTTACTTTGGTCACAGACCTGGGTGCATCACTTTGCCTTCCTTGCTGGCTGGAGGAACAAGCTGACAGCCAAGAGTAAGACCCTTCACCTGCACAGACTGCTGACTCCATAGAGAACCCTCTGCAACATGTGTCCAAAAACCATCCAGAACTCTGACCACTATGGAAGAGGACAGAGCAAGTCTATAATTTTAAAATGGTAATATAATGGTTTTCACATGCATGCTTGTATAATAGGACATATGCTGAGATATGGGATGTGTGTAACACACATTAAGAGTAATGTAGACTTGGGAAAAATACATGTGTGTGTGTGATGTATTTTATTGAGATTGTAGATCCTTGTGGTATTTGAATATTAAAGCTGAAATGGTAGAGGGTCCATTTTTTTAAATAAATACTAATACTTGAACAGTCATTTACATCCAGCTACTAAACAGAGAACAGCTCAAAACCCTGGAATGTGTGCAGCCCTAAGGATTCAGAAGGCAGGATCTGGGACCCTTGCCATGCTCCACTCCCAACCTTTCATGATCAGGAGTGGGTCTCTGCACAGGGCCTGGAGTGGGGAAAGCCTGGGACCCGCCTCTCTTGTCCTCAGCTTACAAGGTTAGAAAACTCTTCATTTGGTCATTACCAACCATTTGTTCCTTGTTTGTCCAGGCTTGGTGGCAGAGTCTCCTTCTTTTCCATGTCCTGGAATCATTTTAGTTGAGGGTGGCAATAGTCCCTGTATGGGGGGTCTCCAAACCACATCCAAGAACATCCAGATCACAGACCAATGCTGCACAATCACGCACACTTGCCCTAATTTCAACCATTAGTTTCCAGAAGGCAAGAAACATGTTCTTTTGCACATGGAAACCTCCAGAACTTTCAAATGGCAAATTCATTAAAGAAATCTATTATTTTAACAAAGTCTTAAATAAAGACAAAACCACCTGAAAGTGTCCCACACTCTCCAGCCTGGACTCGTGTGTATGCTTGCGTCTGTTGCTGTTCTAGACAGAGCTATTCCACTCACTTCACACAAAGGGGAAGGCTTAAGCTATCATGATGCTGCTTTTCCTGCCTCACCACGATTCAAATCAATAGGAGGCAGGGACTCTAGAAATGGGACAATAACTAGAGAGTGTTGTGAACCTATGGAATTGACAGATATTTAGGGATCACCAGAATCATTCACTACAAAGACACCACAGATCTCCCCCATCTGAAGACACTCCTGGGGTTAGAGAGATGGTCCAGTGGGCAAAGGTGCTTGCTATGCAAGCACAAGGACCTCAGAATGGATCCCCTAAACCTCCGAAAAGCCAGGCATGGCAGCACATGCCATAACCCCACATGGGGAGGGAGACTACAGACTCCCAGGGGATCATTCACCAGCCAATCTAGACAAATGGGTGAGCTTCAAGTTTAATGAGAGATCCTGTCTCAAGAAATAATGTGAAGAAGACACTGAAAATTGACCTCTCACACACACACACATGCATGCACACACACATACACATATATGCATACACATATATACATACACATGTACATACACACATATGCATGCATACAAATATACATATGCATGCACACACATACACATGTATGCGCAAACACATACACACATATGTATGCACACATACGCACATGTATGCACACACATATGCATGCACACACACATACACACATACACGTGTGTGTGCCTGCACATACTCCATACACCACACCAAAATTATTAATTAATTAAAATGGTAAATAAATAAAAGATGCACATGAAATGGCCATTACTGAGACCTACAAGGATATCTGTGTAGAAAGATGAACTAGAATTCTGTTTTCAGCTCTAGCGCCTGCCTACCACTCCTAAGCGTGTGTGTTTCAGCTATCACAGACTCAGAAGGGGTGCAGGTTGTCCCTCTGTGCAGTGAGCATCCTGCCCCGTGGACTCCTCCTGCTCACCACATGGAAACGAATGGTGTGTCTGTGGGAGATGAGGAGCTGCCCGTGGCAGGAGGCTCCAGATCTCCATCTGGAATCCAGTATTTGAGTTGGATATTCTTAATTAGTGAACTTGGGTATCACACCCCTTGGTGCGAATCCCATTCTAGCCATGGAGTCATCTGGCATTCCATCCTCTGTACGAGCTCCCTTCTTCTCAGTGTTGGATGTTGTTTTTGGAGATGTTGTCTGTGTGTGTGTATAAGGAGTGTGCCTCTCCTGACTGTATTTACCGTAGCACCCGAGGTCCGCTTTGTGTCTGTAGTCTGTAGAGGGCATTCAAGGCCTTTGACCTCCACCTAACCTCCTCTTGACGCTACAGGCTCTTCTTCGCACACTTCCCTATAAGCTTGTAAGTTTACCAGTACGGGGGAGGGGGGCACTGGGCAACTCAGTAAGAAAGGGGCGCTAATTGCTTTGCTGTCCACTGGGAGTCAAAAATTCACCTGCTCTGTCTTTCTTTTGTGATTGGCTATTAGGGGTGGATCTGAGATAAGTTAGTGGTAAATATCATTAAAAAGCATTGCATGAAAGTCTCAAAGAATTTATACATATATATTAATTATTATACATCTAGAGTACATACACACAAACATGCACGCATGCACACACACATATTAAAAAGGCCAACTCCCTTAATGAGTGGGTGATCATGAACACGTGTCTGGCCTACTATCCTGAAGGCTTCAGGCAGCAGCCAGTCCGGGTGTTTTGGGGAGTGGTAAAACTCCTAGAATTTTGCTCTTCTAACACTCGAGCAAAGTGTCTCACTTTCCCTTCAGGGTTAGAAGTAAGCACAAGAAGATGCTAAGTCAATTAAGGGGAGGAGGAGGCAGAAAATATGCTCGGAACTCAAACATGTAGGAATGACATCACTCACAAAGCAGTCATTAAACTCCGAGGCAAACATTTGCTCTGGAAAGGTGGCATCACTGTTGACTGGCTACCTTCCTCACAAAAGGCAAACCAGTCACCTTGGAGCCAAGACAGAGAAAGGCTGAAGTCTCATGTGATCGCTTTGCACAAAACATGGCTGAACCTCATTTGAGATCTAAACCACGACATAAGCAAAGCCCGACTCCATGTTTCATCTCTGCTTTGTCTCAAAGGACGTTCTCTGCCCTGGAAGCTCCTGGATGGCGGTGTCCTGGTCTTGTCCTGGGTGTTCACAGTGTTTCCTGACATGTTTCAGGGGGTTCTCAACCCACTTTCTGAAACACAGGGAGGAGCTAGGTGCTGTCTCCTCCTCTGTGCTCACCCCACTGCTTTGCTCATTCCTTCATTTGTCTGCAGCACTGCTGCCCGCCTCTCTATGGTGGTGACAGCAATGGTGCCCAAGCTTCTCAGGCTCCCCACTCATCCCATGCAAAGCCTGGCTTCCTCGCATGGACCCCTAATTTCACCAACTCATTTTAGCAGACAGGCAAGCGGAATCCCCATCCCTCAGGTGAGTTGAAACATGGCTGCAGCATCAAAACCACTGTGGCAGATGAGATAGACTAGTCTCTCTGCTTTATTCCTCTTGATGTTTGAGAGAAGGAATCAACTTCCAGATTTGGTACAAAGTCCTTTAAAGGTCTTGGAAGAGCAATAAAGTATTCAATTGTCCCTTACCAGAATCATCCTAACCTTAGGCCCAACATACTGGGCTGTCTCATAGAAAGCTGAGTCTGTGAACAGACAATCATGCTATGGAGTTGCTGCTCCAGTTCTGTCCCCTTCTTCCCCTGGGGAGAAGGAGCCACAGGAAGTTAACCCGCCTGGAAATCACAAGAGAAGATGCAGTGCCTCCTGCAGAGCTGCCATCTCAGGGAGTTAGAGCCAAGGGTGTATTCATTTACCCTCCCTGCGAGCAGTGAAAATTAGGCAGCATTACTTTAGCACTTAGTTTTGCTCGTATTATTTTGGTTTCTCCTCTTCATAGACAGGTGTCTCTACATAACCCAGACTGGTTTCCAACTGTAGATTTTTCTGCCTCAGCCTCCTGAGCGCTGGAATGATAGGTCTGAGCCACCATCTCAGCTTTCACAATGTTTCCTTTAGCCTTTCTGAGGAAGTTGAAGGCCCCCTCATCCCCTGACTGGCCTGGATGATGGCTCAGATGATGACAAAGGAGGGACAGCTGCATTTTCATTTTCTGCTTTGTCTCATTTTGTTCTGATTTTTGAGACAGGGACTCTCGCGATAGTGTAATCTGGCCTGGAATTCATAATGTAGCCCAGGATAGCTTGGACTCAGCAAGGCTTCTGTCTGGGCCTTTCAAATGCTGGGATTATAGGTGTGAGCCATCACACCTGACTTTGCATTTCACTTTTTATAATGCTTTAAAACTCATTAATGGCATTGTATAACTAGAGTGAACTTGATTTATTTCAAGATGCAACTCATTGGCAACTTTAATCAAACTGAGAATAAAGACTAAATTAAGAGTGAGTGAGAAGTTGAAAGTTCTTCTACATAAATTCATTTGGGACTGAAAACAAAGAAGCTGCTTGATGATGAAGATGCTAGGCTGTTTGTTTGGTGGGTTGGTTAATGGCTGGTGGGGTGGTTGGTGGGTTGGTTGCTCATTGGCTGGCTGACTTGTTGGTGAACTGTTTAGTTGCTTGGTGGGATGGTTGATTGGATAACTAATTAGTTGGTGGGTTGCTTGGTTAGTGGGTTGGCAAAAAGGTTGGTTGGTTGGGTGGGTGNGTTGATTAGTAGATTGGTTGACTGGCAGGTTGGATGGCTGGTTTATGAGTTGGTTGGATGTTTGGCAAGCTGGTTGTTTGGTGGGTTTGCTGATGGGTTAGCTGATGGGTTGGCTAGTTGGTTGATTGGTTGGTAGGTTGGTTGGCTGATTGGCTGGCTGACTGCTTTGTTGGTTGGTTGGTTGGTTGGTTGGTTGGTTGGTTGGTTGGTTGGTTGGTTGGTTGATAGGCTCTTTGGTTGGTGGGTTAGTTGACTGACTCTTTGATGGATTGGTTAGTAAGCTGATAGGTTAGCTAGTTGGTTGGTTGGTTAGTGTGTTGGTGGGTGGCTTGGTTGTTTTCTAAATTAGTGTCCACACTATATCTGATCTATGAGGCTCATACATTTAATCTCTCTTATTAGTCAGGTGAGCAACAGTGGAGAAAATTGTACCATATAAAGACTGGGACATGTCTTAGTGTTGGCACTCACCTAGTGTTCACAAGGCCCTGCCCTGGTCCTGAGTGCTACAAAAGCAAACAAGAAAATGTACGTGCACAACTCCTCCGTGCAGTGTTATCCCTTCACAAACACCTCCAATGTTCGAAGCTGTTAATAATGCTCCAAAAATAAACCTTCCATCAGTTCAGGCTCACACCTATGTGGGGGGGGGGAGACTGAATGTGTTGCCTACTAGGACTTAAATAAACCAATCTGCTGTAAGTTCTAAGTCTCTATAGGGAGTCCTTGCAAAAGGCACTCTCAGTCCCATGTATACCTGCTGCGGAAGCTCAGACACAGCGGCCAAAAGGAAAAGGTATAATAAAAACAGGTGTAGGGGGGAACTCAGCAGTGGTGTCGCGCTGAAGCCCTGCACGCTCTTCCATTCTTTGCCTGGCACTTGGCCACCACAAGGGCTTTTAAGCAACTCTCCTTAAAGGTCCAGGCAACATCCCAAAAGCAATTGCTTTTTATCTGTGTTGGTGACGGGCGGGAGGTGGGGCAGGGGAAACTCACTACAGCAATCGCGATTTGTATTATCTTTTACACGTTGGCATTCAAGGACCAAGTTTTCAAAAGAGAAAAGTAGACATCAGCGTTGCCATCTGGCAGATCCCCTCTGGACGTCAGCCTGGAATCCTGTGAGCCTTACTTACATTACAGTGCTCTGCATACGGGGTGTGGCCCCCTGAGCCCGCCTTTGAAGCTTAGGTTCAGAGTGACAAGCCAAGTCACAGGGTTCCTACTGCTCCAGGGTCTGGTGTGATACTATAATCCCCTGCTATGGCATCTCCTCTGGCATCAGCACTCCCCAACAGTGCTTACTCGGCAGGTGGCTCTCCCATCACCATGTCTTGGCTGCTGCTCTGCTGCGGCTTGCCCCATTCTGTAGGCTGATGGCCACCCCCGGAACAGCCTTCTGTGAGGGCATTTCTTGTAGCTTTGTCCCCAGAGGAGAAGTAGAGAGAAATACTGACCACACAGTCTGCCCTGGCCCCTCATGAACATCTATTGAAAGTGATGGCTCTAATGCCTGGCATCTGCCAAGCTGTCATTCAAGCCAGAGGGGATTTGGACAGGGACAAGGCACGCATTGTAAAAATGACTCTGTGATCTAGTTTCCTGCGCTTGCCTTGAACTCCTAGGTATGATTAGGGCAGAAAACCTTATTTCCTGCAAAAACGACTTCACATAAATGGGAAAATGCACTGTATAAGGAGCCAGCGAATATTTTCCTTTGATTTGTGCCCGAAACATAAGAGTAGAGGGGAAAATCCCAGCTGTCTACTGCATTGTGCGAACATATACATGCATTTAAATTACTTATATCATTACTTACAGATGTAATTGTGAAATATGTTCTTTTTGCATTCAAAATTAGGGACTGAACAGATGGCAAACGCTCAGTTTAAAGCAATATGTCCATTAAAATAACCCGTACTGTTGGTGTTTAGTGCAACAATAGCAGCTAGTTCATTACAGCGGGGCTGTGCAGCGAGCGCTTGTGCAGGCAGAAGACAGTCAGGAAATGCTAGCCCACCCAGGCAGCAGACATTCGCAGACCCGGACACCTCTCCACTCCTCCTTCCCATCAGCCATGGCTCCAGACTTGAAGTACAGTTGCTCTGCTTCTGAGTTTGCTTCCAAAGGGGAAAGTCAATAAACAGTTGACATTTACCAATGCTCTGCTACTGGGTTGGGCCTCTCTCTCTCTCTCTCTCTCTCTCTCTCTCTCCTTTCTTCTCCTCTCCAGATGTGCTGAAATGTGTGGTTCCAGATGCAGCACCTTAACAGGACGAGGCTGCTCTGTCCTGCAGGATGGGTCAGGCTCACAGGCTAGCGGTGTGATACACAGAGAACTGCTCTCTCTACTTGGAGCTCAGCATAGCCTACAGGAAGCAAGGCCCCAGAGCAGGGCAGCTGCAGAGTCCTACTAACTTAGCTGCCTGGCTCTACTGTCACCCTGCCTGAATAGATCCCAGTCGCCTGGCTCTACTG
>LOEQ01000158.1:4621-31851 GCA_001685075.1 Bramus lutescens
AGTAGCTACTCATTTAACATATTTGGCTTGTGGGCTTCTGTCTACCGATCAAGTGTAGGTAAGATGTAATGGCAGTGGGGTGGGCCAAATCAAACCAGTCACCCAAAGGAACCATGTTATGATGGCTTTCCAGACCTACAGTGTCTGCCCGTCTGAACACAGCAGTGCTGGTCACATGATGTATTAAAATGGTAACAAGACATGGCGCCCCCTACAGAGTGGGACTGGAAACTTACCTTCCACTTGGGTGTAAGGCTTCCACTTGTAGAGCCACCCTCGGAAGTGCTTGCTGTTGTACTCGGCGCACTGGGCAGCACGGAAGTCTACACTGTCCAGAGGGCATTTCTGACTGTTACAGAGCTTCAGAGTGCGCGCGGAGCCCTGGCAAAACTTCCCTCCATGAGATGGCCTGGAAAACATATAGCAGCCAGAGATCAGCATTTCCTGGACATTATGTTTACTGGGGTGATGTAGCTGCTAATCCCAACGTCTTAGAGCAGGCTGTGAAGGGAAGCATCCTGAGTCCATCCTGAGTGTTGTGGTCCTGATGCTGGAGGACAAAGCGGCGTTCAAGATCCAGGCTTGTGTGCACTTGTTCATGGATTTCCAGGATGCCCCAGTGAGAGTAAGATACTGAGGCAGAAAGTCAGCATCATCTTCTTCCTTCTGCCAGATCCCTTCCGACAGGGCCAGGACCAAGTCAGAGAATCACTGGACAGCCACGAGCCTGCTGATTTCTGGGAAATCTCTAGGAATCTGGATGGGCACACTCAAGAGGACAGTGGAACCAAGGGTGACTTTGGGGCCTCATGCTTTACAGATAAGAGCAACAAAGTAGCATTTTACTTCCCTGGGTA
The DNA here is from genome assembly GCA_001685075.1 of Bramus lutescens. NCBI lineage: Eukaryota > Metazoa > Chordata > Mammalia > Rodentia > Cricetidae > Bramus > Bramus lutescens. Next base: position 5,479 of record LOEQ01000158.1, read on the forward strand.
GGTTACTATCTCTCTGGATCTAGTCCTTGAAATTAGGCTACTATCTCTCTGGATCTAGTCCTTGAAATTAGGCTACTTTGTTGTAAAAGTGACAATATTTGACAGAAAAGCAAAGCTTTTCATGAAAGAGTTGTTCTTGTTGAAGCTTTCTATTCATACTCTATTTCCTTTTTTTCTTTAAATAAAGGAGCCAGTTAGATAGCATCTTAGTTTCAAGTCATATTGTTAAAACCCAGTTCTGTCCTGGCCCTGCTGGCTCAGTTGTATTTTGCTGGGAGTCAGAAAATGGTAAGCATCATAAACCACATGAAAGAAAGAGTGGAATTCCCTTCTTAGCATTCTCATAGTATTGGATAAGTGATAGTGCTGCTACTAACAAGACTGGCTGCTGTGGGAAGGCTCATTCAGAAGGGAGAAGGTCATGTACATACCTGGGGTTGGTACAGAGACGGTCTCTGTGAGATACTCCTCCCCCACAGGTCCGGGAGCAGGGGGACCAAGGGGACCAATCTGACCAATGGCCATGGGTAGGCTTGGGGCCTTCGTCACCGTACTTCACACACTGTCCTCCACGACACCACTAAATATTTTAAACATAATTTTAAAATCATTGACATGAGCCCTGCATAGTTGGATTCAATCCATTTTTTCTTGCAACACCAAGGGGAAGGCGTCTTGTAAAATACGCCGACATTGGCATCTCTATGTGCAAGTGACATCTACTAAAGACACAGTTGGTATTTCTTTGTCTGTCTTTCCAAACCCAGCATCACCTGATGAATTGGTGTAAAGGGGAGAGGCATGGATCAGTCACTGCAGAAGGGTGATGTCAGTGCAGACAGAACTGAGAAACTGACATGAACATCTAGTCTGATTACTCATCTCTAAAGTCATGACCCCTGACTTCTGAAAAGAAAAAAAAAAAGGTTCTTTTCCCAGCTCCTAGCTTGCATTTTGAAGAGAGTCTCAGGGTGGAAAAATCCAGATAAAGAAGACTCCGGACTCTGCACCTTCTCATTTCTGGTCAACTCCTGGATTTTACTGCAAAACACCTGGGCTCAAGCAAACCAGCTTGTTCCTTTAGAGCACATTAGATGTCACCCAGCTTTCTGCAGGGGCGAGGCAATTGCTCAGGAAGGAATCCAGTCTCTTCCCATGAGGACTAGGGATGCCACCAATACCCGTTTTGTAAAAGAATGGCTCAACACACACACACACACACACACACACACACACACACACACACTGCTACTTTGTGATTTTGTGTTCTAGAACCTGTAGTATTGTAGTATGGCCTTAATATCAAGGAGCACATTGATTCAGGATATCTTATTAAGAATAGGGAAGATAGATGCCTTATCTGGTTTGTTGTCTGCATTAAATGAACAGAGCCTGGTTTGTGGGCAGAAAGTGCAGGCAACATAGTTATCTCTAGTATTTGAACCGATAGCTTGGTACTGAGGGAAAGGACACTTCTAAAATAGGAAATTGACATCATTTCAATTGCCTATTACTGGTACATGGGGTAAAACACATCAAATCAACTACTGACATCTGGCCATTGTTGATTCATACAAATGGTTTCGATGAATATTATAGAAATAGCAGGATACATGTAAGATGAAGCAGGAAATTGAGAAACATGGAGACAGGGGACTCAATGCAGGCCAATACAGATGAAGAAAGAGGGAGGAGCTACAAAGAACACGGAGGTTATTTGTTAAAGCCTCAAGTAATCATGCTATTGTCTATCGACCTAAAATTATACACAATACATGTGTGTGTGTGTGTGTGTGTGTATGTGTAGCTTAAAGAAAGTTATGTCACCAAGGCTGACAATACCCTTCATAAAAACCATAAACTAACAAAATTCGTGGCACCACTAGAAATCCCCTTTAGAATGGTTGGTCAGGATAGTCCTAGTGATCTCAAAACAATACAAAATATGTCAGCTGCCAATGCCCGATTCTCTGATGTTGAAGGTGAGACCCTGTTACTGAAGGCACTACATACTTAGGATACAGAACTTAGGTAATTTGAGCTGGATCTAACTTAAAAGTTTCCTCTCTTAAATCTAGATCCCATGGTACTAGAAAGTCCTATGCCAGATGCTAAGGAAGGAAATGGGCTTACCAGGCTGTGACATCGCAAAGACCAACATGGCACCCAACTGTGATACAACAGTGGCCAACATGGCACCCAGCTGTGATACCACAGCAATGGCCCACATGACAAGATATCAAGAAAGGTGCAGAGGATGCCACTCACATGTGGGTGGTAACCAACAACTGCCTGACTGTGGTACTAGTCACCTAGACAACTACCTGGGGCTAGTGAGCTCATGGGTCTTGAAGAGAATGTACCACCACCTCTTTGTTAGAGCAGCACCGTTCCTAACTGCATTCTAAATCCTATCTTTAAGTCTATGGATGGGTATAGCTCTCTCCCTTCATCCGAGGAGACCGCCACAGAGAACCACAGCTGGGCACCATGCAGAGAACAATCAGTTACAGGGCTCAGCCTCAGTGGATACGTCTGTGGCACAGCTCTTACATATCTTACAGCTCAGGGAACGTCTCAAAACAAGAAGCAGAAACCTGTAAGAATCAGAATGCCCGGGAGCATGCTGTGAATCAGTCTCTTGTGGGAATGGCTGCATAACCAACATCTGAACAGGAAGAAAGTCAATATACATGAAAACATGGAAAGGGGACACACTCACAAGGCCCAATCACTAGACAGGGAAGCAACTGACAACTACTGGCAGAGACAGAGTTTGGCACTCCCAGGGATGAGACCCCTAATTGGATGAGATCCCTAATTGGATGAGACCCCTAATTGTTTATCCAGCACAGAGTGCTTAGCCTCGAAACAAGATGCACACACACAATAAAAATGGTTTCAGCAGGTTGTGTATATATATTTGGGCATACGTACATGCATTATATATATATATATATGTCATTTATATATACACACACACAATACTAATTAGGGAGAAGAGGCTATCAATTTGAGAGCGAAGGTGCAGTCTAGAATGGAGCAACCCCAGTCCCTGAGTTGGGCCCTATATTTTGTAAGAGCTGAGAAATTGAGGTAAGGAGCGGAAATGCATGAAGTCACCTATCTGCTCCTGACTGTGCACCTGATGCAATGAGCTGTTTCAGCTGCTGTTGCCTTGACTCTCATGCTATGACCAACTCTAACCTGGAAATACGAGCTAAGTTCCTTCCAGTCAGGGTCTTTGATCACACTAACAGCAATGCCACCAGGACAGGGCACCATGTGATCTTGGGCACAACACTGCTCATTCAGCCTGGGCTTCTGCAATATAACCCCCGAGAAACCACTTCCACCAAACCAGTTGTAATTCTTTCCAACATGAAGTGGGGGGAAAGGCAGCATTTAAAATGTAAGGGAAGACAACCTAAACTACTACGGAAAATGAAACTACTTTGAAGCTAAATAAAATGTAGCAAGAATGTACAAGTTACATTGAGGGAGCTCAGCAGCTGTGTTACCCAGAGAGGACAGTATTTTCCATGGAGAGCACAGAGTGTCTGCGGTATGGACAACTCAGTGTGACAATAGAAAGGACACACATCTTTCCAAAGGAAGGCATGGTTGTGTTCCTCGTGTCCCGTTATCACCAGATGTCACTGTCGTGTTTCCGTGTGGTCACCACACTTGAATGCTTGGGACCATTACATAATGTTCTTTGCCCGTCAGAAGTTCCTTTTATTCATGGGCTCTTTCAAGAAACTAACACGTTTTTTTAGTGAAACTGACTGCTTGTATCACTAGAAGTCCTCGGCTGTCTCTTATGAATCTCGCTCCCAATGCGGGACACGGCTACAGAGCTAATTAGCACCACGGTAGACTGAGTGATTGCTGGAAGCTCCTCTTGGGGAAGCGCTTACAACTGAATGTAAATTTGGCTCTGTGCCTGAAGCGAGATTCAAGCGTATCTAGCTTGTGACGTACTTGGGAATTCAAACTGGGTAGGTAAGTGACATGTTTATGTACCCATTTCTCTTTTTCCCATTAGTGTCATGCCAAAGACCCACTGCATAGAAAATAGAAATCGAAAGTGATTGCTTTGGTACAATATATTTCTATTTTCACCAGTATCTTTGAGGCCAAAGCAGTACTGAACTGATCCTGGTCTTAGCTCGTTATGGGTTGGTCTCCCTTTTGTGGAGGACTCCCAGCCATCTCCTACTGTCTGACTGCTCCGTCTACCAATTCTATATAGCTTATTAATAGAGATATGAACATAGCAGAGTTACAGCGTCTTAGTAAGGATGTAGGTGTGCACATGTGTGTGAGAATACTAGTTATCAAATGCTAGAGTAAGAGGAAGGAGGATGTGGGGACTGCAAGATGGAGGTCTGGGTGGAGGAGGCTGCTGGAGTCCACACTGGGTGCCCTCTGCCGCTGGAGTCCACCCCTTACCATGTCCTGTCCACACTGGGTCCCCATGGGTGCCCTCTGCTGCTGGAGTCCACCCCTTACCATGTCCTGNCCACACTGGGTGCCCTCTGCCGCTGGAGTCCACCCCTTACCATGTCCTGTCCACACTGGGTCCCCATGGGTGCCCTCTGCTGCTGGAGTCCACCCCTTACCATGTCCTGTCCACACTGGGTGCCCATGGGTGCCCTCTGCTGCTGGATTCCATCCCTTACCATGTCCTGCCCACACTGGGTGCCTTCTGCTGCTGGCATGAACTTCGTTTCACATTTCCTTCCAACCCGATGGCACCACAAGGCCTTACAGATGTCCTGGAGGAGGAGAAGCCATTAGTGTCGCAGATGATCTGCATGTCTGTGATAAAATCCCAAGTCTGTCAGCAAATGGGTAGGGATGTCCCCTCAGCCACAGGGAGTAAAAGTCAAGAGGGAGCCAGAAAACCTGAACCCTGGCTTCCACTCTCCTGAACTCCATCCACGCAGCTTTATTATTTGTATTTTTGCAATTATGAAATTTGAAAACCATACTTTGGAAACCAAAGGGTAAGATAGGATTAATCTAGGCATTAAGGAAACCCATAAAAATGTAATTTAAAAAAAATCCAAATGACATTTTATCTTGTATTCTTCTCCATCCCAATTTCCACTAACTTCCTCACATATGAAAATTAATTTCTATGTTTTCTTTATTAATTCCTTTATGTTTGAAATCAGACTCTTGTGCTATTATTCAGACTGTCTCTGAACTCCACAGGGTCAAATGAACCTCCGGCCTCAGGTTCCGGAGTATCAGAGACCACAGGCACTGATACTGTACCTACTCCTCAGGTTTTGAACTAACCATGATCAAGACACTGCTGGCGTGTCCACATGTCTGTTCACCTGTGTGCAGGCCTGCACCTGTCTACCCAGTCACTGATCCATCCATGCAGGAGTCACGGAGGCACAAAGTTCTCACCATGTGTGTACCTACTTCCAGAGTTCCTGGCTACACAAAGGAGCAGCTAGCAGAAATGAGTAAGAGGAGAAACAGAAATGCGAAGGTTCGTTGTCTGAGGTTTTAAATCCCTCTCTATTGAATTGCTGAAACAGATGGGAACATGGAGGACCGAAGGCATAGCCAATATCATCGGCTAAAAGCAAGGTAAAGTATGGTGTGGACTCATAACCCAGTGTCTGTGGCTTGTTTAAGCAAACACCTTGTTTGCTGATCATGACAAGGCTCAGTTGTTTCAATTTGCTGCACGTAACTATTTCATCAATAATAAAAAGGCAGCCTACAGTTAGTTTGATATTGCTTGTAACTTAGAGATGGTGTTGGGATACCATTGATGACGTGGTGCACAGTCATGACATTCATAACATGGAGATTGGAAGTACAGTCTGGAAAGTCTAATCTTTAACAAAAGCTTTAGTTTTGTATGTCTTTCCCCTTAACAAATACAAGAGTAATGTGCGGGAAAAATTCTTGGTATTTCCCACAAAAGGGAAACTGGCCTTTAGCAGAACCCCAGCTGCGTTTAGATGATTATGCTGGATAGAGGAGAGGCAGGGGCATTACTAACACTTCTGAAGTGTTGAGGGCTTTCTGGAAGACTGTATATATTTCTGTGTATTTTATTCTTGATTTCATTATAAACTAGAATAAAAGAAACTTCAAAACTAGTTACTTTCATGTGATTTATGAGTAGCTTTCCTTGTGGTTTTAAGTAGAGCAAATTCCTAAATCTGGACACTCCCTGTCTAGCCAGAATGCATATCTGTGCTCCGTGAAGGATTTATGCGGGAGATCACTGGGGAGACATCCCTAAGACTGCAGAGGCATCACCCTGTGTGAGGAACTGCTCTATAAAAATTGTACTTGGGAAATTCAATAGTCAGAAGCCTCATGATGTACTGCCGTACCTTCTAGTAGACTGTGCTCATGTTGGGATGGGGGGGCATTGTTTCCTTAATACTATCTGAAAAAAATTGAGGAGTATTAATTTGCCAACTTAAACCAACTAAAAGTTATTACTGTGCTCCCACATGATAAATCAGAAAGAAAGATCTGACCTAATAAGCCAAGTCAGCTCTGAAACGAAAGCTGATACCCTCAGCAGTATCAACTGTGATCTGCTCTGCCAGGAAAGCATGTGTTTCCTGTTACATTGGGCTGGTCCCAGCATATAGGATTTGACATTTGGTAGGTGCCCAATAAATGTGGAATCCATCACTGTCAGTTACACTAAATAAAATGGTTTTATGAATCATAGTGGAGGAAGCATGTGACAGCAAGCACTTGCCTTTCTGAAGTCCAGCATGCAGAGCTTGGCTTTCTCTCCGAATTGCCACTTGCACTGTGTGTTTGCGTCGTACAACTGTCCCGGCAGCTTCTCCGGGTATTTATACTCTTTCACGGGCTTGGGCTGATCAGCCAGGCATATCGCTTGGGCAGTGCTGAAGCAAACAGGAGGCATTATCAAGGGGCACACATCCTTCCTCATGCCATCTAATGGCACATTTTGTTTAGAGAGATGCTTATTTTCTTTGTCACAGAGTTCAAGACCAAATTTTTTTATTTAAAGATTTAAAGCCAGAAGTCATATTTTTTCCTGAAATTGCTCACAAAATGTTTGATCTATCTAAGACAAATTGCTCTTCAATAGATATCTCAAGCTTACCATCAAGGAAAATGAAACTGAAAAATTGCGACCAGATGTTTAAAGTGAGAGGTTTCTAACACAGAAATGCTTACACACCCTTTGTGCCAGAACAGCTGGACTACAGAAATTGCTGTAGAAATCCAACCATAATCAAACTACTTCAAATACAGCAGCTCACTTCCTCCCCATCTTCAGAAGGGACTAGATACGGCTTAACCTCACTGGTAGGCAGCTGGAGTCTGACCTTTGCCCACAAACAGCATCTCTAAGGGTTTGGATTTGAAGTATCCCCTCAAAAGGCTCATGTGTTGAAGTATGATCCCCAACTAGTGGTCCTATGGGGAAATGATTGGCTCCTGAGGCCACTGGCTTCAACCATGGATTACCATGAGCTTCCCTGCTGAATGTGATATTGTGAAGTCAAATGTAGTTGAAGAAAGGAAATAAAACCTTCCACTCCCACCTCTCCTCTTTCTCTGTCTACTTTCTGGCCATTGTGAAGGGAGCAATCTCTTTCAGCACACACTATACAATAAACATTGCCTCGTGCCCCAAACTAGCAATTCGTGGCTGAAAGTTCTGTAACCATGAGACCAGAACACCATTGCATTCTTTAAAGTATTTCTCTCAGGTGGTTCATCATAGCAACAAAATATAATTAACACAATTTGCGCATTTATGGTGAGTATTTAATAGTTTTAAGCTTGCAAGTAGCAAATAAGTCATGCCTATACATTCCATGAGTCCACATCTCTCTAAACATCTCCCTGAACCCAAACGCTGTAATTACGACAGACTGAATCCCAGCCTAGGAGAACTTTGTTTGTCCTCTCTCATGATGATACTTCCAGACCCCACACCTTTGAGCTCATCAGTCTGCAACAAAGGTGGTGTCTAGTCCCAAAGCATTCACTGTGGATTCCACCAAACATTGTGGGGTAAAGTCTGGTGGCTCTCTGTAGTCTCTTCAGTCTATGAGGTCAGCACTCCCCAAAACCAAGTCTAGAGGAAGACATTAGAGGAAATTACAGACTGAACTCTGTTATGAAGAGAGTTGCAAAAGTCTTTTAAAAACATTAGTAAAGAGTTCAAAAATGCATAAAATAAATTGTAGTCTATAGCCAAGTAAGTTGAATCATAGGTTCAAAAATATAACATATACCACAACCATGTGGGCTCAATCCTGATTCAAAATTCAAAAGTCAGTTGGGAGGGGCAATCTGGAGAAATAACTCAGTTTTAAGAGTAGTGTTTGCTTTTCCACAGGATTTGTGTTCACTTCCCATCATCCACACGGTGGCTCACAACTGTTTGTAGCTCCAGTTCCAAGGGATCTAGCATTCCTTTTTGGTCTCTGTGGGTACTGGGCATTTGATGTGTGTTGGTCCACTGTATGCTGAGAATATGTGTTGCTTTTATTGGTTGATGAATAAAACTGCTTTGGCCTATGGCAGGGCGAAATACAACTAGGTAGGAAAGCCAAACTAAAGGCAAGGAGAAAGAAGGCAGGGTGGAAAGAGAAGCCAGCAGCTGCTGGAGAAGCAAGAGGTGAGGTAACAAACTTCCTGCCTCATGGTAAAATATAAACTATTAGAAATTAGGAGCTAATCAGTAATAAGCTGAGCAATCAGCTAAACAATTATAATTAACATCTAGCTTCTGAATGATTATTTTATAATTGGTCATGGGAACAGGTGGGACACAGAAAAGCTTCTCCGGCTACAGGTGTTCCTATGGTACATATACATACACGCAGGCAGGACACCCTTGCAGATACAATAATAATTAAAAGTTTAAAAGCATTAAAATAAGTTTCCATAACCCACTTTGTCAATATCACATGACATCAAGAGTTGCGAGATAAACATGTAGCAGAGCCCAACACCCATTCCTAGAAATCTAGGAGAAAGAGAAGAACCTCTCAACTTGATAAAGAGCATGTTCAAAAGCCAGAGTCATGATGAATCTTGTGAGAAGAGGAAACTTTCCTATTAAGGCCAGACACAGAGTACATTGCCTTCTCATTGATCATTTACAGCACTGTACCAGAGGTCCTAGCTCAGCTGACAGTGAGGGCAAGAGAAAGGATTGTCTGCAGATATGGAGAGAGGGAATGAGACTGTCTGTCGTCTGTGCAGATGACATGATTGTCTCACAGAATATGCAGAGCCACTAGAAAACTTCCTAAAACTAATAAGTGCTTTTAGGAAAGCTGCACCATGAACGGCTAGCACACATGATGGATTGCTATATATAAACCAGCAAGGAGAAGTAGAGCTCATTAGGAATGACAAGCATGGTGTCATTTACGTTGATGCTCTAAAAATGAAGCAGGAGTATAAATCTAGACAAGTACGTATGATATCTTTAAGCCAACAGACACTAACCCCCGATGAGAGAAATTGGAGAAGCGAATGAATGAGGAGACACTCAAGGTCCTTAGAGAGGTAGGGGAATCAATAAAGCAGAGATGGTGTCTGCTAGTTCTTGCCTTGATCAATTAATTGCAACCAAAATACAAACAAGTCATTTTGTGGATATGAAAGCTGGCTCTCAAATTTATATGGAGAAAAAAGAGATCTACAATAATCTACAGAAAATTTAACGACAAGAACAAAGATGAAGGGAGATACCTCCTAATCTTAAGACTTCCTAGGTACTCACAATAATCAGAAAGAAAGTTATAGTGGCAAAATAACAGAATTCAGTCAATGGGACAAAATAGACCAGCGCAGAGAGAGTCCCACGTCGATATGCTCAACTCATTCTTGACAACAGAACAAAGACAAGAGAAGAGAAAACAACCATTTTAATAAATGAAGCTTGAATAACTAGATAATCGCATACAAAATTATATATACACACACACGTGTGCACACACAAACATACACACACATTCTCATCATGTCAGAGGGCTCATATAGTCTCATTTCCAGATTTGCTATAAACTCCTGGTGGTTAAATTCCTCTCGTTTTCACAAAAGGGTCAGGTATATTGGTAAATAGAACAGAAGAGAGGCTCTAGAATTGTGTCAGCCTGAACGGCCAGCTAACTTTTAAAACATCTCACGAACTTCATTGCAAAATAATTTGACCTTTATATAACTGTCCAGTGTTTCATTACTGTTAGATGCTTTATGTTCATACAATAAAAACAAATGAATGAATCCAATCTCTACATGTAGTAAATAGGATGAATCTATACATTTATCTTATGATTCTTTTCATAGCGAGTTAAAAAAAAAAAACAAGGAAGAGCAGCCCTCAGGACTCTGTGCCTGGAGACGGGCCATTGCTGAGAGGCATTAGACAGAGAAGACTGACGGGTCTAAATAAAGGCTCTGTAGCGTGACCTGAAAGAATTTACAGGACGTGACCACCATAGAGAGCAAAAGAGTTGTGTTCTTACTGTCTGTCTGTGTGTGATACCACAACAGTAGCAATAGTGTGGAAACAACGGCCGAGGCCAGAGACAGCGGGAGAGGGGGTTCAAAATCCTTCACCACTCTCAGGACTGCATTGCATAACACAAAGAGCCTGATATTTTTTTCCGCTTAGTCACAGTCCCTCATTTTCCAAAGGAGAAAGCAAGGCCTCTCAGAAAACATTCTCTGCTACCACAGATGCCTTTGAGAAGTGAGTTTACACAACTTAGTGCAGCTTGCTCACTCCGACCCCTTCCCTTTCCCTACATGGTGGTCCCTGTTCTCTCTCTTATATCTTCAGCACGAAGGTCAGCCCTGGCTAGGATTCCTCAAGGTGAGCACTCAACAGCATCTGGAGACAGTCGAGAAGGAAACCATCCCAATGGCCTTTCAATGGGAATCCCATTTCCTCACCCACAGAGTGGTGCTGAGGATGGCAGGAGAGGCCACTCCTCCTCACATCCTCCCTTCCTCCAGGAGGTTCCTTTCCAATGCATTATGCACTAAACCCTAGACTTGTATTGGTGATGGGTAGGCAGGGGCATTGACCCACAGGGCAAGATTCCGAATGAAGAAAAAAAATAAACTAAAGATGAGTCTGTGTTGTGAAATGTAACATGACGGTCTAGAGTCTCCCCAGGTCACTGGCTTCAGCACACAGACACGGGGAACGGAATGACAGGCTGTCGTTTCCCTGGGTCATGGACTTCACTGATCCAGACAGTGAGTATTAATGGTAAATGACACATTACTTCACTGGGTGAATTTCTCCAAAGAAGTATCTGTTCTTCTCAACTCCACCTAGAGTGGAGAAAAGCTGAGCTGGCCACCCCAGGCCCATCCATTTCCCAGATGCTGACCAAGGATGGCAGCGGCAGCTTACTCATGGCTGGGAACACATCCCAAAGGCTACCTAATTGGTGGAGGATAGAACACTATTTTGACTATGTGGAAATCAGGAAGCTAGCAACCACAGCATCAGACAGACAGGCAGTCCTGGGTTCCTCAGGACTGAGAACTCTAGGTTTCACAAATGTGAGGCTATCTGATTGAAAACTGTTTTCAATTTCAGTGACTCCCCATAGTGATTTAACAATGTGATGCTCTCTTGCAAAGCTTGATATTAAAAAAAAATGACAAGGCAGAATATTGCATGTGTATTTATTTGTAATTACAAAATCTACAAATTAGTAAAGTCCTTGAAGAGAGTTTCTTTACAAAAAGAACTAAATATTTTATTGCTTACCCTAAAACCAAACCAGCATATTTCAGAATCTAATTTTTCTCTTTCAGTATTGCTGAACAAAACTGGATTTTAATTCTATATAATCTATAATCTTTTTAAGATTTATTTATTATATATACAATATTCTGTCTGTGTGTCTGCCTGCAGGCCAGAAGAGGGCATCAGATCTCATTTCAGATGGCTGTGAGCCACCATGTGGTTGTTGGGAACCGAACTCAGGACCCTTGGAAGAGCAGGCAATGCTCTTAACTGCTGAGCCAATCTCTCCAGCCCTACAATCTAAAATCTTAATAGTAATTCTGAGAACCACATTCTGATTTGAAGATTACAATGCACTTCTAATATCCTCAGATGATTCTTCTGTGATCGGACAATGGTTTCCTTGCCATGGGTTTTCTTCTCAGTATTTTGATTCTTTCATGATACAAATTCTTACTACATACCCAAAATTTCATCCTCTAAACTTCTAAGTTGTCAGACTATAATTGAAAATTATAAAAACATTGAGATATTTGTCTCACAGGCATTGAGAAGAAAGAGAGCTGTGTAAACTTTGGAATAAGAACCAAGTAAATTATGGAAACACTTGGGTAAAGAAACTCCCATCTCCCCTGTTAACACAAGTCAGAACAGAGTCATGTTAAAGAACAAACTCTTCCTCCTTACAGGAAGTTTCACTGACACTGGGAAGAGATGAATAATTGCAAGAAAGAGCTAAAGACAATCCGCTGGGCCCCAGTGTGGGAGGGGATCCCAGGGAGCTCTCGGTGAATGGAAGGAGTCCAGATAAGAGGTCAAAGCCATTATCACCTTGTTTAATATGGCCCCAGCTAGAAAGAGTCAAGGTTTGAGAATAAGCGGCTTTGGGTGCTCAGCTCTAAATGGGACATGAACATCATCCTCTGTAAGTCCTAAGGAACACTGTGGAAAAGGGTGCAGAAAGAATATAAGAGCCAGGGGATGCAGGGAGCGGGAGGAAGGTGGGCTGCTGGGAAACACTGGTGTCCTTTGGGAATGGTATGGTCTTTGGATTTATAAACTCATAGAAACTATGGTTCTTTGTGCAAGACAAGACTGATATCCCAGCATGGAGTCTCAGCTGTCTCTGAGAACCCATGGACACTTAAAGATCACTGTTGGAAGGGGAATAAACTTTCTCCAGTGGTGTAGCCACTATTAACTCATCCATGTTCCAATAAGTGACCCCCACCTTTGCAAATAAAACCCTCCCTGGTGAAACTCAATGGGACACAAAATTAAAGCAACAAGAAAATAAAGCAGAAACAGAAGGATATATAGGTCTGGGGGGGGTTGCTTAGTTGTAAACTGCTGGACACAAGAGACAAGGATCTGAATTCAGATCCCCACATCCTTCCCACAATAGAAGTAAACAGTAAGGAGGTAAGCAGCAAGCATCTGTAACCCCAGCCTTGTGGTGGTGGGGAGCAGGGGACCAGAAGGGTGGCAGGTCCCTGAAGCTCACTGGCATTCCAACTGTCAAACTTGAATATCAGGAAGAACCTTTGTCTCAAAAAAGTAAAGGTGGGAAGTGATTGAAGAATGATACTTGATGTCAACCTTGGACCCTCACACCCACGTGTGGTCCCAACCCTGCACTTACACAAACACACACACACATACATTCACACAATACATGAACACACACACACACACACGTACACACATACTCATGCATGTGCGCAAGTACACACACACACATACACCAAAGAGAGAGTGACAGAGACAGACAGACCGATACAAGGGGGACTTGTTCAGAAGAAGGAATGGTTTATTGTAAGTAGGAGGGGATGAGAGGAGCTAATGGCGGTATACATGATAAAAAACATTTTATATGCATGTATGAAATTGTCAAATAAAAATTTAAAATAAAAGCCACAAATAAAAGTGTAAAGTAATCAAGAATATTGATATGAAAAAAGAAAAAGCCAACCCTCCCTCCAAAGTTCAGAGTGATCACAAAACCAGCTTGAGGGATCCATACCTTAAAAACTTGTGCAGGTACTGACGGCTGCAGGAGGACCAGGAGAAGACACCATTGCGCCCTGCCAGTGTTGGGGACATTATGTTGCCCTCAGACTTCTTGCACATATTCCCTTCTCCATCATGGACCATACCAAAGCTATGGAAGACAGAAAATGGTTATTTCAAATCAGAGTCTATAAGGGTGAGTGGAGTGTGTGGAAACTGCCCCTCTTCAGCTCCTTTGGTATCAGCCAAATCATGGAGAATATGTGTGTGTTCATGGATCCTTTTAGAAGAATGAATGAGTTATCACACAGCTTCAAAGAGCAATGTACCAAATCCCAGAGGTCTCACAGATATTACCAGGACTGCGAGAATTTTCAGAGATATTTGTTAGAAATGCAGAAGTCTTACATGTATGTGTTTAGGGCTGACAATGTGAAATTTAATACCAGAGATGTTTCCCTGGAGTATACTGAATCTTTCTCTTTCAGGAGTCATTAATCACCTGTACGTCTTGATCTGGGGGTGCCCCCATCCATGTTGGAATGTCAACTGGTGTTGTCATTGTGCTAGTCTTGTTTAGACCATCATATTTTGAGATTTCATGGGTCTAACTTCCAATTAGCATGAACTGGACTCAACAGGTTGTATTTATATATGCATATGTATATATGCATGTGTCTATATATGTAACAACAGTAATAGAAGAATTCACGAATTTGACAGGGAGTGGGGTATTTAGGGGAGGAGTTAGAGAAGGAGAAATTATGTGAGTATAGTTATTCATGCATGAAATTGCCAAAAGATTAAAAATTTAAATGAGAAAAAGAAATATGAAAATCAGATTTCCAGGTAGACATTCTTACCTCAAAAATGAATAAATAAATAAATAAGATGCAGGCATTTGAGTTTTTCAAATAAGCTCCCCGGGGGTTGTGAATACTCAAACTGATTTTAAAACTACTGGGCAGCCACAGGTATTGTCAGGGAGGTAACATCATGCCAGGCTGCTCATTACACTGGTCCCTCAACCAGAGGCTGTGCCAGATAGGCAGGACTTGACTCCCCGATCCAAATCCCTACATTGCTCTGGAGGACATCTCTCTGCAAACAGTGAGCAAGGTTAGGAGCCTCAGTAGGAACTGTTTAAATATGTACCCATTCTGACAGAGCAGAGACCAGAACAGTTTGAGGCTTCTGCCCTGGCCTCCTGTGTGGCCACACCTCAAGCTCCAGTAGCTGTGAACAAGGGTCTTATAGATGCCCACATATCCCTCCCTACCAAACAGCACAGTCTTCAGGAGAGTGATGGCCACTGCAGCCCTGAACCTCTAAGGACCAGGGACTCAAGCGGCCACCTCCTACTGATGCTCTGCATCTTTCATGTTCCATGAGGTTTGCCTGCAGAAGGGCTCACACCACCGTTCTCAGCTCTCCCAGGAAGCATTTCAAACTGCCTTAAAGGAAAGCTTGGGGCACCTGGAATATCCCCATGGTTCCTAAAACTCCCGTGAGTGTAAGCATGTTATTGCAAGACCAGTTGTTATTGGCTGCTGCTTTTTGATAGGCCATCCTTAGGTTGACTCCCAAGGAACAGGTGTTGAGTGAATGAGATCCTCAGTAAAGAAGAAAGACACGAGAGAAAACAGAAACTGGTGACCGGTCAACAAATAGTGACTGGATTATCAGGCCACTATCGAGATCCCTGTGATGAGTAGATAGAAGGGAACAAGGACAGAAATACCCACAATGGGAGTGGGTGGCCCCTAAAGGGAACAAGAAAATACGTTCTTGTATAGAGGCTGGGAACACATGCATGTACTTAGATGCTTGCCATGTTTGCATGGCATTAGACCTATGACTTATAATTGCTACTTTACTATACTAGACCCCAATGAAGGCAAAATTAAGGACTGGGGAGAGCCCTTGACCCAGAGTAAAGCCAAGAGCTCAGACATTCAGACATTAAGGCCTGCTAGTTCCATGGTCTAAGTATGATTGGAGAGTGTATCCAAGGAGATCTTGCAGGCAAATATTGTCAGATTTCTGCAAAATTCCTGATCGGTACCAAGGGTGATGTGAATGTGGTCATTTTAACCTCCACCCATTCTCTGAAGTTCTTTTAAAGGCAATTAATCAAGACCAAGGCAACCACATGGCAGGCAAAATGTGTCATGGCTGTGAGGAGGATTTGGGCTGAAATCCCAGAAGGGAGGTTGCACTGCAGAGAGAGCGATGACAACCAAATGCCAAAGCACGTTGTCCTGGCTGACCCTTGACCCACTCTCAGTGGAGAATGTTACGGCCCCACACATGACCTAGATAATTTTACTACAATTTCAGCCTACATGCTCAGGAATGCAAATAACAATGCCTGGGGTCTGAGGCTTTCTTAGTTTTATTTTTTTTTCATCAAAGGTATTTTCAATGATCAAATTTCAAATTCTGCTAGTATTAAAATATCAGAGAAATACACTACACCCTTTGGCTACTCTAAGACTGCCTTGACAGACATCTGGCATACTCGCAGGTTGTATGATAGGAGCATCAGATGGTGGGCTCACCCACCCCATGATTCCAGTGCCTGCCAAATCTGTGCCATAGTACAGCTTAAGTTTCCTTTCCAGTCAGAGCATCATGTACAGACATGATGAATGTGTCTATCACATAAAAATGCCACAGGGACCACATAGGATATCCATGTGAAAGTCATGGAAGAGCAGATGTATCTCAAGGAAAAGACAGGTGTTTATCACCAAGAAGCATAATTCTAGCTATGTATGCCAGATAGCATATCTTTTCCCATGCACTGTGTCGCTCTATTTAAAATGGTTATCACTCCACAGGCCAAATAATAATGGGTATTTTTCCCTTCACCTTTGATAGTTTGTCTTCCGCAGGATCTACATGCCTCCGCCTGTGCTCACACCCATGCAGCCTGTGAACACAGTAGTCCGTAGCAGCTTCCCCATTGTTGTGTGTTGACTCTAGGGCAATCTTACAGTGATTACTGGGACTTAAATACAAAAGTATTAGCCTGCAGGCCACTTTGTGAAATGAAATAAGCCAGATTAAGAAAGAAAAAATAGTTTTTGCTTTCTCTTGCATTTGGAGTCTAGAGTTAAACATATGTATAAGCGCACACATGTATACATATGTTTATACATGTATTCATACATACATGCTTACAATATGAAATGGAAGAATAAGGTGGAGGAAGAGATATAAAGAGATAAGCAGCAAGATAGGATAGTGAGGGAAGAAAGAGAACATGGTGTCTGCTCTTTCTCACATGGAGAATACACATGTATGAACATATATATATATATGGAAGGGACTATGGGGAGAAGTGAGGCCCCAGAAAGGTGGGATATGGAGGAAACCATTGTCAAGTGAAAAATGAGAAGAGGGTACAACAATACATAAGAAAATCTCATCACAAATCCATCACTTAGTATAATAAGCAAATAATAATAACATGAAGAAAACAAAAAATTGCAACAAACTGGCTTTTATAAGTGCACACAACGTTCAGTGCCTTTCATGTCTTTCACTGTTCCCTCTGCATGGCCCCATTGCTCTCAGAAAGTACCTATTCCTCACTAGCCCTGTCTCCAGGGTGATGAACAGCAAGCAGGTTTAGTCAATGGTTCAGGCTCTTGGGAGGGTGTTTAAGATGCCCTTGAGTGGGGCAATGCCATCCAGATGGTGATCTTCCTTGAGGAGACGGAGGTGACAATAGGTAGGCCTGGAATGCATGCAGCTCTGACAGAGACTGTCCTAGGCACGAGGAGCACCCTCAGGAGGAGGTGGGGGCAGAAGTGGAAGCAACAGTTGGGCTGGGAAGAGGAGACCTGGGACAGGTTGCTGGGGTGAGCGGTAGCTACGGAGGTGTGTACGCTGGGGGAGGGAACTTAGTTAAATCTTGTCTCAATCACACGTGAGCTGTTTGGTACTGGGCAAACTGTTGACCTCACTGAGTCTCAGTTTCTCCCTCTGTAAACCGAGAGAACAAAGGCTTCCAGACACAGTGAGCATGCACTGAGCTGACACATGCCTCAACACAGAGACAGCTTCACATATGTAGTGGGGATGTGTGTGGTGTTACAGTAGTGGCACTGAGCTCCTGACACGTGCCTCAACACAGAGACAGCTTCACGTATGGGGATGTGTGTGGTGTGAACGGTCAAATACCGGGAGATTTCGAATATAAGAGCTACTAAGGGGAATGGCAATGCATAGCCCAACATAAGCACTAGGCCTTCTCTGAGGGCTGAGACAATCACTAAGCTAGGCGATCATTCTAGAGCTGGTTTGTTCTAAAGTTCTACATATCCAGGGCCTGGGTCAGTCAAGACTGAAGACCATGAGCTCAAACTGGGAAGAATCGAGCTGAATTTCAGTTAGCTTTGACACCTGCCATAGTGGGTAACAATGCTAGTGCCTGTTTCCCTGTCTACCTGCTTATCAAACTCCTGCGGGCTGAGTTCTCAGTCACTTAAATATTTCATGCCTTGATTGTTTAATTAAGCTCAGGTATGGTTGAGAGGACAAGAGCCTCATGTCATTATAATAATGAAAGATTTTAACTCTAGCAGACTATTAAAAATACAATTATGTTTTAACTGAAAGCCTTATACAGTGTAGGTGGAATTTTCTAGGCAATGAAGTCATCAGTCACTACCTGTGATAATGAAGGGATTGTTAAATGGACTTACAGCTTTGCCTTCAGGTCAATAGTTCACACAAAGCCAAAAACTAAGGGGTCTCTGTGGGATTTAATTGAACAAAGGCACACACTTGCACCTGTGGTGTGTGTGTGTGCATGCCATACATGCATTTGAGCACATATGTGTGTATGTTATTCTGAGAATAGGTGCATTTCCTAGGAGATGGAAAGATTAGCCTTGTCAAAACACAAACAAAAGACGGTGCTCCCATTGTTCTATTGACAGGAAAATCAAGCTTCGAGACAGATAATTAGCAGAAAAGGGGAATCCCAGCTTGCGCGTTTTCTAAGAGACATTTCAAGTGTGGTCTACACAGGGCAGAAGTAACTTCCATGACGACAACTGAACTCTGTAGTCCTCAGAGCGCTCAGTGGCTGTCCTTAGTAAAATCAGGGCCAATGTGGCCTTTGAAAACATCTCAATAGACCATGCCTCAAGGTGAAACAGCTGGCAGGATTATGAGCATGAAATCTTATATGAGAATAACAATTTCTGTAAGCTATTGTGAATATGATTTTTAAGATTCTTTTACATGAAAAAAGAACACCATAGATGACTCATTATCCTTGTTTGCCGCCCCTCTGGTCTCTCTTTCTCTCTTTGTGTGGATGCACACACATGCTAAGACATGAGTGTTGAAGTCACAGGACAATGTGCAGGAGTCGGAGCTCTCTTTCTACTGTGTGTGTCTTGTAATCAAACTCATATCGTCAGGCTTGGTAGCAAGCATCTCAAGCATTGACCCATCTCACTAGTTCAACATCACCATTGTTGATTGCTGCTTGCCCAGGATGAGCCACCAGTTCCTGGTACAACCCTGATGTTACCTTGTTTCATGAGTAAGAGCTTGGAAGTCGGAGTCAGAACATGGGAAGTCAATTGTTTCCTACTGGGGCAACTTCTCAGTGGCCACAATCCCAAGCTCCACTTGTACAACTCCAAGTACAGCATGTGTACAAATCATATATGGGTTTATATGTATGTGTGTCTATCTATTAATTGTGTGTGTATGAGAGAGAGAGAGAGAAGTCAGAAAGACAGAGAGTCCAGAGTAGCTACCATTGACAAGAAGGCTTGTTCCTCTTTTCAGTCAAATGGAGTACCACAACAGCCGGCAATTGGAAATTAAGATGAAATCACAGAACTGAGAGTGAAATGCAAAAGTCATGTAGTCAGAGATGCTCTTGTTCCCAATGCTCCCAGTGAGAAAGACTTACTTGTGTCCAGACTCATGGGCAATGGTGAAAGCCAGTCCAAGTCCTGAGTCTTCATTGATGGTGCAGCTTCTGTACTTACTGCACATCCCACTAATGGGTGCAAACCCTGTAGGACATGAAGAGAATGCACAGTAGGGTTGATGTGTAATGAGTGATTATGCATTTATTTTTTAATGCTTGGTAAAGTTTGGTCCTCATCTTCATTTGGGGATATGTGAGATGGGCTGCCCCTGGACAGTCATGTAAATATGATGTGTTGATGTGGGAAAAGGGATGTATTTTATGTATTCTCAGGAGCCCATGGACTCTGTCTTCTGGTAAATGGGCTCAGCTTCTATGCAATATTCCTGGAAAAGACTAAAGTTGGCCCAAAATAGAAGAGAGGATTGAATGCAGATGAGGATGGTTTCTGCCTTTTCCTAGAAATATCTGCCCGCTA
The DNA here is from genome assembly GCA_001685075.1 of Bramus lutescens. Lineage (NCBI taxonomy): Eukaryota > Metazoa > Chordata > Mammalia > Rodentia > Cricetidae > Bramus > Bramus lutescens. The sequence goes on from LOEQ01000158.1 coordinate 25,636, forward strand.
AAGCCTCGAGGGGAAACACAGCAGAGCATGAGTGTGTTGTGAGGTCCCTACGATCACACCCCATGCTCAGTGATTCAGTTTTGCCATGAGAAGCACTTGCCGTGTATGATTCATGATTTAACACTGCAGAAAGACAAAGGGCAAAGAAGAAAAAGTTCATGGAAGACACGAGGAGAAACCATGCCGGGCTTCTGAGACTTCCGTTTGGGCAATCACACAGGGCACGCTGATGTCCCCAGCAAGGAACTATGGCATCCACGAAGGACCATCTACCCAGAAACCCCACTAGGTCCTCCGTGTCTGGAGTGCTCCCTGGGAGCTGGTAATGGAGGTACTTAGTGTCTGACACGTGAGAAGGAAAGCAGATGGGAAGCACAGGGGGGCGAGCGGTGCAGACGCGATGCGCCATGCTGACTAGGGTGGGTAAAATGCACAACTCCCAAGGCCGGCTGAGGGTCAGTTTCATAAGCAGGCCGTGGTGAGAAGCAGAGCTAACCCCTGCTAGACGAGGTCCTATCCAGAAGCTTCTAAATAAAAACTCTACCTTCTGAGCTTAGAGAAGAAACAGAGTAAAAAGGAAATGACCTGTGGAGTCCTGGTTAGTAGCACACTCTTTGAGCACGTGAAAATATGTCCAAATGCTGTCTCACTCTGTGAACATATGGACCAAGGCTAGAATGCCAATGCTCAGATCTTTACAGAGAAATATGGAGATGTACATGCCATACAGTATTTCTGTGGCATCAGGATCAACAAGTCCGTTACTCTTGCTACATCATGAGACAAGCTTGAATCTCCTGGTTCCATTTGTAGTGGAAAAAGAGATGGAAAAGGGCAGATCTTACCTTAGAAAGGGTAGGAACTTTGGAATTTGAGATGGGCTTTTTCTTGTATCATGACAGTTGAGAGACAAAAGATGACTAGTGTTTGAGGTGATGGTAGCTACATCACCCTCCAACGAGACGCCCTGCCACAGCCCTCCAAGTGATTCTGGAGAATCTTACCCAAGGTGTCACAGGGTTCATTCTTCCAGGAACATATGTCCAGACCAGTCAGTAAGATGGCGTGGTCATGGCGAGTTCCATCTTTCTCCATCAATCCAGATTGCCACTGGCAGAAGCTGCTTAAAGTATGGTCTGCATGGTGACTAATCGCCAGCCCTGGCTAGGCAAGAGAGGCCAAGACACCCATAGAAATGTAAGGAAAATATGCTCAAGCTATTGTCAATAGAGCAGGATATCTTAATGGAGAGATTTAAAACACACAGATGGACCCAGAATGTGCATAATATAAGAGTTATATATGATGCATTACCATCCCAAAGACAGTGTACTCTACAAATCGGTATGGATTCAGAGAACACATTTATGTGCATTTCTATACATAATCAACTGAAATGTATCTTACTGACTCTTGGATTCAATGACCAATAAAGACAAAATGTGAATATGAATCTTTTGCATAAAATATCTTCAAATAATACCTTGCAAAATTGTTGCTAGAATAGAGTCTTTTGTATATGGCTTGTACAGTATACACACACACACAACTTCACCAGTGGTGAATTCACAACCAAAGTGAACAACAGCATTTCCATCCCTGCTATAACAGTATGGAGCCAGTAAGTTTTCTACACAGAAGCAACCTGTTTACAGAAAAAGGCCAAGTCCTAAAGCTTTACTCCTGAAAAACAGACATCAAGGAGACAATATAGAATACCATTAAACTTTCCATCCGTATGAAGGGCTGTGGAGCAGCAGTGAACTCTGGGCCTGAAGTCTAGAATTAGAAGGGATGGAGGATGCAGGGCCAGGAGCACCATGACAACAGGTGCACCAAGTTATGGAACCCTCTTGTAGGTTTGCTACCGTGTCGGGAGGGCGGTTAGAGAATATCAGTTTACACGCCCTGTTTCAGAACGCTTCCTTGTAAAACATTTTAGCCACTACTGAAAAGGCTGTCTCTCTGTCACTGCAGACATTCGCCCCTTAGATGTTTATTTTGTTTTCTTGGAGTTGCACGCACTGAAGCAACCCGCTGCACTTAAGTCCAGGAACACGCCTGCATTCATCAGCTGGCGACTTTCAGGAAACTGTTGTTAATTAAAGTGAAACACAGGTGTACGATCAAACGATAACCTTGCTGCTTAGTCTTTGCAGCTTGGATGAATTCCAAAGTGAAAGCGTTTTAATGCAGGGAATAATTAACCTGTCACCTGAGAAGCCCGACTAGCTCGGCAGCCTCCCAGATGCACGCTCTCTGAACAGACAACAGCGTTGGACAGGCCAGACAGCCTGTCCTGCTATACCCCACCTGTGTGGAAAGGGGTGTCCCACAGATGTTCTGAATCATCCGATTCCATCTGACAAGTTCTTTGCTGTATAAACAAGAATGCTGTGGCTACCATGAGACACTGAAGGCATCATCTAGGGGCGGTGAATGCTGGGTGTCTGTCTAGCTCAGGCCCTGGGCTCCCACGCTTTGCTGAGTCAGTAATCAGCATGGGAGGAACAGAAGTGGAACCTATTTTTAGTGAAGACTTCCATGCTACCAATGTTGCGAGGGGCTTCTTGGGGTGCACAGCATGCAGCTGTGTAGGGGGACAGGAGGCTTTGGATTGGAGGAGACGGCCTTCTATCCCCCACTGCCACACAGACATTAACTGAGATCAGCATGCAGTAAGGAAAATGTGTTCTATCTTTTAGGGTCCCCAAGACAAAGTAAGAGTCTAAGCCTGAGAATTATGGGGATTTGGGAAGCAGAAGCCGGCAGGGTAAAGCAACACAGTCTGGCAGGGCACAGCACATTTCACCATTCATGGTGCGGGCATAGTTCATCTTTCAGCAAAGCATAGACAGGAAGGCCAAAGACACATTTGTCTTCAAACTTTCCATCTGTTTCCTTCTTATAGTCTCATAACAAATGCATTTGCTCTTTTATTTTCCCATGAGACCACATATAACACAAACACATACACACACCATACAATACACACAAGCACACATAAACCACACAATACACACAGGCATACACACATACTTATATGACACACACTCCCAAACACCACTCGTACTCATACATACATATACACACAGGTACACACACACACACCACACATACATACACCATACACAAGAACCTCACCGCCATACTCAAACCTACACAAACACACACCACACACGCACACATATATGACCCCACCATCTCCTTCACACATACACAAGCATACAACACACATAGACACACACACATAGATGCACACTCATACAGACCTGCACATACATACACCACACACACATGTACATGCACCATTAGAAAGAACTGAAAGACAAATGAATCATTTTAAACAGACTATGAAAGCCTTCTTTTCCCAAGTAAAAGAGAAATAAAGATATATTACACAGAGCAATTGCATTTTTTTTGAAAAAGCGTTCCCCACTGATTTTCCTGCAGGGCACATGAAGCTGCTGCTTTTGAAGCTGGAGTACCTGCTCATCTTCCAGCAGAATGAGCCCCACAATGGCGATGTTGATATTTCCCCCAATTGTTCCATCCTTGAATAAAGCAGACACCTGAAACAGAAGATTGGCATCAGCTGTGAGTGTGTTCTAGCCTAGCCATGGCCCGACTTAAGGCCTGTCGGAACAAACCCTCGTGTTTCGGTGCTTAACTAAGTGAGCATAGCATCCTGACATTTCTCAGATAGTCTAGATATGTGGGAAGGCTGGTGATGGAGCCCTTGCTGAGGGAGCCTGGATCGAAAGCCAAAGTTTGAAGAGGAAGAGGAGGTCCATCTTTTACCCAACGTGAAGGAGAGACAGCTCCCAAAACTCTTCCTCCTCCTCCTCCTTGTCATCACCATCATCATCAACATTACTATGGCAAGAGTCTTGCTACATAGGCTGGCTACCCTTTGAGTCTCATTCCCTTGCTCTTCGCTTCCTTCCTGAACACTCGGATTACATGGATTACACGCATGTGCCACTGTGTCCTGCTTGAAGGATTATTCCATTCTTAGTGGTGAAAACGAACGCCACATGTGCCACAAAAACTTCTGGAACCACAGGAGAAATACTTAGGACAAATTCAAGAGGACGCAAGGGCGAGGAGGGAGCAGGACTGGAGAAGACGAGTGGACAGTGGGAGCACACGGGGTGATGGCACACGGAGTGCATTCAGGATGAGGAGCAGCGCATTGTGGTAATCATGGAGGCTGCAGATTACCATGGAGTTAAAGAAACATTGGAAGACCTCTACAGAATACAGGCTGACACAGATCAGGGATGCAGGGCACTGAGAGTCTATGCAGAGTTCAGCCTAAGAGCTAGGCGATCTGTGATAAGAGAGCCACGTGAGTGATCTGGGAAGATAGAGCCATGTGAATTTCTGTGATGAGAGATATATAATAAGTTTCTTTGTGGGGAAAGAGAAAATTGAGGTTATTGTGTGAAGTTAGACATGATTGGAGTACTCTGAGGAGACACAGATCCATGTGGGGTACTCGTTTCATGGATTTAGGAGGTCAATATATATATATATATTTAAAACACTACCATTAACTTTTTCTGACAAGTGGGCAGCCCAGCCTTTCTGTGGTGTGGGCTTAGCTCACAGTTATCAGGCACAGAGCACCCTTCCTGACTCCTTCGTAGCTCCCACACGTGCCCTTCAAGACAAAGACATGTTTCATTTGGGAAGATATTCCAAAATAAGAGTTTCTCAGTGCCTGCAGATAAAAGATTTCATATCAACACCTGAGCATTAACCTTCTTATTAACGGTAGGCATTATCTGAACCTAAAATTGTGTGTCAATCTGATACAGCTTTGTGGCCTCAAAATGTGTCAACATCCTGATAAAACTTTTAGTATATGAAGGCATCAGTGAATTAAGTGCTCCAGAAACAAACCAAGCTGTCACAATGATCAAGTTAGCATTCCCCTATTTAATTCCCCAAAGTTCTGAAATTTCACCTTTTGATTGGAAATTAGTAAAATAAGAGTTTCTTATACCAAGACACAGGTTTACAAGGAAGGAATGAAACTTGCATTGGTGTGCACACACAGAGACACGCATATAAACACACACACATGAACACATACACATAATGTACACAAGGACACACACAGGCACACACACAAATGCAGACACATACAGGAATACACATGCACAGCCATGTGTGCACACACGCACGCACACACACAGACACGCACACGTATGCCTGTGGCTTCAGAAAGGCCAGGCCTACCATGTTGAGTACAGTGAGGACATAGGTGGTGATATTGCCATGGCCATGGTTCTCCATCATCTTTCTGTCAACCACCACCAGGGTCTCCACATTTAGTTCTTCGTTTCTGTGCGATTTCAGGAGGGAGCGCTTGTGTCGGGAGCTAGGCTTGTACTCATCAGGCAAGATGTAGAGGTCATCCTTGGGAGGCTGGGGCATGTCTGTGGAGGAGCATGTAGAGAGAAAGCTACAGCAAACACACAAAACCAGAGGCACAACTGATCCTATAGAAATGTCTGAAAAATGAATGTTCATGCCGACCAAGGTGATTCCAAGTTTAAGGAAAACCTAGGCTACGTAAAGAATCTGAAACCCAGCAGTAGGATTCTCATCATAGAACCCAGAACTGACCAACCTTGGTAACCCAAGATGTGTTAAAATCACCTTCTAAATTTAAATGAGGTTCATATAATCTTGGTGTCTTGAAAACCATTGCCAGAACTAACTTCATGTTGTTTCTGTTCCGATTTAAAATAAGAGCTGACCCCTAGTATCTGAAAGGAGCATGTCCTAGGACCAAGAGCACAAGGGCACAGGGATTTACAGAGCAGGGCTCCTCCACACTACGACGGTCAAAGCAACAAGCAGTTTTCCTTCTCACCGTTGATGCTGGGATCTGGATACAACTATCTTTCCAATCTCCTTCCCAGTCGATCACACACGGTCGGTGGCAGCTGCCCACAGTGGGTGCTGAAGAGTCTAATGAATGCTGTGTGTGCTTAGCAGACTTAATTACAGAGCAAACTGCATTCTGCCCTTGTGGAGGGATTCCTTTAGCATGCTTTTATAATTACAATAATTAACACTATGTTAAAATCAGTTAACTTTAGAAGATGGCTAAGTGTAGTGATAAGGCAGAGCGGGCCTGCTTTTCGACCCGCCCTGCTCCCGCACAGCTAGCTTATACCCCGAAATAACAACACACAAATT
>LOEQ01000158.1:38893-49288 GCA_001685075.1 Bramus lutescens
AGCAGAAAAAAATAATGACAGCTTGAATTTTGCAGGAAAATGGATGGAGCTAGAAAACATTATTTAGAGTGAGGTAACCCAGGCACAGAAAGACAATCATCACATGTAATCATTCATAGGTGGTTTTTAAACATAAAGCAAAGAAAGCCAGCCTACAAACCACAACCCCAGAGAACTTAGACAACAATGCAGACACTAAGAGAGACTTACATAGATCTAATCTACATGGAAAATAGAAAAAGACAAGATATTCTGAGTAAATTTGGAGCATGGGGACATTGGGGGAGGGTTGAAGGGGGAGGGGAGCAGAGGAAAATGTAGAGCTCAATAAATATCAATAAATATTAATAAAAATGTGTATGTGTATATATCTATCAGAACCTCTCCCTTCTGGTAGCTACTATTCACAATCACACAGAAGTTGGTTGAGTTTTATGACCTGTGCACTTGCTCACTACATCCATAGATATGGGTACATAGATTATCTAGCCATGTAAGTTAAATGAACCAAACATACAAACATACATGGAAAAGGCACGAAGATGGTTGTATGTCTCATCTCTCCTGCAGTGTGATAGAGTCCCACCCAGCAGGCACCACATGGAAGGCGCTCAGATGATACCTTGTGCTCTTTCAGGAGAGCTGTCTACCCACAGGCAGTGAAGAAAGGATGTGTCAGCATGATCACAGGTGTTTAACTCCTAAATGACACTCTTTGAACATGCCTCCTGGTCTCAGATGTGTGTACTGAGGTGCAACATCACACTCATTCCAGGAGTCCTTAGCGATGCTCCCGAAATGCTATGATAGTCTCATCACCCAAAAAGTGTTTATCAAAGCCCAGCAGCTTCTTTCCTCATAGCTTCAGGATCTAAATGAACCTGGCCCACAACCGGCACCTGACGCGCCATGTCTGCTCCAAACCACAGTCAGTTTTGTTCCAAGATGACATGTGATGGTTTGAAAGTAAAAATTCAGTCAAAGCCATTGTAAAAAAGTCAAGAAGCCCAAGGCTTGCCCTCCCAAGGCCTCTAGGGTTGGGTTCTTTTTCTCTTACTGTCGCACCTGGCTAAGGCTCTGGACTTTTTTGGTTCTGCTGCCTCAGACAATGGGCTGGTGTGCAGCTGACAGGGTCCACGGTCATCCTAAACCCAAACAAACCCGGGCTTCATAGTTTCTGTGATCTACGCAGGTTGATACTCTGCTCCTGGACACTTTCCAATTGCTCGCCTGTCAACCTGAAACACTAATATTTTGACACTTGACACCTTAACAAGGTTTCTAGTTCAAGCTTAATCCTTTTGGTGATGGTGTGACTCATGTCACCAGCAGGCAATGAAGAGGACTCAGCCCTAGGTTTCCCACACACTTAAGTTACCGCTGTGCTGACACCAGATCACAGCTAGGCCCTGGAGCACGGACTGCTGGGACGTGGGAAGGAGAAGGGGAGAGAAAACCGTAGGAAGATAGCCAGACGGCTGTTAGCCATCTGCTGGCCGCTGAGCAATATGCACAGTGGCTTGCAGGGACACGGGTGGTTCCCGGTAGTGGGTAGTGTTCTGGCTGAAGAGCAAGGTCGGAGTGATGTGTTGAGTGAGGTCTTCTCCTTTAGTTCTTGCTCTCCAAGGAGAGGCGGCCTGGCACGTGAGTTTGAGCTCAGATCAGAACATGACAACATAGCATTTTCCCCTCAGGAGAAGTTTCCCCAAGGAAGTGTGTGCTAAGAGTGGGGCTTGGCCATGGGGTCAGCTTATCTACCATGTGCACAGTTCTGGGTGCTGGGTGACAACTGCTTGAAGGGGGTGACAACTGGAGACGTGGTACCTTCTAAAGCCCAGAGCATGCTCTAAATTTGGAGTTTAGCTTTAGAATCTTCACTTACTGGGACAGATGCTTCACTTTCTCCAAAACTAGTTTGGTCAACGGTGTGCTATGAATATTGGGTCTAGTATTTGAGTTCATCTTTTAAGGTCATGCTTTTCATTTGATTCATAATATAGATAAGGGAAATTTATTAGATTAGCCTGAATCACATCTTCTTTAATCTGCTTTTATGTAGATTATTAATTAGTAAAGTATTTAAAAAATATTTTAACTAGATAAAAAAAAATAAATGCAAATATAAAAATGTCTTTGTCTTTGACACCTTTCACATGGCAGGAATGTATTGTCTTATAAGGTAGTTACTATTTCTGTCCAAATAACAAGTATGTAAGGTGAGAAATGATGTTTCTATTTATTTATTTTTTATTTACTATTTTTATTTTTGTGTTTTCAAGGCAGGGTTTCACTGTGCATCCCTGGCTGTGCTGGAACTCCCTGTGTAGACCCGGCTGGTCTCAAATTCACAGAGATCCGCCGGCCTCTGCCTCCCTAGTGCTGGGATTAAAGGCATGCGCTACCACCCTGCTCTGGTGTTTCTATTTAAAGAAGAGGATGTTAAATGAAAAAAAGTCAGTGTAGAGGAGCCAGTGTCACAGGTGATGGAAACTCAGGTCAAGTGACTTCTCCGTTCCATCCTTCCCATGCCTCCTCCTCTCTTTACCACCACCTTGGCCTCACTCTCAGTGAGTCAGAAGCCAGGAACACGCAGGATCTGGTGATGGAGCCTTTGAGGAAGGGACTGGCATGAACCAGGTAGGCTGAGAAGCAAGAAAATGGCCCCCAAACCTGTCTACTAATAGAGACAGCATCTCAGTTGAGGTCTCCTCTTCATAGATGACTCCGGTTTGTTTCAAGTTGACAAAAAAACAACCAGCACAGGCAGGAAATGACTGTCCAGGAGACTGAGCCATCTGGTGAAAGTCCATGACCCACTCAGGGTTGAATCATCATGAAGCCACCAACTTTGCATAGCTATCACTCAGCTGTCTCATGCCCCATGTCTCTAAGTTAGTCAAAGCACCCTAAATTTCAGTTTACACACCAGAAAATCATGGCAGCTTATTAATAGCCTTATCACATCAATTTCACAGTAAAAAGGTTCAGATGAAAGCCATACAAATGGAATAAAAATGGTACATGTGGTAGGCATCACGGTTGAGAATGACTCTGCCCCAGAAATGAGGCTGCTTTCCTGCTGAGAACGAAGCCACCCTGAATGTAAGGCACGGTCAATAGGCCCCTTTGTCTTCACGGAGATGCAGCAAAGGATACGAGAGTCTAAGACACCATGGCAAAACATTGTGACGCTGCTGCTCAGGGTTTAAGGCCTACCTTAACCAGAGTCAGTGTAGACCAGGGCTACACAACCTGACTTGGTACATCATAGGGAATTGTGTGACAGCAGTGGCCCTTGACCCCATTAAACACCCCCCTCCCACCTATTACAGGTGATAAGATCAGACAACAGAAGGCTTAGGTTCACATGGGATTCCCTGGAAATATAATTGTTTTAGGAATAAAAGCAACGTGAGCATGGTGGCCACTTCAGAGTGAGTCCATGGCAAGGAGAGCGGGGCATTAAGGCAGCTCCCCAACTCTGACATACACTTAAAGTCAGAGACAGAAACTCAGCAGATGTGGGACAATGTCTCACGCTCATTCTCTGCGGAGCCAGTGTGCTATCATCCCCTGTCAGAGTCCAAGCCAGGCTTTGAGGGTACACAGCTGACAAGGGAAGAGGCTCAACAAGCGACATGGTGGCATTTGTCAGTTGCTACCCAGTGGGTCAAAAACAAAGCTCAGAGAGTGGCTGGGGATAAAAAGGAAAGGGAGACTCTGCACATGGTCGGTGGGAGGTGTGCGCACTCTGCTTTAGGGACCCTCGAGGCCCTGAATGCTCTTATTGATAATGAGAAACTGCATCTTCATTCCTCCCGTCTCCCTCCCAATCATTCCTTCCTTCCTGACTCTTCTTCTAAATTCTTGGCATCTTCGTATCTAATTACTATTGCTACATACATAGAATAGACACACATACATGCATAAATCCATTTAGCATTGCTTGAATGTATATGTCCAGGAATGACACTTAGGGTTATATACTACTCAGTAACTTAGAGTTTTTTGAAAACACCATGAGTGACCCCCAAAACCCAGGAAGAGGTTGATAGAAAAGAAGTTTAGAATAAATGAATCAGGAGATCATAAAAATCGATGTGATTAAGGAACAGAAGATGTCGAACAACCCAAAGTCTCGTGTTCATGCTGCAATGGGCACCCCGAGCAAGACCCCGAGAAGACTCAAGAAACTGACGCCATCCTGAGATATGGCTAAGAATTTTAGTGGCCGGTCCCACTCTCTGAGATATTAAAAGCCCCACTGCCTGAATTCTACAGTGATCTGCTAGACTTGTCAATTTTATGTTCTATCTCTGATCAGCCTGCTGCAAGCAATTAGTCCATCTTCTATCTGACATATCACATAGATACGGTGACCAATCAACACATGCAGCTATGTAAACTTAAATTTATTGGAAATTAAAAAAAAATGAGATTTAGTTCTGCGTTGCTCAATAGATACACTAGACATCCAGGGTCAACTTTAACCAAAGTGAAGCTGCAGCTTTAGTCTGTGGGTCCTCATATGTAGCCACCATGTCACACAGCATACGTGCCTATAACGGTATAAGGCCTGCTGGACAATTCCAGAGCCCTGCTCTTTAACAGCTAGTTATTGATGGTTTCAGACCACTGCCTGAGGTTCTCGCACAACATTTATCTGTGATGGAGAGTATATGGTGTCCATAAGGAACAGTTTTGTTTCAGCTGTGTTGAAGACTGAGCTCAGGACCTTGTGCACGGGATGCAGGGGCTTTGCCACTCAGTGTAGCATTTTAACAATATGGCCTCGGTTAAGACATTCCTAGGCTGCTTTCTTATTAAGACTGCTCTGGGTTGATGCAAAGCGATGACAGCAGTAGACAGAAATGTTCAAGCAGACAACCACCTGCTCAAAGCACGGGGTGGTATCATTGTTATCAAACATAACCTAAGAAATGTGTCACTGATGGAACTTCCCTTTCCAAGGTTGTCTGACTCTCAGACATTGGTTCAGTTCCACACAGTGGGAGAAACTTGGTCCTTTTGATCAACCATCATGGGTATATCTGTTCACCGCACTCTTCAGTGGTGCAGTTACTAACACAGAACCAGGCATGTGTCTGTATTATAGCTCCCCAGTCAGCAGTGACTTCCACTGGACGTGACTCCAGGACTTGGTGTGGTTTCTGTAGGGTTTGAGATGTGCATGAGTCTTTATGTGTCACCCGTGTGCACCAGAACATATGTTTGTGTTGAAAGACTTGCTTTCTACTTTTGGAAACAGGATAAATCTGTAGCCATTTTGCTCTAACATGGGGCACATTCAATATGCCTACTTCAAAGGTGGAGCGGAAAAGTTAAAGAAAGCATTCGAGATCACAGGACAGATTCTGAAGAGGCTGGTGATGCTTAGAACCTGAAACAAGGCAGACACACCTTTTGCAAGACTCAGTGCAGCCAGGAAATGACCAAAATTCCACAAGCCGTGTGGCCAGTCACAGAAGATGACAGTTATTGCCAGAGGACACCTATTGCTAGGTACATTTTGACAGGAGTTGGGCACAGTGGCAAGGGAACTCTGGAAAAAAGCCCGAAAAAGCACACGTTTTCTAGCAGAAGCTATGCGTCCTGAGGTTATTCACACTTGGTTGTGAGTATAGGCAAGTTTCCCCCATACACTGCACCACCCCTGCATGACTGCTGGGCTCCTGTCCCTCTACTTAAGGAGAGGCTGGGGAAATCTGTGATGGAGTCATGTAGCTGACACTTAGCTCATGAGTCAGCTGCTTTTTCTACTATCAACACAATCCCCAAGGCAGTGTTTTCTTTCTTCAATGTCACGCTATATACATTATCTACAGGAGAATCCCAGAAGCCCCAGACTCCTGGGTGGCTGTCCTGTGTATCTGTGGGTGTCAGAGTTTAATGGCATTTCATTTGTATTTTAATAAATGAAGCTTGCCTAAAGATCAGAAAAGTAAAACAGCCATACTGGCCAGCCTTACAGACCAGGCAGCAATGACAGACACCTTCAATCCCAGTACCCACACTAACTTGCCACAGAAACCAGGCGGTGGTGGTACATACCCTTAATCCCAGAACTAGAAAGGATTCTAAAACAGGAGGAGACAACTCTCAGTCACAGTCTCCTTCTGAGATTCCTGGAGACAGGATTTGCCATTTCAGACTAAGTAAGAGGAAAGAGCCAGTGGCTGACTACTTTGCTTTTCTGATCTTCAGGTTGAAGCTCAATTTCTGTCTCTGAGTTTTAATTAATCATGCATCATTAGAGAACTATACTCTTTCTTTGATTGCCTATAATATAATCCCTCTGTTCCATGCTATCACCCAGAGAGCCTGGGGAATGAGATGCATGGTGATGCTTAGCAGCTATCATCGTTACGAAGAAACGGAAGCTGTCAGAATCTGAATGCCTAGCCACTGGTGAGTGATAGACACCCCTGCACACCCTGCACATGCACACACAGCAGATGCTCTTTACCAATGCACCGAAAACCTGAGAAATCCTGTCCTGAGGAGTCCAGATGCCTTATGCTAAGAGAGGAATTTGAGCAACAGTCCACAGCTGGTGGGGTATCCAAAGCAGGCAGTGGGGGTGGGAAGCAGGTTGTGTGATTGACATGCTTGAGTGCAAACAGAAAATGAGCATCAAGGGGAATGCGCCTTTCTTTCTGGAGTCACAAGGATGGCCAAAGTCAGATTGTGGGGACCAGAGACATGAATCAGCAGTTCAAAGTACTCGCTGCTCCTGCAGGGGACCTGAGTTCAGGTCCTAGCACTCATAACAGCTGCACAGGCACCTGTAACCCCAGCTCCAGGGGAGCTGGCACTCTTTCTGGCCTCTGTGGGTACCCACACACAAGCGGTAGACAACCACACAGCAGACAGACAGACACGCATGCACACAGATATAAGCCTTTAAAACTAGATTATGTGTAACTGCTCAAACGTTAGTGAATTGTGCACTTGAAGTGGTAAAGTCTTGTTCCATCAACTACAGCTCAAGAAAGCATTTAGAAAATAAAAAACATGAGCCCCTGGGAGTGTGACTGAGAAGCGGGGAATCCTGCACCTCTGGGATCCTATGCCGGCCTCTTCCTCTACGTCAGTTGCCTCTTGGGAGTTCATGCAGAGCTAAGACGAAGTAATTCTGAGAAGCGTCCTGAGAGGCACACAAACTAGTCAGCAACATACAGAGATCTAGATGTTGACAGGGGGCCAGCTGTCTATAAACGGAGAGTTGCAAAAGCAAGGAGGGCACACAGTCAGTGCCAGGAGCAAGCAAGGCATGCACTCCGTACCTTCTCTTGACCCTAGGCAGGGCAGAAGACCTGTATGGCATGCTCTCAAGAAGACAGCTGGGATCTAACCTTTCCCATGCTGCCCTGGTGAAAGGTGGTGAGGTGGTCCCTGAGTTCCATGCTGTAGGGACAATAGAGGAGCTGACATCACTAAAGAAGGTAGAAATGGAGTGTTACCTAGGAGTGGGCCACATCCTCCATGTCCACCCGCAGCCCAAACCCTTTTACTGAAGGAATCTGACACACGTCCCCTTCTCTGGACGATATGAAACAGCAGGCGTGGACTGTGCTATAAATGTTCCCTGAGACTCACAAGGCCTGACACCAAGACAAGCCCCGTGCCTTGCCCACGTATGGGCTCGTGCTCCGTCGTCTGTGTTTTCTGGAGCTGAGGGCAGATGCTAATGCTGAAGGAAAGTATGGTTTCCTAAGTTATCTGAGTTCAGATGGTGTTCACTATAATGCCATTCCCTAGTTTAGTTTCAAAGAGGTTAGCTTTCTCCACCTAAATGATGCAAAGTCATTGAGGAATTTCAGATGCGAGCTGACCACCGTCTCCAAGCTTCACCTAGGAGCTGAGCATACAGTCTGCAAAGGCCATTTGCTCCTGGCCTGGAGATGAACGTCTGTACCAACTCTGCTTCACCCGACTTCTGTTACACATGTATAGACCTAGGCAGTTGCTCTAAACATCCGTTACTACGGAGACCAAATTGTAACATTCATAAATTCCAGACTCAGTTATGCATATGCCTACATATGTTCTTGGTCACGTCAGCATCCCAGGAGAATTATAAATGTGAGGACAGATGGCATTTTCAGACTTTTAAACTCAGATTGTGTGATCGTCATGCAAGTTGATGTGGCTACTGATACTCTAGAAGGTCTTTGTAGATGAGACAAAGCACACAAAAACAGCCTTTTAAAGAACACCTCCCTAATAAGCTGCTGTCAAGAATTTATTATGCAACTTGTATCTTGTTTTTCTCCTTGAAACACTGATGTCACAGTTGCCCAATTAGCCCACAAGAACCTGGGATATTCTTCATCTGCAGGAGGTTTATTTACCACTAAAATGCCTGAATGGATTCATTGCTTCTAGAAGAACAAAAGTGAAAAATCAAACAAGAAAAGGAAAGGGTGAAAAATAAGGTTAGCAATCACACACCCAGCAGACAGCTGCCCAGTCTAGGTCAACTGCCAGTCAGTCACTCTAAGCCATTGTGGTATTGTCTTTGGGAGCCTTTATTTCCAGTGTGGAGAGAGTAGTTTTGCCCCTAAAGAATCAAGGGAGCCCCAAAGACATGGCAATGTTTTCATCTTGCTATTTAATGGCCAGAAAGCCAATATTGTTGGAGATAATAAAAGTAGGTTGCCCAGAATGCTAAATATACTTTGTATATTAACCAGCACTATCACTGATCGTATATTTACTTATTCTATAACTCCTTTATTAGCTGTGATAGTTACAGTTATCTCAACAATAGAAACCTAAACATAGCTGAGGGTCATCTATGTCATCTCTCCCATAATCGTCTCACACAGCAACTGTCTGGTGGCTTTGGTGGTCATCTTTTGAGAGTTAGGTCTGCCAAAAACATAAAACCAGGATGACCAGGGCTCCGTCCAGCCCCCACAGACTTGCCAGCTCTTAATACATCTTCAGCTCACAGAATTTCTCTGACTAGACACTTTCCAAGTTATTAGTTGACACAGAGATATAGAACCCTGGGGAACAGTGGGTGGAATTTCAAAGGAGAGATCTGCCTGCTCCAACGCTGTCCTATTATCACACACCACACCTCACACCCACCCATGTCTGAAGGCTGAAGGCTGGCTCCATGTATGCCTTCTCTCCTACGTTCCACACTCACCATGCTAGAGCTCTGAGCCAGCCCTGATGGGAATGCTTGAAACCTGCAATCATTCCTTCAGGGGAGTAAGTGCTTTCTAAACCTCACGGTTAAATATCGGGATCAGAGTCAGTGTAAGACCTTAAAACAGTAAATGGCTCACAGAGGAGTCTTGTTCCTTCCCCGACCTCTACCCTCGAGTTCCCAGGACAGCTCTCAGCTGGTGAGGTCCTTCCTGCTTGTGTCACTCCAGAGTCACCCATCAAAATGAAGTCTCTGAAAGGACAGCCTTGTGAAGTCATTGCATGCGAGCGTGCGAGAGTGAGTGTGGGGGGGTGTGAGCATCAGAGTGTGAATGTGAATTATGGGTTGCAGTGGCGTGTGTGTGTGTGTATGTGCATGTGTGTGCACGCATAGAGTAAGAATGTGCATGTGAAAGTGTGATGTGTGTATGACGTGTATACACGTAGGGTGGAATACACGGGTGTGCTCTTACCATGGCACTTTTCCCACGTCTATTGTTGGCTCAGTCGCACTGGAAGAGTTACTGGCAGGGCCACAGCTCTGCACAGGTCAAGGGCTGTGATGCCGGGACACGACTGTGGCTGTGATTTAAACTTCTAGGCTTCTGCATAGTTTGATGGAATGCATTGCATTGCTTTATTGGTGTATCTTTCCTCCTCCTCTTCCTCCCCCTCTTCCTTTTCTTCCTCTTCTCTTCCCTTCCCTCCCCCTACTAATGTTGTGTCAAGAGGATGATTACTAGAGCTGGGATTGCCACCCATGCCTTCCAAACTTGTTCTAGGAAACGATTTACTAAGCTAGGTTGTGTAGTATTTACAAATGGTACCTGACTGAGGCATGGCTTGCATATATTTAAATTCTTTGCTTGCTAAGATCCTTTGTTACTCAGGTAGTCTTGGAAACTGCAAAGATATTGCCAGAAATTTCCTTGAGAGGAGGAATGTGAGCTGGGTGGAAAATTCCTCACATTTCAGAATCCATGGGCAAAGGGTTGGAATTTGGGCTCCTTCTGTTAGATGTCAGCTTTTCGCAGGTGTAATTCCTTTAGCCACCCATAAGGTTGCACTTCCGGGTTCGGAGGCCAGCATACATCTCCCAGGTGCACATGCGTGAGTCGCCTGCTAGCTGCGTCACCAGCAAGCACAAGGCATAGCGCTACCCGTCATCAGCATCTGACGTAGACATGTCTTTCCCCTCATGCGCATGTGCTG
>LOEQ01000158.1:59462-72275 GCA_001685075.1 Bramus lutescens
TTTTTTTTTTAGAGACAGGGTTTCTCTGCATTGCTTTGGAACCTGACCAGGAACTCACTCTATAGACTAGGCTGGTCGCGAACTCACAAAGATCCACCTGTCTCTGTCTCCCAAGTGTTGGGTGGCATTAAAGGCATGTGCCACCATCGTCTGGCTCAAGAAGGGCGTTCTTTTACAGGAGATGACAATCAACAAAGAGACTCACATCTGGTCACTGAGCAGAGAGCAAGGAATTGTAGAGTGCTCATCCCCAAGGGGATATCCATATTGGGTTCCTTCATCCCCGTTTCAAGGATCATCACAGGAGATGGTGGGGATGAAAAATTGGGAAACCTAGGGCCAGCAAATGATTATGACAAAATCAGTGCTTTCTAGACACCACAGGGTAGCTGCACATGTGCACTGACAGAAGCCTGGGGTTAGGGACCAGAGGAAGGGGGCAAACCGTATAAAGAGGTTGGGGGAGTGGGTGTGTCTCTGTCAGGTTATAGTTGTGGTGCTAGATACACTGTGCTGATTGCACTAATGCACACTACATTGCCAGTGTTACAGTGAGGAGATGGAGCTGCATGCACGCACGGTAAATCTTTGTAACCAAGCAGGCAGTATTCATCTCTGAGTAGGTTACATGGACACACACATTCTCTTAGTTACTATTACTCTTACTGCATTTCCATCACCACCCCTTGTCCAGGAAGACTCATTACTGAACACTCCCTTATCTGAAAAGAGACAACAGGGCTTATGCCCTTCCTTTTGCTCTCTGAAATGTTTCTTTACTTTGTCAAAGTATCAAAGATGTCCAGGGATGCTACAGCTCAGTGTGTTTACGGTAGGTGATGGCAGCAGACACGGGGATGTCAATTTGATAGAGGATGCAGTCTAACAGACTTTTTTTTGTTAGAAAACATATGTTTATTTAGCAAAGTGTAATTCCAATCAAAATACTTGGAGGCGGTTACCAATATGCTTAGAAATAATTTCAGCACTTAGTGTAATATTCTTAGGTTTAATATGTAAAATCCTGCCCCTCAGGGCTCCCTGATGGTGCTGTCATGAGGTTCCAGAGTTTAGCAGTGTTAGCAGCCTCTCCCTACACACTGTTTGCTGTGCCTCCATTTTTGGTCATAACAACCCAACTCTGCATGAGACTGGAGCTTGGACTTGACTTTTGGACATTCCCCACTTCCTGCCAAGATGGGCTGAGGTACCCTCTTTCTGGGTTTCCTCCGGCCCACACTTCTTCTTCCCTCACTTGTACGTTTGCTTCACACAGCAAGCGTCTTCTGGGGTACAGAGTGAGCAAGCTGCAGAGCTACCATGTTGGGGGTCATTCATTATTAACACTATTCTAGATGGCTTTTTTTGTTGCTTTGATAAAACACTATGGCTAAAATCAACTTGGCAGGAAAGGGCTTATCTCAGGTTCCACCTTCTGGTTGCAAGTCTATCTCCAAGGGAAATCAAAGCAGAAACTCAAGGAGGAAGAGAAGCAAAAATCATGGAGGAATGCTACTTACTGGCTTGCTCTGCAGTTCGTACGGAGGTCTTTCTTACACAGCTTAGGTCCACGGTGGCCTGGGTCCTCCTACCTTAACCCCAATCGAAACAGTCTTTCACAGATATGGCCACAAGTCAACCCAATGGGGGCAATTTATTCAGCTGACCGTTTCTTCTCCCAGGTGATTCCAATTATTGTCAAGCTGAGAATAAAAACTAACGTGGACAGGATGCCAAGTTCTGACTGTAGTGTCTAAAGAACTGCTTGTTTTAGTTTTTTTCTTAAATATTTTTCCAGTGAATTTTTACTTATTACCCACAGGACAGCACTATCAATTAACTTTCACAGTAACCTCCATTCCCTAGAAGACTATGAGGAGACTGTTTCCGAGATCAAATGTGATGGTGGAGGCAGATAGGGCAGTGTATCTGCACATATTTATTTGAAAGTTGTGTTTTCTTACAGCCATACACCAGTCTCTCTAGCGAATGGCAAACACACTACATTCTTAAGCATGTATGTTTTCTGATGGAAAGCAGGTGGGTTAAGCAGAGGGCACACAGCATTTCCTGCTAGACAGATGTTGCCTCTAGCACTTCCACTGGGCTCAGCCAAAACGTGGGTAATAATGAAATTGATGGCAACAGCCTGTGTGCACTAGATACAAATCCTTTAGATAACAAAGTGCTTAAGCTGTCTTTCCAGAAAAGGCCTCTGGATACCGCTGGAGGACCATTTAGAGCTGTCTCTACAAGATTAGATATGTGCAGAAATCAGACTGTTCATGTAAAGGCCTTCATCTGTCACAGGCTCAAGATTTCCCCTGTAGGACCTGACATGCCTGCATAAAACCACAGAGACAATCTATGTTTGAACGAAGAAGTCTGAAGCCTGACCTCATTCATCCTCCAAACTAACAAGGGCTTCTCCTCTCTCTTACCTCACAAATTCCCATAAGAGACCTATCTGAGAGGCCGAGCTGAGCGCGCAGCCGACCCCTCCCCTCCACCTCCTTGCTGACTGCCAGTGCACGGAGTAAAGTTCAGCTTTACCGTGGACACACGTCAAGAAGAGCTCAAAAGCTTCTCTGGCTTCCTGCCTCCCATTGGAGAGCACCATCCATGGGGCCAATGGGAGAAACAACCCTGTGTGAATCTCAGCTCGAGTCTCGGGTACTTCGCAGGGAACGGTGTTTGCCTCAGACCCAGGAGGCCCTGGTTCTATCCGCAGGATAAATGGCAAGTGAGAGAATTCATCGGAGAGCTGATATCTACCAGTGACTTCAACTGAATATGTCGATCAGTAGAACAAGGAACACGAAAGGAGCTGTCACCCAGTGTGCAGAGGTTTGAAAGATAGGGTGACCACAATCAGGAATGCAGAGCGGACTTACCAGCTTGTCTGAATTAAGCTTTCCATGGCTGTGATGAAAGGCCATGACCAAAAGCAAATTGGGAAGGAAAGATTTTCTTTGGCTTATGCTTCTAGTTCGCAGCCCATCACTGAAGGAAGTTATGACAGGAACTCAAGCAAGAACCTGGAGGCAGGAACTGATGCAGAGGCCAAGCATCTTGGCTTGCTCTTCATAACTTCCTCAGCCTGCTTTCTTATAGAACCCAGGACGAGCAGCCCAAAGATGGCGCCACCTGCTAGGGCCTGGGATCGTCCCCATCAGTTACTAATTAAGAAAATGCCTTAATAGGCTTGCCTCCAGCTGGATCTTAGGGCAGCATTTTCTCAGTTGAGGTTTCCTCTTTCTAGATAACTCCAGCTTGTCTAAAGCGGACCTAAACTTAGTCAGCACACAGCTCAATGTCTGTATTGTCTGAAGATGGAGGAGATGTGTGATTTTGTTTAAAATGCCATTCATTTGTCCTGCATTGCATTGAACACCTCTAATTCGTTTGCTAGATGAGAAAGAAAAGCTATGCTCTGTGCACTTGGTCAAGGATGAAGCACAGTCTTGTGGTCCCAATATCGGCTTCCATTGTTTATAACCCAGAGGAGGCCTTCTGGTCTACTTTATCATTGCTCCGTCTTCAAACAATGCATGTTTACAACTTTGGATGTTAATTCCCCTAAGTTAAAAGACAATAAAAAACCTCAAGCTACTGCCAATTATCTAGACTCACAGGCATATTCCAGGGAGTAACCAAGCTACTACGGGGGGCTCTGCTTCTGGGAACCCCCAGGTCATCATTGCATCCTTCATCCCCAGGGCTGACTGAAAGCACTTTCCCAAACCTCTATGGACAAACCCAAGGTGGCTGAATTCTGAAGGGCATAGCTCACAGACACTCTCCTTTTTTGGATTAAAGTCTTTTGGGAAGAAAGTCAAGGATGTCTTGTGCTTGTGTGTGTGTGTGTGTGTGTGTGTGTGATACCTGGAAAGTTTGGGTCTTTAATTGCAGAAGATTTATTTTTCTTGGTAGTGTGTAATAAGTTATCCATGTGTTTTCATGCTTGACAAGAATGTCAGGTAACCCCNAACCCGGATGCTTTGTCCACTCGCTAACCCAAATCTCTGACAAATAGAATCAAGCATGAGATCAGCGCATATCAGCTTTTACCAAAGGGAAACTATTTTATGTTAAAAGTGTTTTAAAACATTTAACATTCGCATGTGCTTAGGTGTTATAAGGAGCCGGCTGTGAACATCCTTTGTGTGTCTGCTACTCTCTCACACAAGCACAGATTTCTTATGAGACACAAGGACTAAGATCTCCCTTTGCAAGGAGGAGGTTCAATATAAGGCAGACCAGAAGTGTTTTCTAGAGGTGAAGTCAATGCTCAAATATTTTCTGGTAAATCTTTAACATCTTCAAGACCTAGAAATATTTTGGCACTACATATTTTCTTTTTTATCCCCCTTTTTGGTTTTTCAAGACAGGGTTTCTCTGTGTAACAGCCCTAGCTGTTCTGTAACTTACTCTGTAAACCAGGACTGGGTAAGCCTAGGGGATACCCGCAGCCATGGTTACTGTCTAAGGCCCATTTGACAAGATTGAGGGTGTCCATGGAAACAACCCTCCATTTAGATGAAGTCCACCGAGTTGGAAGACCATTCCATGGGCAGGAGGCCTAGACTGTAACAAACGGGGAGAAAAAGTTGAGTGCCAGGATTTGTCTCCCTGCATTTCCTGACCACAGATGTAATGTCACCAGCTGCTACCATTGTGGCTTTCCTGCTACGATGGCCTGAACTGAAAACTGAGACACTTTAAGGCCTCTTTGTGAGGGCATCTTGTCATAGCAACGAGACAAATTACTCAGATACAAAATCCCAGTTTGACCACATACTCCTTATTCTGAGCTCCCTGAAGCTACGAGAAATGTCTGCTTAGATTCTCAGAGATAGGGAAGCACCAGATAGATTCGTAGTCTGACAGGACCAGAACAGCCCCAGCACGATTCCAGCATGGCCCCAGCATGGCCCCAGCATGGATGAATGTTCCGATTGTAAGTACACAGCCATTGTCAAGATGGAAGACACAACATTTTCGTGGGTTCAGACAACCCATCAAATAGCCAAGACAAATAAGTCATTAACACTGTGACTGGTTCAAAACAATGACAATTTCTACAGTTTTCCCTGTGGGCCCACACATGAAATAAACAACAAGAACAACAACAAACAATCATTCATGTATTCAGACCTGGGCACAATTACTTATGCTTTTCTTTCAAAGAGAAGCGTTCTTACGGTTTTCCTTTTTTAGAAGACAAAAGGGTGGGTACAGAGCCCTCCACCGACCCAAGAAAAGAGCGTGGGATATTTGAAAGAATTTTAAATTGCTTGGCAATTTCCACCTGCTGTCACAGACCACAAAAAATGTTTCCTGGGGTAACAGAACAGGTGAAAATGTTTCCAGGGTTCCTGATTTTGCCTCTTCTCTTGCGCCCGCATCGACACCTCACACCCCGCGGACAGCTATGCATACTCACCAAACCTTGGCAGGTCGAAAGGGCCACTGAGGAATTCCCCTGGGACCGTAGGTAGCCTTGGTAGAAGCAGAACTCCTCTGGTGGCAACACCTGCACAGACGTGGTGCCTCCCTTCCCGAGAGTTTGCACCATGAATCCGGGAGCCACTAAGTTGCTGGCAGCTCTCAGGTCGAGATGGAGATCATGCCTGGAGCCCTTCAGTCGCAGGTGGAGGGCATCACCTCCTGGCTGGGCCGCTGCTCGCCGCCGCCTCCGCTGGTGATGCATGATGTCATGGGATACATAATCTCCGTTGTGGTCCACCTCGTAGGCAGAAACCAGGTCATACTCTGAAATTGAAAAAGGAGCAGAGGCTGAGGAATCCTGGAGTTCGAGAAGAATCTCAGACTGGCTACATGGGATAGTTATTGGGCTAGTAATGAAATATAACCCTGAAAGAGCAATTCTTGTTTGATGTGGCGTTGGCTCTCCCTTTTATGTATAGTGGAATCTGCTGTATCGGTAACAAACTGTCACGGCAGTAGAGATTTATCAGAAGTTTGTTTCCAACACTTTCCCATTTAGCTCTGTTGTTTATCCTCCATGTGAATTTGAGACTGGGTGGACGTTGAAGCCCCCCTCACCCATCATTTACTGGGTGGAAATAGCAGATGGTCTTATGTTTTATGATAGCTGTGAAGCATTTCTTTCTTTGTGTGTTTTATGTTTTGTATAAAAACCTGTCCTGAACCTGACAAGACATTTTGGCTTTAAGTACCATAATTGAAAGAGAAAAAAAACATGGTAGATATTCTAGTTGTTTATTTAATTCTGCAGTCATTGAACACAGGAGGGATGGTAGGCTGCAGACACATCCCAGGAATAGCGGGTTGCTCTACAGAAGATGCTCACACGCGCTGGACCCCCTGAGCCACCGTAGACCTTCCTGTTGCCGTGGTTTCCCTTTTGTCCATCTGGGTTCTCAGGACACTGTCAGCAGCACATCTCTGGGTCAGGCCTTACCACTATACTCTATGGTGTCTTGGTTTAAAGAGCATTTAACAAGACTAATTCATAAAAGTAANAAGTAAAAAAAAAAAACAAAAACAAAGCAAAAAACAAAAAGCAAAAAACCCTCCAAGATCTTGTCCGACCTACGTGGCTAAGACCGAAGAATCATCTAGTCCTACACCCGGACCCCCACCTTCCACAGACAGCAGAGAGGGGCTTTCTTTTCTGAGTTCCAACACGGTCCTATGTATATCAAAGCATGTTCTGCCATTCTGGAAAAGTATCTTATTGTTTAAGATGATAACCAGGACTTTCCTGGTTCATACCACCGTCTCCAGTATCTTCTCTGTGTCTACCATCTGGGAAGAGGCTATTTCCAGGATGGTAGGAGCCAAGGGCTGGGCTTCTAGGTCAGGGTCACAGCTGGCTGCTCAGTCATGTTATCAGCTGAGACCTGTGGCCAAGGTAGCTTTGTGGAGGCCAAGGTTAAAAAAAATTTTAGTTTGAGATTAGCTAGCTTGGTTTATGTTTTTAAAATATTTAATTAAGCATGTAGTGTGTATGTCTGATTGTATATGAGTGTTGACTGGTTTTTATGCTTGCAGGTTTTCTAATAGCTGAAAGCAACATGTCGGCATGGTGTCAGGCCTTGCTCTGGATGTACTGTCAGGTGTCTTTGCAAAGAGCTCACTCTAAGCATGGGGACTAGAGGGGTCTAAGATGACAATGTGGCAGGTCATCCTTCAGACAGCACCTTTGGAGTTTTCCTGGTTCCAACCTTCTAAACACACGGATTCTCCCTGGAGTATAAACAGATTCCTTCTTAAGAGGTAACTCTGCTAGCCTCCTGGTTATGAAGGCTCCTTTTCTGATTTATCAGGAGCAGACATAGTTTTCAGACTGTGTCTAAAGTATTATTTAATTATAGGGAAGCAATATCCATGTACTTATCACCAAATTATTTTGAGTGGATACAGTCACTTGTCTGTGATGCTTTTCTGTCCTGCCAAGCAATAAACAGGGGAAACAGAAGAAACACGTGGTTGTCAGTGACAGGCCACAAAAGGCATGTGGGTGGGTTTGGGAGAGGTGAGGAGGGTCGGAGATTAAGCAGGGGGCCTTGTCGGGATGTTCTTCTGACAGCCATGCTGGGTGAAGGCATGAGGATGACAAGATATGGAGCCGCCACATAGCAGAAGGTAGGCCAGGGCTCTGCTCCTGAGACTCCCATCTCCTTCAGGTCCGCAGCATCTGTGTGTCTCTCTCCAGTCCCAAGATTAATCTGTAGGTCTAGCAAGTGAGAGCAACAGACTGGACTGAGTAGCAACCTGTAGATTAGGGAGGTAGCAGGCCCTGGCAGGTGATTGGACACCTGCATCAGAGCTGGGGACTGAGCTTTGGTCGGGTTAGACATTGGTTTGCTGTTTTCTGTAGGGGTGTGGCGGATCAGACAATGTGGTACCTGGTGAAAGGGGGCAGGCGAGCACACCAGGCCTCAGCATGTCTGAGGAGACAGTGTAGGTGCATCCTCTGTCTGCACACTGTTGGTTTGCAGTTCCCTAAAGCACTTTCCTTAGAGGGACACTTCCCCTGCTCTCTGCTCTGTGGGGTAGGCACAGCTGCCAGGGTGTTGTTGGCTAGCACACCAGGCTCATGAGGGAGTACCCCATATGGCTTCTAGATTCCTCCCCCTCCTGCACGGGTGGTGCAATAAAGGCAAGAGGCACAAATCTTGTTGTCAGCCTAACTACTGAGCTTCACTGTATATAGAGGGGTGATTATGGCCACATAATCCAGCCATATTGCTCCTTGATATGTGTCTGGAGGGCTCTCGATCAACATACTGTAGAGACAATGAACACTTTTTACAGTAGCCAAGTCACAGAATCCACCTAGGTGTTGGCCATCAGGTCAACAGATATTGGAAAATGAAAGACACAAGCATGTGCATGTGCACATACACACATGCATGCATGCATGCACACACATAGATATAGATTAACACATACATGCAATCAAGGGTAAAGAACCAAGCTCTTTGCTTGCAGGACAAAGTATGTATGCAACATAGATCATCATAGTAAATAAAATAAGACCCAGAAAACAAATACACCATCTTCTCTGTTATTGTGGGGAGCCTGTATTTTCCACAGATATGTGAACCTTATATTCATATACAATATTTAAGTAAGAAGTGAGTGTGCCTCTCTGGGACAATGAGTGAGAATGGTGGGAGAGAGGAGAGGGTGAGAGAGCAGTTGTGTTGAGGTACATGGCAGATTTATGTGCAAAAGTCCTTAGGATGCCCACCAGTATGCACACTGAATATATGCCAATCATTGAATAAGGGCATGACTGATATCTACCAGTGCAAACAATTCTCTAGTGATATAACCTATATTCTTGTGGCCTTTACTTTGGAGGTGAGATAATATATTTTATTTGAGAAAGGGGCATAGAGTACTAATTGTGTCTGGCAATTATTAATATAAATTTGCTTTTATATAGATGAGTCTAGTTTAGATAAATGTCTGACACCCAGCTGCCTAGGGTGAGTGACCTGGTGTGCATCATTGATAAAGATTTGCAAACACTCTCACTAGAGATGATTTGATGACCAGCGTGACACCATGGAGAAGAGACATTCAGTAGAACCCTGCTTTAAACACCATGGCTCAATAACTTCAGTATCATGTGAGGTGTTCAATGCGCCAAACTTTTAAGGTGTGAATCTTGAGTGTCTTGATATTTGATCATTGTTTTTAATGCAATTCATTTCACTGTATTTACTGAACTCTCTAAGAAGGCCAAGGCCAGTTCTCAGGAGAAATTGTGTGCTGGACCTGGGACCGAATGCTTTGCTGTGACCAGGACCTGGCTTCCAGGTAGCATCATGGTCTTAGCAAGGCTGCTTCTATCAGGAAGTGCTCCACTCTTTTTGGAGATAGTTTTGGTTATCACTAAGAGAAAAAGGAGACTGCTGCTCCTGCATCTAGGGAGGCTGGTGGACACTGAACCTCGACAGCACAGTAAAGTGTTACTCCTGCCAGGGCTTGAGAAACCTTGATTTTATCAAGGCATAGAATCAAATGCTCACAAATGTGTGGACAGCTCAGGGCTGGAGGATACGGTGAATGAGCTCAGAAGGCAAGCATCCTACCGCACTTGCTGGACCAGCGAAGACAAGAATAACGGCAGGAAACTGAAAGCTATAGCCTAACTTAATGTGTAATGTGTTAAGATGATCACTCCCCAAACAAATGACTTATGATTTAAAAAGAAACAAAACTCCTGCAGCTTGATAATCCTTTAAATAAGCCTGGTCTATGCAGATGTCTGCAATGAGAAAAAGTTCACAAAGGGCTCCCTGACTCACAACTCCCAGTGACTTGATTATATGAGGTTTCATGAGCACAGCCTCATGTCTGGGAAGGCTCCCATCTGGAAATGATGGCATTAAGTTCAGGCATACCCGTGGGTGTGCCAGGTCAACAGCAACCACTTAGTAGAGGGGGCAGCAAAGACCCATGAGAAGGCTGGTCTGGAATGCCCAGCCCTCACATGCGTTCACAGTGGTTGTTTGAAACTGACCATCGTAGGAATCTGTACATGCCATGAGTCAGAGTTCCCAGTCCTACCACAAGCCCCAAACACTCATGAGCACAGCCTGGGCCTGCCCTATCTCAGGATATATATGTCTAAATAAACATCATTGCAAACCTGGAATATACAGTCAAAAATATACATCCTTTATGTCCAGTTAAGTATCTTTTTAAAAATGTACTTTACTTAACTAGACGTGTGTGTGTGGCGTGTGTGTGTGTCTGTGTGTGAGTGTGTGTCTGTGTGTATGTGAGTGTGTAAGAGTGTGTATGTCTGTGTGTGTCTGTGTGTGAGAATGTGTGTCTCTGTGTGAGTATATATGTGTCTGTGTGTGTGAGTGTGCGTGTCTGTGTGTCTGTGTGTGAGTGTGTATGTGTCTGTGTGAGTGTGTGTCTGTGTGTGAGTATGTGTGTGTGAGTGTGAATGTCTGTGTGTATGTGTGTGAGTGTTATGTGTCTGTGTGAGTGTGTGTCTGTGTGTGTATGTGTGTGTGAGTATGTGTGTGTGAGTGTGTGTGTGTGTGAGTGTGTGTCTCTGTGTGTGTGAGTGTGTGTCTGTGTGTGTGAGTATGTGTGTGTGTGTGTTGTGTGTGTGTGATGTACCATATGAGAGCAGGTGCCAACGAAGGATTGCTAGGTTCTCTGGAATTGACATTACAGGAAGCTCTGAGGCACCTAGGTCCTGGGTCCCAGCTGGGGACCCCTGGAAAAGCAGCAGACACTCAGATAGTCTCAGAGCTCCAACAATGCCCCCTCTACGCTAACATTCTAAAGAACATCTGAACTTTGCCTTGGATCCGGAAGCCTAAGGTTTTGAAAAAGCTAAAAATTTGTGCTCTGCTCTTGGCAGTAACCATGGATGCGATTACGAGATAAATATGAAGAAAACCGCTGAGTAATAAAAAAGCAAAAAGCGAAAGTCATCAAAAAAGTAAACTGATGCACTCATGTTCGATAATCAAATTGATCTCAAATTATTTAGCCATCGTTGCCTCAAGGAGCATGTGAGGCTCTCTTTCCTACTGCACAATTACCTCATGCATCCAGAAAAACAGCAAGAACCCTCACAAGTCTCAATTTCAGCCAAACTCAGCTCGAAAGCTAATTTAACAATCAGCGCGGATTCCGGAGACCGGGCGTCTCACCGTGTGCAGACCCGTGGCCACAGAGCACTCTTGGCCTTGTATCTCTGCTCTGACACATCTCACCTCTGCTGGGTGACGGCTGTCCACGCTCTCACTTTGTCTTTTGACAGCTAAGGGAGAGGGCTGTGCAGGCATCCTGTCTCCACTAAGTTAGCGCCACCCTGGCAATGGCTCACACCCTCGGTACTGTGTGCCCTGTTCAGGCCGGTGAGTGCCTGTCATGGAAACACTGCCCTTGGGATCAGGAACTGAGATGCCAGGCAGTGAGAGGCCTGTGGCCCCAGGCAGTAAGCATGTCTTTCTTCCTGAATTGATGCTCTGTCTGTAATGGCATCATCTTAGAAAAGCTTTCATTAGTGCAATAAACATGACCCGGGCAGACTGGCTGGATTTCCCAGCCTGCTCCGTGCTAAGCTTGGCAACCAGCGTTTGATCTGACAATCAATGTCCTCTGACCGCCATAGCATCCTGCACCCCACACACGCAATAAACAAATGCCAAAGGCATCATGAGTCCCTATGGAATGTTCTTGATTTTATTCTGAAAATAGGACAAAATGCAATGTTAAAGCGATAAGACCGCGTATAGGTCATGATGTTCTGGACTGTGAGGAGAGGGCAGAAGCGCGGTGGAGATGAAGGCGGCAGAGGTGGGCTCCAAACAACTTTCCCTTCCAAGCGCACTGAACCGGTCTGCCCGCACTGTACTGTTTGCGTCTGGCGCCCTCCAATGGTGCTCAGTCCTACAGTCGAGACTCAGCCATCCCTTCCTAATTACCGTGTTTAGTATCGGGAATTTCAGCGACCAATGTGCACATCCCGTTCTTATAAATTTACCATGATGAAGAGCGAGATAGTGAGGATTTCCAAAGGTTCAATCCTTTAATCGTGTAAATTTTCTGAAAATCCACCAAAAAGATTAAAACTGGCTCGCCTTTGGTCGCCAATCCTGCTAACACTCTCCAGCTAATAGGACCCAGGAAAGGACAGGAGAGTAACTAACATGTCCTGCGGTTGCTGCGGACCCAGCGCGGACTAGAACCTCCTAGCGACTATGCGCTAGACTGCTTTCTCAGTCACCGGGCGCCCTTGCTAGAACATCTCACAAGGAGAAGCTTCACTTGTGTACCACAGCGACGGCCATGCCTTGCAGAAACTTTGGATTAGAGTTCATGCCTAGGATGACCCAGGACACGAACGTGTCTTGGGATGTCCTCCTGCTAGTGATACTGATTTGGTCACCTTCTGTCTCCAGGTGTGTCAGTCGAAAGCGGAGAAGACTTCAGCGGGAAAGAAATGCAAGGGTGAAGAAGCTGGCGTGGGAGCAAGGCTGCCTGTGTTAGGTTTGGTGTATATACATTAATGATGCGTTTATTACGTTGGTATATAGAGTGTTCTAGGACCTTCCTGTGCTCCAGTGTAACGCTGGCATGCCATTACCACTTCTCTGGAAAATATGATACAGACATTTGTGGGAGGTCATCAGTAAGCAGGAGCTCACAATGTATTAAAAGCAAGACCGCATCTTCAAAGCCCTTGGCGTCCTGAGCCCTGAGCCCCGAGGGGCTTGCCGACTAGCGGCAGGGGATTGTGGGACGCTTACCTGGGGGAATCCACGAGCCCCCACCTCG
>LOEQ01000158.1:78664-110922 GCA_001685075.1 Bramus lutescens
TACAATTTGTGTGTTGTTATTTCTGGGTATAAGCTAACCGTGCAGGAGCTGGGCGGGACAAAAAACAGGCCCGCTCGCCGCTTCACTACAGGGCTCCCTTTCCAGCCTCCAGTCACCCTCTCCAGGAAGAGCTGAGGGAGCCTCCATTTCCGGTGTTGGAAGGCAGTAGATCAAAGCAAGTTGCTGAGGTGTGCACCTCATGCCACCAAATGTTGACGTTTTGTGTGTCAAACTGTGAGCTGATTTGGTGACAAAAACTATAAACAGTTAAAATGAGTTTCCTCCCTCCATCTCTCTCTCCCTTCCTCTCTCCTCCCTCCTTTCCTCCTTCCCATCTCTCTCTTTCTTTTTTCTTTCTCTCTCTAGTTCTACCTTCTCTTTATTTTATTCTCTTATGAGATAGGACCAAGCTTGTGGCCTCAGCTATGCCAAATATCACTCCTCTCCTTCTATATCCCCCAAGTGCTGGACTTTCAGGCATAAACCACTAGGCTGGGTGTCCTCCTTCTTCTTGAAGCCAGTTTTAAATTTCCTAGAAAGGGTATTTCTTCTATGAAAATTGGCCATCTTTTAATTTTTTTAAATGGTTTTGAGACAGGCTCTTCCTCTGTAATGTAAGCTGGTCTTGAATTCACAGAGCGATCCTCATACCTCAGCCTCTCTAGCTCTAGGATTATTAGTTGTGGATACTGAGGTGTTTGTTGAGAATCTATAGGAGGATCCTTCCTCAGGAAACCTATATATCCATGGGAAATGCAAATGGTTACTCTCCATATAATGGCAAATGCACATTCTGGAGAAACACAGGGGCTTGTGGGAGCTTTCTTTGTACACTGAATTACCAGCTGCTCTTGAGTCTTTTACAGTTAAAGAATTTCCTCTATTGACTGAAATTCTTTGGTGTGCACTCACAG
This sequence comes from Bramus lutescens, assembly GCA_001685075.1. Taxonomy (NCBI): domain Eukaryota; kingdom Metazoa; phylum Chordata; class Mammalia; order Rodentia; family Cricetidae; genus Bramus; species Bramus lutescens. The sequence goes on from LOEQ01000158.1 coordinate 79,579, forward strand.
CACAGGGGTGCATTTTAATATGTGGCAGGGTCTCCCACCTACATCGCAGCTCTTTTTTGACAGGGGTTTCTTTCTTTATCTGTGTTTCCTTTCTGAAGAAATTAGTTCCCCCAGATCTATTATTTCTTAAATCAGGATTGTATCTTACAGCACCATGGTATAAGAAATGTGACAGTTTCCACACCTCTCAATCTCTCACCTCTACTCCTCAGGCTCCAGTAACAGCTGTTCAGTGGTAGACATTCTCTGATGCTCTTCTAGGGATGGCATGGCACCTGCCAGAGTGCTGATCTCATCTGCAGACACCAGCACCCTGTGCCCTGATGACACCAGTACCTTGTTCCCTGTTGATATCAGTGCCCTGTTCCCCATTGACACCAACATCCTGTCCCTTGCTGAGTGCCCCTGCTGGTCCATGGCTTTTATCTACTAACATCAAGTTGACTTTCCTCCCCTTTTATTTCTCATATTACTTGACTTTTATTGAAGTTTATTTTTTGATTTTCCATAGCTCTTGTCTGATTTGATCTTAAAGTTTCTGCACATTTGGGTCTTATGACCTGCAAGTATGTATTAAATAAACAAATGATTCTATTTTCTCCCCATTGTCATCTCAGGTTCCTTTGCAATTTCACACTTTTGTTAAAATATTTTAAACATGTAGCAACAAACCCCTGTGGTGTTCCCACCCCACTGCCCTTTGTGCGGCTAAGGAGGTGTTCTCGAATGCAGGATGAGGGCAGAGCCCAAGTCACATGCCACTAGGAAAGGACACTGTGGGTAAAGGCTTCATATTGAACAATTTATTTTGCATCACAACCACCAACAACTTGACTTGCAATAAAAACTCCAGATCTTGCTGCTTCTCTTGCAGAGATGTCCTTGTTGCCCCAGCTCCTTTGGTGGAAGGCACAAGAGTGCCTTTATTGCTTTGCTGATCAGAAAGTTCTCCAGAAGCTTTGAGTTTGTGCTTTTCGGCACAGGTCTGGCAGGCATTCTTGCTATCACTTCCGTCCTGGAACACCTTAAGCGCACACTCTATTCCTGTATGCCTCCTGTATACCTCCTGCTTGGGCACCATTATTTCCACACGGACATGTTCGTTGTTGGGAGGCGTAGCATTAAATGATGAATGGTGATCAATAACTGAGAGGCTAGGTCCTAATGAAACCCGGAACGACCAGAGCAGTTACTGAAATAACCACATAACACGTATGTGCGTGTGAGTAAACAAGGCTGATAAAACCCTGGGATTATTGTTTCCTAAAATGCTTTCAAGGCTCAGAAAGGGAAGAGGAGGCAGAAAAGCAAAGTCAAATTCCTGCTAAGAAGCGGCATTATAAAGCTTAAGAACCTGGGAAATTATTTAAACGTCATCTTAGAATTAACACTAATACTTAAAATCAGTATTAAGACACAGTGTTCCTCCCTGGTGATATCTAACTTGAGCTCAGCCTTCTACATGTATGGAAAATAATGCCCCACAGTAAGTAAGATGACACACATAATGCATGGAAGATAGAAGCATGGAGAGGAATTTTAGTAATGAAATACAAGAGAGCTACTCGGGAACCAGAACCCAGAAGGCACGATCACAGACAGAGGATGTCTAACCCTGCTGGGTCTGACTCATGAAGCAGGAATGAGGGTGGTTTTAGAAGCCTTAGGTTTTGTTTCAGAAGTGAGATTTAATCATGTATTCAAAATACACATCTACTGCAAAAGGTGAGCTATCATTAAGTGATATTAAATTAAGTTAGTTTATATTTGTTAGCTAGACATAAGAAAATTGTTAAGTAATACTAAACTGGCTTATATTTTTCAGGTAAACATAAGAAAATGAAGAACAGGATATAGCCCTGGATAAATATTCACATCCCATGAAGAGTCTTCATTTCCTCATCTCTGTGGTGGGTATGATGAAACCAGGGCTCAGACCAAAATCTGAGCACTTATGTGCTGGAGACCAGCCTGGGGCTGACTTTCCTTCCCTTTCCTCTTTCCTCCCTCCCTGACCCTCCCCATCTCCCCCCCCCCATCTACCCATCCATTCCCATAGGATTGGTTGAGTTAATATAAAAAGAACTTAGAAGAGAGCATAGAATGGATAAACTACTGAATCTAAAACAGCTTTAATTTTAAAAGGTGTAATGTTTTGGTGAAAAATATTACACGCCATTTGAAAATACAACAGGAGCCCCCAAGAGGTTGATTTACGTGGGAAACAGTGACAGAGACCCTTCAAGGATGAAGGCTGCATGTCTGGAGCAGACTGGCGCATTTCTGCAGCTAGAGACCAGAGCTGCACAGAGGGGTAGTGAGGTCCGTCTCCGTTCTTTCCCCCACACCTTGTCTCACTGCAAATGCCTTCCGCAAATGGAAACACCCGCCCATCAGAGTCACAGGAACGATGGGAGAAGAGACTCTGCATCACTCTCTGTGAGGCATGGTGGGGAACAGCCATTTTCAGAAAGTAGGTCTTGTCCCAATGCCAGCACAGCCATTCTGTGCCTAGCACCACAGACAGGATTGGTGGGGAACTCAGTGCTCATAGATAGTGTTCATTCTGCTTCCATTTGTTTGTTTTGAGTTGTTTATGTAAATTCTTTTGTGATGTTATACAGGGCTGAAAACATTCAAATTATGAGATCAGATGAAATTATTATGCAAATCAAACTTCTTTAGTTTTTTGGGAGTGTGTGTGTGCATGTTTGTGTGAACATATGTATCTACATACTTTCCTATATATCACTTTCCAGGTTAGTTTTTGAGACAGAGTCTCTCACTAAATTTGGAACTCACAGATTGGCTAGACAACTGGCCAATGAGCTCCGACAGTCGTCTGTCTCGACCTCCCGCGTGGCAGTGTTGGGTGACAGGAGCGCCACCTATCCCCAGTTTACATGGACGCTCAGGGTCTGAACACAGGCCCCATTGTTCATGTGCCTTTGCGAACAAATTGTCTCTTGAAAATGCAAATTTTCATTGACTTCTGATAACCGAGACATAATTTCCTGAGAAATTCACCCACTCAGGTTTTGTATCTTTACTGAAACTCAGGCTTCTCAACTCCTCTAGTTTTCTGTGCCTCCACTATCAAAATGATGGATAGAGTTGAGCAGCCTCCCTCAGACATCGTGCCAAATGCAGATTGATACCCAGGTCCGAAAATCTCCTAGAATTTGAAAGTAGCTGATCATACAATAATTAAAATAAAGGAAATTAGTGGAATGTAGATTATGTCTCGTTAACATTTTTTTCACTCATATATGGTACACACCACTCTTAACAAATCAGATGTTAGGAATCTTTAACCCAAGCACCGGGAAACAAGCCACCTTTCCTGTTACTCTTGGTGAAGCTGCAGTGGGCCACGTCACTCTCATTTTCCACATCCCTTCTAAGCCCGAGGCTTCTAAGCCCGTTTACTTATCCTGTTCCCCTCATTGCTCTTCTACTACTTGGGGTCACGCCCCCTCGTCTATTACTGAGTTGATCTCAGAATCCTTTGATCATCGTTATCTTTCATACAAAATGAACCCTACCTGCTGTTTGCCTAGATGATGGAAAAGGTCTGAAATCAACCTACTATGACATTTAAAAAAAAAGAAGCAATTCTTCCCTTGTCTTGGTTATCAGTAGCTAATAGATTCAGCATGGGGTATGTGTGTGTGTGTGTGTGTGTGTGTGTGTGTGTGTGTGTGTGTAAACAATGAAGCTGGAAATGGGTGGAAGATGGATCTTGGAGAACGTAGGAGAACGAGTAAGGGTTGAAATGATAAAAATGTGTACTGTGTACGATATTCTCAAATAAATAATAAAATGTTATATTTAAAGAAAGAAAGGCTGATATCTTTCAGGCTGTCTTTGAGTTGCTTCCATGACAAGCAGAGAGGAGCTGATTTTGTCATGGGAATTAGTGTGTAGGCTGTTGGAACTTCATTCCTCTGTCCCAAAAGGGCTGGCATGGAAAACACTCTCTTTGGTAGGATGATGATTAACTACAGATTATTTAATCCCTGGCCCTTGGCCCTGTCTATACTCTTGTCCCCTTCCCTCGTCTGCAATCTTGTCCCCTTCTGTCATCCACACACCCTCGGCAGTTAGACTGGACTTCTGTGTTTTAGAGCAAGAAGCAGAGTTAAGCCCTCTGATCTACTCTATATCCACGTATTTCCTGTCATTTAGATTTCACCCTTGTCATCTTCAAGGTAGACTATAAGGGGAGAAAATACTGGGTAACTTCAAGGGTTCTAATCTACCTGAAACTCCTGTGGTGCTTGCATACTTGGATAGGCATCTGACAAGGACGCTTTGGTTCCAAAGAGCACAACCAAGATACCCAAAACAGCAGTGAGCAAGGTCAAGGGACAAGAATTGTCCAAGGCTACACTGGAGCAGTCAAGCACAGGCAGATTCTAATTCAACACTCAGAACAAAGCAGAGGTCTGAGGCATGAGTGTCTGCCTGCCTGGCAGAGATGACGGCTGTCCAGAGAAGATCATCTTCTCTTTGATGTGTCACAGGGTTTCAGCAAAGTGACCACAGGCTACTCTCACAGTCAGAAATGTCTTCCCCTGTCTACCTTCAGCTCCGAGATCACCCATGGTCTCTGATACAGCTCGATTCATGATGCATGCACCCTCTACAGCACCACCCATGATGTCATCATAAAGTTCATGGTCAGTAATCCCCACTGAGTGCATGAGTAGCCTTCATGGGCCAGTGTCTAATGACTTATGTCCCTCAAGACAGTTCTGGTTAGCACACTCCTTATGGGCCTGGAAGTTACAAAGTGAACATTGCTCCTCTATATGTGTGTTGGGCTTTTACAAGGAGAAGTCTGTGTCTGTGGGACCATGGGTCGAGATAAGGCAATACTAAGGAAGCAGATGTTTCTTTATTGGGTGGTGGTTGGATAATGTTTGTATGCCCAAGGGTCTACTAAACTCTGTGGGTGTCCTACACCCTGATAGTCTGCCGGCTAAAGGCACAATATGTCATTTGTAACATATCAGCTCACCAAATCTCTCCAATGTGCCTGCTCTTCCTCTACACAGAAATGACAAATTAATCCATCCTTCTCAACAGGATGCTGTGGCTGGTTGAAGCATCTGGAGAGCCACGAAACCTTTATATGAGTTTATGTGTAGCTTGCTTATGTAGTCCTAAATGTTCAAAACCATGTGAACACACAGAATGAATTCTACAGCAGTCCCAGACATGCTCAAATGTTTTGTAGCAGATGGCCTGAGTGTCAGTCCTGACTCTGGAACTCCCTGGGTTTCAGTTTCTACACTTCAGAACCACTAGAGGATAGAAGTCCATGCAGTCATCCAGAGGACGACATCCACTCTTGACTACAAATACGTACTTCCCAGGAATGCAGTAGCAAACAGGGACACCTTCAATGGTTGTAAGAGACACATTCATTCCCTAACAGTTCCAGTAGAAGAGGTTCAACAAATGCCATGCTACTGAAATGGAAGTGTCCCCAGGGGCTCCAGAGAAATCCTGTTTGTGGCTTTTAGGAGCGCCCAGTGGCCAATCTGCATTCCTTGCTTTAGGGCCAGATCCTCTTGCGACCAAGTGTCTTGGGATAGTTGATTGTGTTACGAAGCTCCTAGATTGTGTTAGTAAAATTAACCTTGGATCACAAGGTAGAACCAGCAGCTAGTTGACAAGAATTAGCTGCAGAGAGTATGGAGGACCCAGGAAGATGGATAGAGAGGCACAGGAAGGAATATGGAGAGACTTAGACATTCTTGGTCTTTTTTTTTTCTTGGTCAGATACATATGGAGAGGTTTGCTTGCTAGGTCTCCTGTAAAAAGGGGAAGTTCAGCTGGTTACCCTTCTGCCACTTCTTTGATCTATCAGGTTTACACCCCAATATCTGACTCCTAAGTCTTTATTGATAATAGAATAACTTAGGCTAAAACAACAACTAAGTATGGGCTCTCTCTCTCTCTCTCTCTCTCTCTCTTTCTCTAAGATCTTTATTTCAGTATGTCTGTTTTGTAGATAGAAATTTCTGTCCCACCCAGCCCCAGAGCCATTCCATCCCAAAGAAATGCACAGAAGATTATATTAATTATAAATTGTTTGACCTTTTAGTCAGGCATATTATTAACTAGCTCTTACAACTTAAATTAACCTATAATTCTTGTCTATGTTTAGCCACATGACTTGGTATCTTTTCTTAGTAAGACATTCTCATCCTGCTTCCTCTCTGTCTGGCTGGTGACTGATTCTCTGCCTTTCCTCTTCCCAAAGTTCTCCTACTCTGGTCACCCCATCTATACTTCCTGTCTGGCTACTGGCCAATCAGAATTTTATTAAACCAATACAAGTGACAAATCTTTACAGTGTACAAGAACATTATCTCACAACAGTCTCTCAAGAAAATTAATGCCAATTCTTTGGCTTGGAGAGTAAGGACAGATCTCCTGAGCTCCAACCTTCAATTATTCAATCATTCCAAGTAGGAAGTGCTAATTGTATGTGTGTTTTATGAGCTGGTTTTTAGGACCTCTGGCTGAGATAAATGTATACCCTCCTCCCCCAAAATCTCTATGTGTGAATGTTAATGGATTCTTGTTGGTATCATGGCCAGCATTGTGTATTGGCTGAGGGACCAAGAGGCAAGCCCTGACCTTGTATAGCCACCCCACAGATAACCTGCTGAGATGAGGGTCTGAGGGTCTGAGCTCCAAGAGCCTGCCAGAGCTCTGGGGCATGAGGTGTCATATCCAGCCCTTACCCTCCAGCCTGGGTTAGAAAGACTAGCCAGACAGATATGTGAATCAGCTTTGTTATAGGCAAAACCTAGCAGGTACCAATAAGGAGTCATGAGTTTTTATACACATCTACATCAAAAAGTTTAACTTGTTTTCTTCACCTGGGCACACCCCTATGGTCAGAGATTTCACTAGAAGACAGCAGTATGCTTGGTAGGAGCAGAATGTTGCTGCTGAGAAACAGAGTGTGTGCATGCTACACAAAGTCAGCCTTGGGAACTGGAGTCCACAGACTGCTGCTCCCAAGGCCTGTCGTCAGTCAAGGGGCTCCTCTCCAAGGAAGGAGTAAATGAACTGTGATCTGGGCGCCTTGCTGGGTGGGTCAGATGTCTGCTGGAGAGAAAGTGTGTTACCCTCAGATGGGAGTACTAAAAAGGAGCTTGAGAGGTGTAAAATGGAGGTGGCCTAAGAGGGCATTGAATTCTCAGCCTAGGCAACTGATCTTGAGGAAACCTCATGGTAGCTCTGCAATGGGCTGAGGAGACCACAGTGCCCCTGTAGTCATTTGGAGCCACTTGTCATATATGAACATCAGTAGGTATACCTGCTTGTGGCACCTGGCACCAATGGGCTGGTACAGAATGTCTGTGGTACGAGCTTTGGAACAGAAATGTCTGTATAGGGACCGGGGACCAGATCATAAAGAGGAGAAGAGAGGGGAAGGGAGGGGAGGGAAGGGGAAGTGAGAGGAGGGGAGGGGAGAAGAAAAGAGAGGCACCCAGTGTAATTTTAAATTCACAGCAACCCTCTTGGCTCATCCTCACAATTGCTGGGAATACGGATGTGTGGTCGCCAAACTTCTGCCTCAATTCTTAGGCGAGATGATCTTCCTCAAAAATTCAGAAAACTGGGCTAAAAGCAGAATTCACAGGCCTCAGCCTAAGTGTTAGAGAAGGGGAACATCCTAGGCTAATGGACAAAGAATTTCTGTTACTTGGGAGGTGCTTGGACCTGCCCTGGCCTCAGAGGGGAACCCAGGGTGAATTATTACACTTGAAGTCCATCCTGTCCAGGCTAGAAGGATAGGAACACCTAAGGATCCCAGGCGATTCTCAGGGAGGAAGGCGTCTTCTTGGTACTTCAGGAACCCTAGACCAGGCTACCCCAACAATGCCTCTAGACTCAAAACCCAGTCACCAGCTTGAGCAAGATGGAAACAAACAACAGGATGAGTTGCATAGTGGGGACTGGAAACTTTGTTTTGAATTAAGAGATAAATGTATTTATAACATAGGGCTAAGTCTGATTTTCTCTGAGTACTATAATTAGCCAAGCAATTGAGGCGTGTGGAGAATTCAAATACAGAGAATGCACAAAGTCCCATTTATCTATGCACACTGGGAATGACTTTCAGTTTTTAATCTGCCATGCAAAGGTGAGTGGCCACAGGCCAATGGCTGTCAGGGGAGGTGGACTGGCGTTAGTGAGTAATACATGTATATTCGTGGTAAATGTTTGTGATTGACAGGTGGATTGGGCAGACGTTAGTGACTGACAGGTGAGGTGGAGAGAAGCTAGTGACTGGGAAGTGTGGGGTAGGGATTAGTGGCTGGCAGTCAAAGCTTACAAAGGCCCCGCGATTACACTGGTGATGTGCACACAGTTCTTCATTGATCCCATCTGGGTAGGTGTGGATGGCCCTGTGGCAACAGAGAAGGCTTCCACTGATGTGAACCTCAACAAGAAATCAGCTTGTCGAGATTTATTCCCCATTATTGTCATGTTATCTCCTGTGAGGGTTTTTTTTTTCTTCAATAGAATGTTCTTTTACATATTTGATTTACTGAAAATGAAGCTGGGGGTACATAAAATTTCTATTTACTGAAATGTGCATTTTTTTGTCTTTCAACTATTATCTCCTATTTCTAGCCCTGTTGAGTTCCCACAGTATATACTCGAAGTACAAATATTCCCAAGGATATTCCCAAGGATGTCACATTGGGACATTCCACAATTTCTCAGCGGACATTCTGGAATTCCAAGACAGGGGAGAGGCTGTGAAGCAGGACACAACAGGAGGCCTTTCCTCCCCCTCAAAGTGGCTCTGAGGTTGCTTAAACTCAGTGCTTCTCAGTATTACAGAAATAACCAACCACTTTCTGATTTGATTTAAAGCTCACTCTGCAGCACAGAGCTCATGCTTGGTACTGTTGACTGAATCAAACCCCTGTGACTGGCTATGTCACATGCCCTGGGGAGAATTGAGCACTAATTTCCTGCTAAATGGACATAGTAATAAACTGCTCTTAAGTTCTTGACTTTATACCCACATCTCAGTGACTTTCAACCCTCACTGGAGAAGCTTCTTTTTGCAATAGATGGTGAATAATAGAGACCCACTCCTGGCCAAGGTGTAGAGAATAAGATCCCATGGAATGCTCAGCTTTAAATGCAATCTCTGTATTGTATCTGTCTTCCCCAAGGCTCACAGATCAAGAGACAGCAGAAAGATTGTAAGAGCCCAAGGTTGCATGGATCGGCAGTGACACTTTTGCTAGACATTTGGACATAACAAGACTGCTGCACACGTGAGCTCGTGGCAGCGAAGATTGCATGTAAAAGACCTGCCAAAGACCCTGGTATGGAAGGTGAGGGACTTATGAAACTATTGGCAGATGAGAAGCTATTGGCCTTGGATGGTGTATGGAAGAGGGAGAGTGAGTTTTCTTTAAGAATCCAGGCCTCCCAAAACTGCCATGCTGAAACTGATGGTCCATTAATCGTGAAGGCACATACACCACTAACTCAAAGGCCTCCTTCCTTCCTCCCCCTCCCTCCCTCCTTCCATCCTCCCTCCTTCCTTTCTTCTTTCATTTCCCCCTCCTTTCTCTCTCTCTCTCTCCTCCTCTCTCTTTCTTGTTTTGACATCCCAACCAACATTTCCCCTCCCTCCTCTCCTTCCAGCCTCCCCCCATCTCTCTTCTCCCTCTCCCAACCATGGATAATAATCTGATCTATTGATCAGAGAGGGTAACTGGAGTCTCCCACTGTCTGTGCACTGGTGTGTATTTCTCCTTCCAGGTCTAAGGCTGTTTAGTTTATAAACCTTGTGCTGTTAGATGCACATAGATTCACAACTGTTCTGTCTTATCAGTGAATCCACTCTTTGCAGTCACACACCTTTCTGTGGTTCCCTTGCCATTACTTTGTTAGGTTTCACAAAGTAAAATCTCTCCTTAGGATCTATTTTTTTTTTCCTGAAAAATATCTTTTCTTGCCATTAACAGCCTGGGTGATTTTACTGGTGAGTTGAATTTCTTGCCGGAAGCATAGTATTGAATCATTTATAAAATTGATTTAGCTAAGCCTGTATTTCTTATGTGATCTATTACACTGTTCAAGGTTGTGGAAAGTAAGCAATTAACTCCTTTGGTTGACTTCTTTTAGCTGGTAGGGTTTTCTCCCTCTTCTTACCTGAGTGTCTGTGTTGTGTGACGACTCAGGGTATTCAATTCTTGCCCATTTATCTTTTGAATGTCTGTTAATACATTTTCTTTTCAATCTTTCAAAAACCATTGTCATGAGGATGGCTGCCTTTCTGTCACTTCTGTAGTACCCCCAACCCCTGCTAAGCATCATCTGTAAGGTTGCCTGGAGGTTATAGTTCCCTGCTTATTTCATAAGGTCTTTCTTTATCCTTTATTTTTGAAGGATAGCTTTGCTGAGCACAAAAATTCAGATTGCCTATTGTTTTTTTGAGATGCTGTAATTATATCATTCCTCATAGTCTTCAGAATTTCTGCAGAAAAATAATTTCATTGTCAGTCTAAGGCAACTATTCTCAACATGTGCGTCATGACCCTTTTGGGGGTCAAATGACCCTTTCAGAGGGTTTCCAACAGTAAGCAAAGATATTTTCATTATGATCCATAACAATAGCAAACTTACAGTTATAAATTAGAAACATAAAAAGTTTTATGTTTGGGGTCACCACAACGTGAGGAACTGTAGAGAAGAATTGCCGTAATAGGAAGACTGAGGACCAATAAATAGTCTAAGGAGTTGTCCTCGAATTTTCCCGATGGCTTTTCTCTTGATGATTTAAGATTCTTTCTTTGTCACACCTATTTGTCAGCTGGATTGTAATATGCGACAATGAAGAAATCTTTTCTGATTTGGTGGCCTTGTCTGTTAGAAGTTCCAGAAAACTCCTACACATGGAACATATGTTTTTCTCAAGATGAGGGAATTTGGTTTTATTTTATGGAGCTGTTTTCTATGCTATTTATTATCCTCTGTCTTCTAGGTTTCAGATAGATATTCTGGTGATACAGATATTTGCTCTTTTCATGTTCTCCCAAATATCTTCACTATTTTCCATATCTTTCTTACTTTTTATTGACAAATACTTGACTTCAGGCTCCAATATTTCCTTTAATTTACAGCACCTGTGTTGAGACTTCCAACTGACGGTTTTCATTTGACACTTTGAACTCCTCATTTAGAAGGTTTCCATCTGGTTCTTTTTCAAAGCGTCTTGCTGACTTTCTCATTCACATTCTGTAGGTTTCTTAACTTTGTGTAACCAAATCTTGTTAGAGTCTATTGGTATTTTAAAGATAATTGTTTTGTTTTCTTTGTGTATTTTTTATCTCTAGACAGGGTTTGCTGTATAGAGTGTAAAGATTTAGGACTCACAGTCTTCCGGCCTCAGCTTCTCAAGCACTGGGAGGATTAGAGATACAGTATAACACCGCTATTTGAGTTTTTTTCTCTTTATCTTCTCAATCTAAATTTCTTTTGGAACCGGTAGCAGTGAGTTTTCATCTTTTGTGCGTAACCCTTTTCTTTCTTGTGCCTTTCCCACCAGTTCTCACGTGTTTTGAGACTTGAATATTTGTAAGACTGTATACATCCACCATGTTTACAGAATGGATTTTTTTATTAAGTGACTTTGCCACAAAGGTGTTTTCTGGGGTACCAATTTGTTATGCAATGTGGAATTTCTTGTCATCTTGACACGTTAGTGCAGTCTCCCTATAGATTAACCAGTTCAAGTGCAGACCGTAATATGTCAGGGTTGGGAGAGCCACAGTCTGCCAAAGTGTCCAGGAAGCTGTGGTCTGGACATGCTCTGTGGGAAATCCACAGAGTTTGGTGACTTCCACAGCGGGGATATTGGCTCCACCAGTGATGAGTGTCTCCTCAAGCCCTGTTAAAATGGCTTTGTTAATTACAGGGTATGTGGTGGCCGAATGGTTGAAACACCTGAGGGACTTTTCCTCTGATTAGATAATGGTGCAGGCCTGTGTGTTTCACAGGGAGCCATCACAGCAGGAACCATGGAACCACCTAGGTGCTGTGCCAATAGGAGCTCTACTGTTATTCTCAGTCGCTGAGTCCCCTAGGGAACAGGACTTTAGATCTCCCCAGCTACCGTCTCTGAGGATACAGCAATGTCTGGAACATTTATCCTTCTTGGCTCTTTTCATCTCGAGTTTCTGCCAGGACTCAAGCAGCAGATGAATGTCAGCCTGCTTTCAGGGTATCCCTGAACTGTACACATTTGAGCAGTGGCCAAAACTTTTGTCTCCTTGACTTATTTTGCTGAAGCCAGCAGAACATAGAGCAAGTAGAACTTGTTTACTACCAGACAGTGGTTTTCTGCGGACTTTTTCAGGTCAAGTGCCCCAGTGGCCAGGTGACGATTGGTTTTCTCCATAGTTGAAGAGCACCCAGGACACATGCATGTGCGGAGCAGAAGTGGAGTCATGATGTTGGTACCCTGACCTACCAGTAACCCACTCATGGGCAGTGCTTGGGAGAGGAGTGGTGGGCAGTTACTTGCGCCACTGATAGATGGGGAGTTGGCGAGGGCAGCTGCTGAGATTTTCCAGGTTTTGAGGAGGTGTCCTGTGGTGTAGGCTCCACAAAGATGTCCAGAAATGTTGGAGTTAGCTCAGTCACCCAACTGGGAACCTCTTGGCTCCAATATCTACTTCCATCCTCAGTCTTTTCTCTGGGTTCCAGGTGTCCCTACCAGTGTGCTTTCAAAGCTGCCTTCATGCTCCCTGACCTTGAACTCTTGCCTTCAGATCAGTTCTCTGGGAAAACCAATGAAAACCATTGGTGTAAAATGAGTGCCGTAGCTTTATCTGTTGCTGTGACAAAATATCCTTGGGAAAAAGGAAAGGAAAAGATCTATTTGGCTTAAAACTCCAAGTTAGAGTCCATTCATTGTTGCTTTGATGTTAAACCCCAAATTTAAAACATCCCATCCTTAATAAGGGGCTGAGGTAAAGTTAACAGTCGCATTACCTACATCTTTGTGTGTTGGCTTGCCTCATGCTAACATTGTTTGAGGCCCAGTCTGGGGAATTGTACTGCTCACAGTGGACTGGCTCTTCCTATCTCAGTCAACAGTCACGACGCTCCCTCTCACGTTTGTCTAAAAGCCAGCCTGACTTAGATAACTTCTCATTTGAAGTTACCTTCCCAGGTAATTCTAGGTTGTGGAGCGTTGATGTTTGAAAGTAACCATCACATTATTGAAATTTAGGAGGGGGTGCCCTGCCAGCTGTAGTACCATCTGTGTGAGGAGGAGGGTGAACAGAATCACCCTATTAGTTTTGTGGGTTCGTTGAGGTTCTGTGAGACGGAGCCATCAGCTCACAGTTACAGTAAAAGAGGAGCAGACGCTGAAACTGGATACACTGAGTAGCATTTTCTTACCTCCAAACTAGTTACTTACGGACATAGATAAAAAGTCATTTGCCTGTTGTCAGTGGAGCGCGAAAACTCAGTTTGCAAAAGAAACTTTAAATAGAGGTCATGGTTGAAAGTTGATCTTTTAAACTTGAATTTAATTACAAGAAAATAGAGAGTTTTAAAAAAAGTGTGTGCGTATGCGTGTGTGTGTGTGTGTGTGTGTGTAATAAATTGCTAGAAAAATTCCAATGAACAGATAACTGGGCAAGGCCTTGCATGCTTGCTAACCAATTTCTGGTCAATTGATCTGCATGCACCCTGCTGTGCCCAGCTTGCCCTTAAAATGGAATTCTGAGTTCAGGTTGGCACATGGCCACTTCACAATGCTGGCCCAAGTTTTCTTCTCTTTGATGTTTGAAATTCAGCATCATTGGGTAGTTTTCTAGCATATAAAAACACATGGAAACTGCATAGTACAAAATAATGGAAATAAAATCATTAAATCTGGCTCAAAATATATCCATTAAGATTATTAAAATATACAAATAGATTTTATGGAGAATTTTTTAGAAAAGGGGACTGAGTGTTCAAAATCCCCCAAAGCAAAACTACAAAGTACCAGAAGCCGAGTGACCACATCTCCACTCATAGCTACAGAGTTAAGCCAAGGCTGATGGAAGGTCAGAGGATGATGTCTGTTTTTGTTCCAACATCCCTTTGGAGGCTGTGTTTTCCAAGGGAATCAGTTCTAGGGAATACATGTTGACGGATGTCCTTGCTGTGTGTGCGTACTCCCCAGCACAAGAAGCATTCTGGTTTCTTGAATCCATGAAGTCAGCTATGATCTTCCAGAGCTGTGTCAGCAAAGAGGCCCTAGTCTGTCGCTATTGTTTCAATGAGAGAATCTTCAAGGGTTCTCGATGGAGCAGAACATAGAGATGCACATGATGGTGTTGTCAGAAGTCAGCCAGGGATCCAACTGGCTTCAGGGATTACACGGACACCTTTGCTCCACATGAGAGCCCACCAATCAATGACCTGGTCTGAACTCCCTCTATATTATGATGTTTCAGATTCAGACTTAATCTTTGAGGCTGAGCCATCAGTGAGAGGCATAGAAATTCATGGATCGATATGTGGAAAGATCATCACTGGTAAGTTATGAGCACATCTTCCCACTTGTACCAGAAATCCTCTGGATCTTCAGGCTTGCCAACTGACTCTATCAAGCAGAGGTCTCTTATTTTCCATCTGGAATGGCTAGCACATTGGTAGATGGCTTTAGATATCTATTTGTGGGAGTCCTTGTTTGGTATCTGGGAGAGGTTAATTTATCTGTAAGGTTGATAAGTGTCAAAATGAAGACCTTTGTATATCAAATGACTGAAAATTTGTGCCATTTTTCTCTTAGCATCCTCCTATTTATCATTTTTATAAGTTATGCTTATGTTCATAGATATAGTTTCTTCATGTAATTTGCTAAGCTATAGCTAAGTACATCTATGAATATTCTTTCCTTGTGTGAATGGTAGGAGCCAAGGTCCTGCTTTTGGAGCCCTGTCAAGCTGACATGCGTGCCTACAATAGCACTGTGGGTTGTGCAGGGGAGGGAGAGTCAGTCGTACTGTAATGGTCCCCCTGGTGAGCTACCATACTCCAGGGGCTCTCTCATTACGAATGGTCACACAGGAAGGCCTCAGACCGCTGAGAGGGTCACAAAACAGGTATCCAAGAATGGCGGTGGCTGTGGAGAACAGTTGAGATAGGAGGGGGATGTGCGGGGATAAGAGAAGGTGGAAGGCAGGTGTGATCAGACTGTGTTATAAACATTGGACATGTCAAACAACACACTTACCAATATAAAAATACATCTTAAAACATGCTTGAGAAGAATTTATGAGACGGTTCCGTGAGCAAAAGGCTTCTGCTGCTGAGTTTGGTGACCTGACTTCAATTCCAAGGATCCAAATGATGGAAGGACAGGATCAGCTTCCACACCAAAATATACTTTATGCTAGAGAGATGACTGAGCAGTTAAAAACATATATTAGTCTTGCAGAGGCCCTGAGGTTGGTTCCCAGCATCCACATCACACAGCTTACAACCTACAACTAGCTCAGCCAGGACACAACACTTTAGCTTCCAGGATCTGTTGCTATCACTTCTAACACACCTACCCACTAACACATGCACATATTGTTTTTTTTTTTAGAAAAAAAATGTGCTCCCTCCTATGAATGAAACTTCCAACATAGAAATCTGTCTCCAGAGAAAAATCCGATTAGAAGCTGAGCATGTAGGAGCCGTGATCAAAGTCACCACTGACTTTTGAAGACCACCACAAGAATAAGAAGATCAGTGATTTGGGCCACCATCATCTTAGTCTGGCCATGCTTATAGGGTATTGGCTTGGATCGATTCTGTGACATCTTGTGAATGGTTCATTTTAGTTCAGCAATGTTTTGAAGCTATGAAAAACAGTAGACAGTGAAATTGTGGCTTATAGTTTATAGTGCACAAACTGAATGACCAGTTCCCTACAGCACTACCTATTAGGATTGGAATGGACCAAGAATGAAGATCTCCAGTCTCATCGTCATATCTGTGACACATGACTGAGGAAATAACTTTCCCCAACATGTAACACTTTTAAGGAAAAGAAGCCACGAGATTCAATGACCGTCACATGCCTGCCATGATGAGAATTATCCAGGGTAATAGTCTGTATTAAAAGACTTGGGATTCAGACAGAAGCCATGTAAAGCCATATGAACCTAAGACAAGAGGATACATCATGTGTCTTCAGAGAAGAGAAAGCCTTGTGGCTGAGAGGGTCCCTTGTCTAAAACTGTGGTCTTTGTGTCACTGGGAGCCGGTGAGAGAATATTCCCCAAGCATGGCTCCTCACGGGCTGTGCTGTTGGTTATCTGTTTTTTTTTATTTATTAAAAATTTCCACCTCCTCCCCTCCCCCCACTTCCCCTCCCCCTTCCTCTCCAGTCCAAAGAGCAGTCAGGGTTCCNCAGGGTTCCCTGCCCTGTGGGAAGTCCAAGGTCCTCCCCCGTCCATCCAGGTCTGGGAAGGTGAGCATCCAATATCTGTTTTAAGATGAGCCTTTGGAATGAGACACTCATGTGGGCAGATGCAATGGGAAAAGGGCAGATTTTGATACAAGATTAGGAGTGTTTTTTATGTGAAGAGTTCTGCTATCAGGTGGTTAGAAATCAGTGCTGGTCTACATTGAACGTGACCCAGAAATGAAGACATATTTATAGCGAATGCTATGTCTGTAAGAATTTTAATCACCTTCTCATGTCATAAGAAGAAGGAACCTTGCCAAGGTTGTATTTTCCTCTAGCAGGTCTCCTTTATTCCTCAGTAATGGGAGCCTCATTTTTACCTCCTTGCGCATGCAGACACCTCAAATAAAAACTACATTCCTCAATCCCTGCCACTCCCAAGCTTGCTAAGGCCAGGGGAAAGTTTCTATCAGGCAGCATATCTCCCTTCAGGAAGGAGGAAAGTGGTTTCTCATTTCACACTCTTACTCCTTGCTGTCTGAGGGATGGTTAGAAAGGACCATGAAGTAGTTGGTGTGTTCCAGGGATAATGATGAAGTCAGACAGCAGGGATCTCTGGAAATCCAGACACACACACACACATAGGATGTATGGAAGAAACTTTCTGGGCACTGTGAAAATGTGCTGCTCTCACTGTTAGTAAAGAGCCGACGGGCCAATAATTGGCAGGAAGAAGTTAGATGGGACTTGTTTGGACAGAAAGAGAGCCAGGGAAGAAGGAGGACAGAGTCACCAGCTGGACACAGAGGGCACATGATATCTTCCGCTGTCTTCCTTTCAGGATTGAACACCTGCTTTATTCAGCATCTTTAGGCTGTGGTTATTTCCTCCTAGATAGGAGCGCCATGCATCAAGTGTGCACACTCTACTTTGAGATCTACAAGTGAGCAATCCCTTTGTCATGGGGTGTTTTTTCTTTCTTTTTCTGTGTCTTTGTGTATGTTATACACTTGTGTCAGTATGCATACATCTTGTGTCTGTGTAGATGTGTGTGCAGGGGGAAGCCTGGGCTGACTTCAGGATTATCCTCAAGGCTTTCTGTCTTAGTCATTGATGTGGGGGTCTCTCAAATCCAGAGGTCACTAATCTGTTCGGTCCTGCTACCCGGCTTGATCTGGGTATCCCTGGTCTCTGCCCTCTGAGGTTGTGATTAGAGGCAGGCCATATCACCTGGCATTTACATGCTTGTATGGGGATCTGAACTCTGGCCTTCATAATTTACAGCAAGCTCTTTAACTGCGGGGCCACCTCCTCGGTCCCTGAATAGGATTTTAGGGCCATCTACAGGGTGACGTCGCCCAGTCTGTGACCGGGAAAGCACGTGGCATGGCACGCTGATGTTGGCTTTCACGGTCCTTAAGCACAGACCTTATAAACGAGAGCCTTCTACTTCAGCCATAGCTGGCGTTTGGTTCAAGAACATTAGGACACTCAAGAGAAGGGTGCTACTCAAAGCTGGGTTGATCATTTACTCACTGCACGAGTTATTTCTAACCCCAAGTGGGTTCCCACTGTTCCATTGACTACCCTGTCACTGAGTAACTGTAGGTTTGCACGAAGTACACGCTGATCTCTCTAAGGCTTCCAGGGCCCTGTGCATGGATCGTGCTAGAAACTCAGTTCTCCTCCGCTGATAGCTCATCCCTGTAGAGTGAGCACTGGGACTGCCAGGAAGGTGGCTGGTTCATCACTGAGGATTGTAGTGGAGGCGCCAGAGCAAGCTAACTCCTCTGCAGCCAGCCTTGCAGGGAGCTGCTGAGGGGGTGAGAAGGCAGGTTTATAACGGCCTCGTCAGCAGAGGTACATCTCAACCTCCACAGCCAAACACTTTGTGTGGCAACAGAAAGATACATGCAGAGGCAGAGCAGGCTTCCCACATCCACTCAGGGTTGTTGCTGCTTTTCTGGGGACTAATGCTGGGGTGTGTCTGACAGCTGAGCAGCCCTAGTGCATGGGTTTATCAGTCGCCGTAATGCGGCAATATTGAAAATGTTCAGGTGTTTGTCCATAAAGCAACATTTCAAGCCAACTGGTGGGTGGCATCTTTCTTTTTAAGCAATAGGAGCCTTGTTTTTTAATTCTTTGTGCATGTAG
This sequence comes from Bramus lutescens, assembly GCA_001685075.1. Taxonomy (NCBI): domain Eukaryota; kingdom Metazoa; phylum Chordata; class Mammalia; order Rodentia; family Cricetidae; genus Bramus; species Bramus lutescens. Next base: position 98,198 of record LOEQ01000158.1, read on the forward strand.
CCACTTCAGACAAAGACTGCGTTCTTCAATTTCCCCCTAAGCTTGTTATGATCAAGGGAACACTTCTATCGGGTACCACTTGAGATACATTGCACTATGTCTACCTTCAAGTGATACTTGTCTGCGAAGGGGGAGTGTGGTTTCTCTCTCCTTTCCTTTTCTCTGAAGGATGGTTAGGGTGGACCATGGAATGGTACGGGGTGCCGAAAACCACAGCAATTAAAACCCAGGAGGATGAGCAGGGTTAGGCAGATGGCTTGACAGCGACCTACACACTAATTCCTTCAGGGGGCCATCCATGCTCTGTGTGCACGGGTACAGACTCCCACTCCCAGGGCCATGTCTGCACGCCAGTATCTTTCCCAGAGACAGAGCTGCCCATGCCTCTGAATGCCTCAGCTTCAGGCTGGAGAAGTTTATTTAACCACGCTTCGGGGAAGGATGCTGCTCTGTCTCTACTCTGGAAATCTGCCAGTGGGTCCTGCAGAGGAAGAGAGCAGAGCCAGCCTGGGAGCAGCCTGGGAATCCAGAGATTCTCAAGGTTGTCCTACTGCCCCACAGGCAGAGTCATCCTTGAATCCTGATTGACACCCAGGGACCAGCTGTAGTGATGTGAATATGAAATGGCCCATAGGCCCACATGACTGAATACTTGGTCCTCAGATATCACTACAGTGTGGAGTAGGTGAGAAGCCCCTGGTAAACGAGCCTGGCTCTACCAGGGGGCTTGCAACGGACGCTGCGGCTTTATAATACCCGAGCATCTCTTTCTATTTGCTCTCTGCTTCCCTACTACAGACGCACTTTGGCGGACAGCCTCCTGTGCCTGCCTCCAAGCCTTCCCTGCCTGCTGCTGCCCAGTCTGCCCTGCCATGATGGACCATATGCCTGAGGAATTATAAGATAGAATAACCCTTTCTCTCTCAAGCTGATCTTGTTGGGATATTTTATCACAGGAGTGAGAAACAGCTCAGACAACAGCTCATTAGGCTCATTAACGATCACAACTCCTCCCCACCTGCTCCCTGAAGCGCTCACTACATCCCATACACAGCTGTGATTTACCTCCACAGTGACATCAGATAAAGGACACAGAAGGAAAATAAAATATCAAGCTTGGCTTGACCTCTCGTTCTGACCTCGTCGGCTCACTGGACTTCCTTCTGGAGGGTGCTCTATCTTCTCTGGAACACCCGGGGTTCTCTGAGTCTTGCTGTCCAGCTTCTGTTGACCATGCATATGGGTGTTGCTCTGATTGTGACTGTCCCCTGACCACTGTCCATCAATAAAAGAGTGTCTTTTGAAGAACAATTTATTGAGCTCTGTTCTCCCACTGCTTTCCTGGTGACTTTCCATTGTCTAATGTGTCTGCCTTCTGGCCTTCTGTGAATGCCATCCCAGGGCTCATCACTGAGAGAAGCAGGCTTCTTGTCTCTGCTTAAGTCTTGGCTCATAAATTGTTGGTGGTGCCAAACATATAACTCAAACTTGCTGTTTCATTTACTTATTTATGAAATAAGGTAGGGTGAAGGGATCACCACACCAACAGGCTGCCTTCCTTTCAGTGAAACAAATAATATGACTTTGTTTGTCAATCCAAACATCAACAGTAGTCAGTTTATTGTGTCAGGTTTGCACATTGATGTTGAGAAAAACATTGATTTCTTTTGGGGAATGTTCGCCTTATTTGTGGGGAATGTTCTGGGTTGCCTAGGACTTGAAGGTGAGTGATGGGCACCTAGTTAAGGGGACAGAAGTCGTAGAAGGTGTGTGATCCTCATGTTATGTTGTTCCTGGGATGCCCTTGTGTTTGCTCACCCACGTGAATGTACTTTGGCATGTGCCAGATTTGTTTGACTTTCCTATGCCTCATTGAGTTTGTTTATCTTAGATTAAAAAAAATCTTTGGTGAATTTGAACTTCATGACCAGTATCTAAGTTCCCCCTGCAAGGAATCTTTAGATCCTCCCAGGAGACTCCTGGGAGTCATTTCATGATTTAAACAATTTGTGATCAAATAAATTCTAGAAATGCATGGTTAGACCAGCCAGGTGTGCTCCCTGGAACAAAGGTCCAAACCCTTCTCTTGCTGACTGATGGCAGAAAAAGCCCAGCATCAGCCAGCACCTTGTTCACTGGACAGAGAACAGCTCCCCTAGGGAGACACGGGCTAAGTTTTCATACCTGCTACGTTTTCCTTAGGAAAAGATGTGTTAGCTTGGGATTACAAGGCAAATGACTCTACCTTCTGCTACAACACCTCTGTCAACACACACCCAATGGTAAGAACAAGAAGCACATGCTTCTCAGACAAGCATCAGAGCCTGTGGTGATCAAAGCATGACTAAGCCATCAGTGGCTGTAGTGATCAAACATGACTAAGCCATCAGTGGCTGTAGTGATCAAACATGACTAAGCCATCAGTGGCTGTAGGGATCAAACATGACTAAGCCATCAGTGGCTGTAGTTATCAAACATGACTAAGCCATCAGTGGCTGTAGTGATCAAACATGACTAAGCCATCAGTGGCTGTGGTAGTCAAACATGACTAAGCAATCAGTGGCTGTAGTGATCAAACATGACTAAGCAATCAATGGCCATAATCAAACATGACTAAGCAATCAGTGGCTGTAAGTGATCAAACATGACTAAGCAATCTGTGGCTGTAAGTGATCAAACATGACTAAGCAATCCGTGGCTGTGGTGATCAAACATGACCAAGCAGCTTTAACTCGGATTCCCTGGAAAGGACCGACTTGGGCACATTTCTTGGAGCATCAGTACAGTGATCACCATGGCACCTTTCTGTGCTTTGTCTTTTTCCTTCTTGGACAAGAGCAGAGTGGAAGCATGTGGGTGTGAGCCATTATCCCCATGGTATAATGACCCTTTCCCTGACATAGTCAGACAGGTGGCCCTGCTCAGGAGAGCAGGGAGAAGTCACGGCTCTGCTTTGACAACCTATTTTATTTTTTGTAGAGAGCAGGAGGCCCACGGAAGTTTGGTTGGTGGGTTTGGAAGTTCTGTAGCTCCACTTTTACCGCATGATTCAGAAGGTCCTCCTGGAGGTAGCTATTCCAACTCCTCTCGGAAGACTGAAGGTGCAAAGTCTCTTCCTATTTTTCTGAATTGCAATATTACTCAGCAGTCTAAAACCCTGAAACTGAAACTGAAAAGAGGGGTTGGAATGAAGCTTACGAGGAGCACTCACAGCAGCCGTATCCCTCAGTCATAAGGCGGAGCACCACAAAAGCCAAGGGAAACATTGTATGGATACATTCACGCAATGGCTGTAAAAGAGATGAAAGGCTGTTGTGTGGCATGGTGTCAATTAACCTCAAGAGCCTTACACTGGGACAGGAAATCCAGAAAGCAGGCCGGCTGAGACAGAAGCAATGGCTTAGCATGTATGAGTCCAGGTGGTGGAACAAGATTCTGGGTGTAAGTCCTGGTCAGAGTGATGCCCTACAGGGAGCAGACTAAGCGACACCAAGCTGTGCGGGTAGAGAGGGGTGGCTTCACACCTATTATCTCAGCATAAGCAAACAGGAAGAGACTGCTGAAATCTACAGACATTTGTGATTTTTGTTACTCAAGGAAGAGTACATTTTGCAAAGAATAGCATTTATTCGGTGCCTAGTAGTTTTATTTTTTAACATTACTTTTGTTAACATTATTTCATATCAGCTGAAAAGCAATATATATATATTTGTTTTGTAGTCATACATATATAAAACAATATATAATGTATGTTATATATATTTGTATATACATCATTGTATACATTCACACACACACACATATATGCAGACATGCTTATAGCATCTCTAAATCAGCAATTCCAATCCAATTATGAAAAAAGCATCTAGGAGGTCTAAGCTGAAGGACACCCAGCAACCTGTCTGGCCATCATGCCCCAGAACTATCAAGCTGGGGGGAGCCTGAGAAGCTTCTGATGGGGAGATGAGAATGGCAGGACCAAACACAGCCTGAAGATTGGTGGGTCTCAGGTCATGGGCTGCCACTCAGAAAACCAGCCAGGCAGTGTGATACCTGGATTCTGTCCTGGGACAGAAGGTGGAAAATGGCAACGCAGGAAATCCCTGGAGCGTGCAATTTAGACACCATGCTTTCTGCTTTGATTCCCTGTCAGTGTTTCTCTTTTGAGAGCTTATATTAATTTTAAGGTGGCATACAAAGAGATGGGCTTGATTCTAATATTTCAGATATATGTCACTTCACTTTTCATATCAATTTTCTACTTAATAAACCACTACAGTTGTGTGGACTGGCTGCATGGGGGGAAGTTGGTCTGAAGTAGACAGGAGTCTCCTGGAATGTCTTTGTAACTCTAAGATCTAACACTATTCCCAAATGAAAGTTTGAAATGCACAAAAGAATGAGACAGAGGCAGATGTTTGTTTGTTTGTTTGTTTTATCATTGGAATGAAACCAGGGCCTCACACATGCAAAGCAAGTGTTCTTCTGCTGGGCTGTAGCCTCGGTTCCAAAGCTCTTTACAAGTCTATTTTGAAATTGAAAATTAAATGTGAATAAATCAGCTAAACTATCAAGTGTTCTTTTGAATTTACTTTTAAAAGAAGGTTACAAACTAATGGGATTAGCTGTGGCGTTTTTGTTCAGATGGATCCTGCTCTCCAAACTGGCATTGTTTGCTTACCGTGATGGTGTCCAGTTTCATCCATTGTCCTAGAATGGCACTCTCTTTCATGACTTAATAAAGTTCCTTTGTGTACATAGACCACTCTATGCATTAATTAGCTATCCATACACGGAAGAACCAAACTAGATCCCTATCTCTCACCTTGTATAAAAATCCGTCTAAAGTGGGTCAAAACCCTTAACCTAAAATTGAGTGACTTTTATCTAAAGTTATTAGATATTGAATGCTTCTCTCCACTTCGGCTTAACCGGTTATTCGCATGTTAGCTCAAATAGAGGGTATTTGTAGCCCAGTCCTTCCTTGGCTGTGTGCCCAGCTAAAGATAATTAATCCCTCAGGCCTTCAGTCTCCTCCTCCGAGAAGCAGGGTGTCTCAGCGTGTGCTGCCTTACCAAAATACCACATGTGGATTAAGCAAGAGGAGTTCATTTTCTCACAGTTCTAAAACCTGAGGTCAGGACGTGAATAGTGAAGCTACAGGGTCTTCATTCTTCCCTCTCCCTGCACAGTATCGCTGGAACCAGTTGTGGTGCATGGATGTCCTGAGAAGTGGGCGCTTCCCACAGTGTTGACCGGCTTAGCCTGTGCACCCTTGAAGCCCCAAAGCTGAAAGGCGACCTTTACATTACCAGAAAGCACTTTGATCTTATGCTGGGCCCTCAAGAGAGCAGAGAGGTGAGGTGCAGATTCATTAATAGTGGTGAGAATAAAGAAAGAAGCTTGACAAGGAAGCTTGTCATTAGGACTCATGGCTTATGCTCTGAAGACCCCCAGTTACATATCCAGCAGACTCCTGGGTTGGCATCCCAATAGTTCTCAAGACATCTGCAGAAAGGGATGGCAGGGGCACCTGCCTCATATAGTGCTAGAAAGATAAAACTGAGGCAAAAAAATCTTTCCTTATCTCCCGCCCATCATCCCACAGGAACAGCTACCCTGTTCATCCAGGAGGCCTTTCTGAGTCAGGATGGCAACAATGAACAATACAGTAAGGGCCCAGAGCCCAAAGGGGAGAGAGACATAGGGTGGGAGGAGGAGAGAGTCACAGGGTAGTATCTCAAGGCAGCAGGACTTTTCTGAGGTCTTCATTAAGATGGTGTTTGAACGTTTATGAAATAGCCATGCAGGTCTGTGATTCCATTGGAATGGTCCACTAACTAAAGCGCAGGCTGGTCCCATTGTTCTGGTTAAAGGGAGAGATGTTGGCTAATTTGTGGAGTTTAGAGATGGATCTGGTTTAATTTAAAGTGGATTGAAGAGTTGATGTTACTACTTCCATGTGTTTTATAAAAGAGACTTGGCAAGTAGAATGGACAGAGAAGGATGGTGGAGGAGCAACAATAAGAAGATTCACAGGGAGGGGAATGGTTGTTTGCTGTGACCTTGACCATTCTGATGTGGGACCTGTAAATGGTACTTTCCCTATTCTGCAGCTGCTTACAAATAACCACTCAAAGGCTTATATTAACTGCAAGAGCTTGGTCAATAGCTCAGGCTTATTACTAATTAGCTCTTACACTTTAAGTTAACCCATATTCCTTATTTGCATTCTGCCATGGAGCAGTACCTTTATTAACATGGCATGTTCATCTCCTGCTCCCTCTTCATCTGGCCAGGGACTTCTAACTCTGCCTTCTCCTTCCCATCATCCTTAGTTTGGTTACCCCGCCTATGTTTCCTACCTGGCTACTGGCCAATCAGCGATTTATTATGCCAATTCCAGTGACAAATCTTTAGAGTGTATGAGAGGATTATTCCACAGCAGGGACCTGTCCTTCAAGTCTTGCAACCTTCTCAGGACGATAATTGTGTGTTCTGTAGAGTCTGGTTAGGGTATCAGAGTATTTGGGGTGGAACAGTTGACCTAAGAATAATTGCTTCTGGGGAGTATAACTTTTGATTCTTTCTCTTTGACAGCACTGTCTCCCTTGGACACTTGCTGTAAAGTAAAGGATTCATGATTTGTTCAAATAGCAAACAGACAGCTAAGTAAAAAGGAACACCCAAGCACAGCAAACAGGACAGTGATGTCACGTACTTACAGGCTCACATTATCTTAGCTAAACGCTACAATTGAAAAACAGTTTCCAATAGAGAAAGAAACTACTGCAGATCTGGAGAGGGAACTGAAGGAGAAGATTCAGGAGCCAATGATGGATGGAGAAAGGAGGACCAGGAAGGAAGTTCTGGAAATTATGCACCTTTGCTCATGAGTATAGAAGAAAAAGGTTATTCTCTTGAAATGGAAAGTAGACTGTTACATTTTGTAATTCTGAGGACAAATACCATCCAAGAAAAATAAAAAATCTTCCTAATAGAGTGTATACATCCTAGGCAGCAAAGTGTACACTAGAGAAACGTTCCTGTAGACAGGAGGTCACAAAGAAGGTTCTATGTGGCACACTGTCCCTGTCCTGGCTCCAGGACAGCTTCCACTGAGAGACGCAGGAGATAGTGAGGTTGGTGTTTACCCTTGAAAGGGGTTTCACTGTCCTTGGTGGAATTCCTTTCCATCTCAAAGGCCACTGTCTTCAAGGACAATTCACATCTCTTGGTTCATTGTCTGGGGAAGTCTTTATTCCAGACATCCTGGATTCATTGGCAGTGCCAAGAACTGTCCACAGAGAAGAATCTCCAGCCTCATTTCCTGTCTTGGAAGGCACAGTATAGAGCTCCATCAGGCTGGGGGAGTCTCAGATTTATCTTTCTCCCACACTGGAGTTTAGTTGTCTTGACTACAGCTACTGCCACATGGCTCACTTGAGGGTCTTCTGGAGGGAACCTGACTTAGGATCTGTAGCAGCATCTACTGAATTTCCCCACATCTTGTTCTGTCAGATCTTCAGGTTGTATCCTCCTTCTAAGTCAAACTCATAGAGCTTAGATGTGAACTCACCCTCCACCACAGGATCAGAATGTTTTCTAAGACTTCATCCAGAGAAAAATCACTGCATCGGAGAAGGGCACCCCCTTGGGTGTTACTGCTACAGCTCCAGCAAAGGGTTTGTGGGAATCTTAGAGCTTTGCCTTATGGGGGCAAGTGGCGCCTTAATAGGAAGGGTACAAGTTAGTTTGTGAATGCAGTTAAATATTCTGTCTTTGATGGAAAACATGGTGTGGGGCATGTCAGTTTCCACCCTAAAAAACTGCTGGTTTCTATGCTTGCTTAGGTGCTTTCACAGGCTGTAGCCCTGATGTTCACGGTCCTGCAGAGCTCATATTCTGCTTAGCATCCTTGCTAAGACAGAGACAGGGAAGGAACACTCAGAAAGACTTCAGGGATTTGCTAACACATTTTATTTCCATGTCCTCTAGTTACCTTTGGTGGCTCGGATGTAAGCTGAAAATTTAATCAGCTTCGAAAGTCAGGTCTGTTTTATAGCATCCTCTCAAATTCTTATGGTGTTCTGAACACCTCTGTGTTTTGTTGAATGGGCTAGGCCAGGACTGAGAATGTGACATGGGGATACAGCTATTGAGATCTCCCAGTTCCTTCTCCAGAGTGAGGGCCATAAGAAAGTGGGAAAATGGGAATCTGCAGGTCAGCTGAAGGAGCAGCTATGACTGTAAACGTACTTTCTTTGGATGTCAAATAATCCCAAATAATGACACAGAAACTTCTTAGTAAGTATGAAAGCTTGGCTTTAGTTTAGGTTTGTTCTCAACTACCTCTTATAGCTTAACCTGTTTAAATTAACCTGTTTACATTCTGCCACATGGCCTCTGGGCATCTGATGTCCTCTGCACCTGTCTGGTGAATCGCTGCTTCTCTGATTCCTTCCCAGAATTCCCATCTCTACTCAGAAGTCCCACCTATCCTATCCTACCTAGCTATTGGCCATTAAACTCTATTAAACTCATCAGAAGTGCCTTGCCAGATGAGGTTAATCAGAGAGACATCTTCATAGTGTACAAAAAGATTATTCTACAATATATGACCTGGGGTTTGCACCATGCTCTGTGAGGCAGGTGAGCCGGCAGTTTCCTCTGAGATGTTTACAAGTTCACTGTCTACCTCTGAGCCTGAAGATGCCTGGTGTTGTCTAATTCCTTCTCTTCTGCATGACTGTGGTTCCTTCACCTTCCGCACCAGGATGTTTATGGCTCTTTTCTGCTGGAACCTTTCCTTAGAGGATGGTGCCCTTCATAAGCTTTTCTACCAGAAGCAAGCCCAAGTGCGTTTGCTGCATCTGCATGGGCTCTGGGAGGCATTTGATGATGGGCCCAAGAGCATGCCCCAACTGGAAGCAGAGATGCTATTCTCATTGGCCTCCATATTTCACTTGTCCAGAAGAGAACCCTGTATTGACGTTGATCTCCCACATACCCCAAAGGAAGTGCTGAATTATCCCTTTGCAGAGTACCCCTAAAATTTCCCAAGGATCTTATGCTTGTCTGAATGCTCTCAAATCCGAGACATGGGTGTAGCATGACTCTTCACCCCAGTGGGTCATCTACACTGTCTGATGACTTTTCTCCAAGGTCCTTGTTTGTTTTGAGACGGGAATGGAATGCAGGGTACTGCAATAACATTGCTGGGTAAATGTTTGATTTGCTTTCCTTGTAAATCTTTAACATTTTCTTATATATTCTGGAGGCAAATGAGTGCAAAGTCTCAGAGCCAACTTTTGGGACTGTGTGTGTCTCCCTCCCCCACACCGTGGTTCTGTGTTTTTCTTGAGAAGCTTTCATTATTGAGACGTGATCATTTTAATTTCAGGGCCTGAGTGGAGGCAGAGGTCCTGTTGAATATCTGGCTACTCACTAATTTCAGTCAAAACCAAATGGTGGGTAGTAAGTTCAAAGTCTGCTAGCTCACTGTGGAGACAGCCTTTCCCAGTGCACAGCTACTCATGCACACACTTCAAAGGCACCGCGCTTCCAGGCAGTCTGTAAAAATCCATCACGACAGCAAGAAACTCGTGAAGAAACTACCACACAGAGCTGGGATAATGGTGCCTCGTAGACAGAAATTTACCTGTCACAGATGGAGGACAGGAGACACATGTCACCCAGTCATTGGAGCCATCCTAGCTGAAGCCAAGTTTAGAAGAAGGGGAAGACACCTTTGAGGAGGCTGGGATCACTCATGTTAGGGAGCAGTGGGAAACCCTTGCATGAAGCAGCTTTGGAAGATGTCAAATCTGTCTAATCAGCATCTGGGCTGGCACTTTTTAATTTCTTTTCTGTTGCTGCCATTGATAACTCTTACATTTTCTGCTTTGCTTTGCTGCTGTAAATTTCAATGCCTTGTATCCTAACCTGGAGCCCTCCCCACCGCTCAGTTCCCTCTTGGTTCTGCTTGAGAGCCATGGTGGGGAAATGGACTGAAAAGTCTCATTCACATCCGATGCTTGGCCTCTTTATGACCCCTTGCTTTCCCCTGCATCATCACTCCACAGCTACCACTGCGAGTCCATTGCAGTTTCTCCAGCTGTCTTTGGTGTCTCTTAGATTTCCCTTGTCCTAGAAAGCTCTTGTTATACAAACATGAAGACCTGAGTTTTGATTCTCCATAATACACATACCATCAGTCTCACCTCCATGTACACAGGTGAACAGGGTACACACGCATATGCACAACTAAATACAACAAAATCATAGAAGTACTTAATAATGCTATTTGACAGTATAGTTAATTAATACAAAAATGATAAAATGTTTTCCTCCCTCCCTCTCTTCCTTCATTTCCTTGAAAATGCATTTTTAGCAGTTTTCCTCAAGCCGATGATGATATCTCTAGGATAGTATATAGTCCTTCTCTTCCAGGACTGCAGGGTCCCCAGAGCAAAGCATAGGCTATAAGGAGCATCACAACCCTAGGAAGCTCAGTGCTTGGCCAGGACAGGCTTGAGACCTAAGACAATTAACTGCTAAAGATCTTGTAAAGTCATTTGCAAAGAAAATCTGCAGAGAACGGAGTAGCTGGGTTGAAACTTTCAGAAAGATGAAAATGTATAAGAAACAGCAAATACTGGCTGATTTTCTTATAAGTGGCACCAAGACAGTCAGAGGAACATAACTTCTTCTCCCAGCTCTGCCCTTGGTTGGTGGTTTTTTAATAAGTCTCTGTACCATTGAAGATATAGTCTCTTCGTTTGTGGAAAGGATTAATGATAGTATGTGCCTCAGTAGGATTTGTGAGACACATACCAGGTTATGCTCACAGAGAACTTGGCATGGAGCCTGGTTAGGAGGAAGCCCTCCACAGCAGAGGCATTTAATTATGCCTGCTCTGTATTCAGGTGCAGATAGAAGCCAGGTGCCTTCCTTCCACTGCCTGGTTGCTGACCTGCCTTCTGTGTTACCATGGTGGATTTGCAGGGCTCATCAGGTGGCATAAAGCCCTGTTAGAATCGCTGACTGCCCCTCCCTTAGGAGCTGTGGGGGGGGGCAAGGCCAGCAGCTGTCATCACCCGCCTCTGGAAACCAGGTGCTTCTGCTTAGTTCCCTACTGGGCCCAGTGAAGCAGTAGGGACCAAGTGACAGGGATACCAGTCAGATGATACTGCCCGTGGGAGGAGGTTCCTAGCACTGGGGCTCTGGTCCTGAGGAATCCAAGGTCGACCTCCCGTCGGGAGAGCAGAGAGCCAAGGTCAGTCACCCTCTGGGGCTTTATTTTGCTTCTATCAAGGATGTTGTTCATATAACAACAAGAACAAAATCTTCTGATGTTGAGCACATGCTTACAGACATAAGATGGCTCTAATGTTCCCAGCCCACTCCTCAGCCTCCTAGCTGGTGTCCTGGTAGCAGGGAATGGCTGTATGTTCCTATTCCCAACAGCCAGCAGTTACTGTCCAACCATCTAACCCGTTAGGCAACCAATCGGTCACATAAATTTCACGGCACCACCACACTGCAGAGGGAACACACTTGAGAAGTTAGATGAAGGATTCAGACAAACACCAACAATGCCTCAATAACATCAGAACCTACTTTGATGTGATTCCTTCTCTAAGGTTTGAAGTAAGAAATTTACACCATTGGATTGGATTTCAGATTTAGTGTGACGTCAGAGACCTCTGTACACTTCTATGGACTCTTTCTTTCTTCAGTGTAAGAATAGCTGAACCTAAGAGAAGATCTGGGTCTTAGGGAGCCTCTTGGGTAAGATGGTGACATGGCCACTTTTGTGAAATCCTTGAAAGAAGTTTGCATATTTGAAGTGGGAATACCTCATAAGTCTCCTTCCACAGCACCCTCAAAAAGCCATGCTGCGGCTCCCAAATGTGAACTCCTGAAGTGTTAGGACAGTCGTATCTGCCTTTGTCTTCTCCCAAGGACCATCAGTCTACAGACCTCATTTTCTGATTGTCCTTTGAGTGTTTATGGTTACTGAATGCTTGCATATTGGACTGGCACTGACCCTGTGACTTTCAACCTGGGCCTTTATTCTCCTGTGATCTCTGAAAGGAATATTCAGAAAACTTGGCTTTGAACATGGAATAGCAATTTGACTTTGGGTGGAAAATAAAATTTCATGTGAAAAGGTAAAAAATTAACACTTAAAATTAAAGGCACATTTTTGGCATAAGCTTCATTGTTCTCGTTTTTCTGAGTGTGATTGAAATTTAGACAAGGGAGGAAGAGGAGCAAGCAGCATTTATTATTGGAAGAGAAAGGGAATTCTAGTCACCTGCAGGAAAGTTCTTCTGTTTCTACTGAAATTACAGCGTGATCCAGGACCACCTGTCCTTCAACCGTCAAAAGGAAGGGAAATGATGAGCATCGGTATGAAGAGTCGTGCTGGCGGATGCCATGGGAAGTCTGACTGAGGGCAGTGGGGAAGGGCCACAGGGCAGACATCCAGGACATGCAGTGGTGACATACAGTGACTTCAGGTGTGCCCTCCCTACAGAAGCTTCCATACCATCCTGCTTGCTATGTGCCACCGCTTCTCCTTGCTAAACTCACATGAAACCATAATACGCCTTGGAAACTTACAAGTGATTTCAAAACAATGGATAGTTCTACAGTGGTTAAATTGAGTCCAGCTAAAGTCATTTTGGGTCATTGTAGTGATATATATATATATATAT
>LOEQ01000158.1:114438-127707 GCA_001685075.1 Bramus lutescens
CCCGCCAGCTGCAGAGACAGAGTATAGACCAGTGCCGATACAGTGCCTTGGAAGGCAGCCTTGGAAAGTCATTGTATTTTTAGCAGGTTCTAAAATAGAGAGCAACCATATTTCAAATTCCTGCCTAATCTTCTGCCAACTGTTGAGACAATCTGAAGTTGAAATGCTCCCATCCTTACAGGTTCCATGCAACTCAAGATGAACAAAATGAGGTTATGGGATACTTCATGCTACATAATAGCACACACAGTGAGGATTACCGCAGCCAAGAAAGTTAACGCCAAGTTCTTTCTTTTTGTGTGCTGAGAGTATTTAAAGCGTATTCTGCCATCAAATTATCCGCATAAAATGAGGGTTTTCTTTTCCAGTTTATGTGCATGCACACACACCTATGATCTATGAAGCATAAATGTGTGCTCGTGTCTATCACAAAAAGATAAACCCAAGCTGGAGGAGGAAGCTGGAACTGCCTTCAACATAAATGCTATTTCTGGGACATGCCTGGCTGAATTCCCAAGTTAGGGAAGGGGTCACACTTGTCCCTAGAGCCACTGCACAACAGAGAAGCACAGGGCATCCTGCTGTTTGGCCATCTTGGGCTGAAAGAGAGCTCTGGTGGTGGGTCCATCTGGACGCCCTTTGAGGTGGAAGTTCACTGTGAACAAAAGCCAGTCCTTACAGAGTTTTCCCACCGAGTCTGTTTCCACAGAGGCATGGGAATTGGCAGTCATTCCTTTTCAGATAGACCACTTTTCCCAACAGGTTCAGAACTTGTGACTGTCTAGTTCTCACCTCATGAGCAGATCTTATCTCATGATTGCTCCTTAGGTGTTTCTGGGATGAGATGGCCATCGGAAGGCAGGAGCTTGGCAGCAGACAGGGTCTTTGAGATGAGTTCATTGTGGGCTCACAAGACAGAGTTGTGTATTTGGTTATGAATTTAATGTCTACACTAGGGCAGAGAGCCGCTAGCTGGGAAAGGAGTCTGTCTGTCATGTTCTCTGGTGGCTCAGCCTCAGAGTGGCAGAGGTGTGATGCCAAGGTGTGTCAGCTCAGGCTGCCAGGCATCGAGGATGACAGGGACCCAGCCCATCCCAGTGCTTCCTGGCTGTGGACACACGAGGAAGTCAGTGTTCTCACGTACTTCCCCTGAAGTCCAGCAGTGAGCCAGAGATGAGAAGTGAAGACTTCCTCCCAGAAAGGAGGGAGAAGGGGTTCCTTAAGCAAGCAGGAAGTGACAGAAATTGGCTTGTGGATTTGTGAGATCTTTCTAGAGGGCAGAATTGAGTGGAAGGTTGACCAACAACTGAAGATAGCTGTGTCCAGGGCATGTGACAGAGGGTAGAGGTCAGCTGTCAAAGGTCCACTGGTCTTAACAGACGGTGAGCAAAGGGTCTGTGTCTGCCTTATACATCAAAGACCATTTTGAAGGTTTACTTGGCACATGGTTATGAGTGATTATTGCTTATCAGTCTCTATGAATGTCTATACTAGTAAGGATACGTAAGAGTTGTATGTGCTTCTTTTATTCCCATGAAATGGTGGACACTTTAGCAGAATAAGGAAATAAGCTGACAATTCTCATAAACCCTGAGCTACAGAGCAACATTCTTAGGTCAGACTCTTCCTGCCCCACAGGTGACGTCACCACTAACTCTATTACTGGTGCCACTAACCAGTCAGTACTGATCCGAGGCATCAGCTTCCTCCTGGAAGCATGCCTGAGGTCTGTGTAATGTGACATGTGGCATCTCAGTAGTTAAACCAATCACTGGTGCCTGCCTGATTGCAAATGCACACTCTACAATCCAGCTTCAGAGTTCAGTGTACGCCATGAAGTGTCTTATATTTCCAATAACACTGGAATGAGGAAATTTAAACTATCATTATTTTCAGATTACCTGGTTAAATACCCAGGCTATCTGAGTGAGTCAGCTAAAAGTTAAAACAATACCTTTATTAAAGTAGCTTATTAAAAATATAAAAACAGCTTTCTGTAGAGCAGGGATTAACTTAAAGTATAATAATAAGGCTTATATTAAAGGATCCTATGAATTTTAAAAGTTGACCTTTTGACATCAGTATGAAAATATTTGTGGAAAATTCAAAAGATACCCAAAACAATTTTTTTGTGTGTATGTGAGCATGTGGTCAATTTTAGAGATGGTTCTATGAGGTGCTGAGAAGAAGTTATGTTCTTTTGTGTTTGGATGAAATGTTCCATAGATTTCTATTAAGTGCCCTTGAATCATGGCACCTGTTAATTCCCTTATTTCTGTGTTAAGTTTCTGTCTGGTTGACCTGTTCATTGGGGAGAATGGGGTGTTGAAGTCTCCTATTTTTAGTGTGTGGGGTTTGATGGGCGATTTAAGCTTTAGTAATGTTTCTTGTGCATAGGTGGGTGCTCTTGTATTGGGGGGGCATAAATGTTCAGGATTGAGACTTCATCTTGATGGACTTTTCCTGTGATGAGTATGAAGTGTCCTTCTCCATCTCTTCTGATTGATTTTAGTTTGAAGTACATTTTGTTAAATATTAGGATAGCTACCCCTGCTTGTCTTTTTAGGTCCATTTTATTGGAAAATCTTTTCCCAATCCTTTCCTCTGAGGTAGTGTCTGTCTTTGAGGTTCAGGTATATTTATTGTACACACAGTAGAAGGCTGGATCCTTCTTTCATATCCATTCTCTTAGCTTGTGTCTTTTTATAGGTGAATTGAATCCATTGATGCTAAGGGATATTAATGACCAGTGATTGCTAGTTCCTGTTATTTTTTTGGTGTTAGTGTTTGTGTGTTTCCCTTCTTAGGGTTTTGCTGGTGTGAGGTTACCTGTTGCTTGTGGGATTCTTTTTTTATTTTTATTTTTTGGTATAGTTAGCTTCCTTGGTTGGAGTTTTCCTTCTATTACTTTCTGTAAGGCCGGGTTCGTGAATAGGTATTGTTTAAACTTAGTTTTGCCATGGAATATCTTGTTTTCTCCATCGATGGTGATTGAAAGCTTTGCTGGGTATAGTAGTCTGGGCTTGCATCCGTGGTCTCTTAGTGTCTGCAGCACATCTGTTCAGGACCTTCTGACTTTCATTGTTTCCACTGAGAAGTCAGGTGTTATTCTAATATGCCTGCCTTTATATGTTACTTGGCCTTTTTCCTTTGCAGCTCTTAATATTCTTTATTCTGTATGCTTTGTGTTTTGATTATTTTATGGTGAGGGGACTTTTTTTGGTCAAATCTATTTGGTCTTCTGCAAGTTTCTTGTACCTTCATAGACACATCCTTCTTTAGGTTGAGAAAGTTTTCTTCTATAATTTTGGTGAATACATTTGCTGTGCCTTTGAAATGGAGTTTTTCTCCTTCTTCTATACCTATTATTCTTAGGTTTGGTCTTTTCATGGTGCCCCAGATTTTCTGGATGTCCTGAGGAAGGTAACCCAGACCCAGAAAGGTGAGCATGGTATGTACCCACTCATAGGTAAATACTAGCTGTAAAGCAAAAAATAAGGAGCTTATAGTCCACAACCCAGAGAAGCTAAGTAACAAGAAGAACCCTAAGAGAAACATGTATAGATCTCCCTGGGAAGGGTAAAGAGACAAAATCTCCTGAGAAAATTGGAAGCATGAGGGTGGGGGGGAGATGGAGGGTGGAAGGGGAAGAGGAGGAAGAAGGGGAGGGGGAAGGAGGACTTGACGGAACAGGGTAGTCGAGATGGAGGAGGGACAGAGATGGAGAGCTAAGAAAGAGTTATTTTGATTGAGGGAGCCATTATAGGGCTAGCAAGAAACCTGGCACTAGAGAAATTTTCAGGAATCCACAAGGATGATTCCAGTTAAGACCCTAAGCAATAGTGGAGAGGGTGCCCGAACTGGCCTTCCCTGTAGTCAGAGTGATGACTATCTTAAATATCACCAAAGAACCTTCATCCAGCAAGTGATGGAAGCAGAGGCAGAGAACCACAGTGGAGCACTGGGCTGAGCTCCCAAAGTCCAGTTGAAGAGTGGGAGGAGTGAGAATAAGAGCAAAGAGGTCAAGACCATGATGGGTTCACCCACATGTTTACCTGAGCTAATGGGAGCCTGACAGCAAGGGAACCAGCATAGGACCAAAACTAGGCCCTCTGAATGTGGGTGACAGTTGTATGGGTGGGGCAGACTGCGGGGCCACTGGCAGTGAAACCAGGACTTACCCTCTACTGCTTGTTCTGACTTTTTAGAGCCCATTTTCCCTGGAAGGATACCTTGCTCAGCCTAGATATGATAAGGAGGGCCTCGGTCCTGCCTCAAAGCAATGTGCTAGACTTTGTTGACTCCCCATGGGAACCCTTACCCTCTCTGAGGAGTGGATGGGGGATGGGATGAGGAGGATGGGAGGGGGAAGACAGAGAGAGCAGGAGGACTGAAGGGAGAGGAAAATGGATTTGGCATGTAGAATGAGAAAAGATAGCTTTTTATAAAAATAAATTAAAAAAAGAAAGATACCCAAACCTTTGAATTGTTGGAAAGGGTGTTCAGATTTTATGGGATTGATGTAGTTTCCAAATGTGATGAGCCATGTGTTCTCAGCAACAATGCCCATGAAAACAAACAATTGCCAGCACTTTAGATGCTCATAGCATCCAAAGACAGACACGCTGATGAGATAACATAATATGCTTACATCTATAATCCCTTCCCACAGGACGCTTGATCTTGATATTACTTTTAGAAAAATAGTATTTATAAAAAACTAAGCAACATATAATAAGGAATAAATAGTAAACACTCTACAAGGGTTAGCTTAATTATGTAAATAGGTCCCAGGACCTTATTGATATTTTAGCAGACAAGGGAACATACGAACACGATCAAGCTCTAGGTGACACAACTGATTCTAGTTACATAATTGAAGATAAACTTTCATTTACTGAAGACTCATACAAAGTTCAGTTCTCCCAAACACATTTTCACCAGAAATTTTATCAAAATGCAGTCATCATTTTCATGGCTACATCATACATAGTGTCTGTGGTCTTTGAAAGAAAATGCCTCACAAAGGCAGTGGCACTCTTGGGCGGTGTGACTTTGTTGCAGTAGGTGTGTCCTTATTGGAGGAAGTGTGTCACTGTGGGGGTGGGCCTTGAGGTCTCATGTATGCTCGAGCCACACCCTCTGTCACAGATCACTTCCTCTTGCCTGCCAAACGACGTAGGACACTTGGCTACTTCTCCAGTACTATGTCTGCCTGCATGCCGCTGCGTTGCGCCATGATGAGAATGGACTGGACCTCTGAAAATGCAAGTCAGCCCCAACCAGATGTTTGCCTTTATAAGAACTGCCTCTCATCATGGTGTCTCCTCACAACAATAGAAACCCAAACTAAGTAAGACAGTGTCCATCATTGAAAGCTGGGTGGAGGTTACGCCCTCCTTGGGTCCGGGCTGTGGAAGGGCCCGGCATGTGTTTCCAATAAGGAGTGACTGAACCAGGCTTCACACTGTGCGTGTAGAGCACCTGGTTGCTGAGTTTACAAATGAGAGGATCCAACCTTTGTAGACATCTTTCCTTTAACGCATCCTCTGTCGCTCCATGCCGGCACGGTTCCTTTTCCTTTCCTCTGACAATTCCACACATGCTGGCCTGTGGTCATTTGGTTTGTGCTTCCCTCTCTTGCATGGAAAATCTTCTTCTCTCCAACTCCCCCTTCCCCTTCCAAGCATTTTGAATGTGGCTGAGTTTCTTCTTGATGAGACATTGCTTACTAGAGTGTGGGAGACATCGCTGCGGGTAGACTCCTGAAGAAAGTGGTATCACCCACGTACTCACAGGAGATGGCAGGGTCTCTCCAGCCTCTGACCCATCCACAGAAGAATGCTGTCAATCCCCAGTGTGCAGGCCTTGTGCAGGTGACGAGAGCTGCTTGTGGCATTATGAGGACAACGATCCTACAATGTTTGCAAGACAAAGCTTCACAGCCTTCTCCCCATCCTCTGGCTCCTACAACCTTTCTAGCCCTTCTTTCATGGTGCTTCCAAAGTCTGGGCTGGCAAGCTGTCATGATTCTTTCATTTTTGATGAGAACTAATTGATCCATTTCAGAAAAGATGGCTTAACAAAGACACAGTTTTCTTTAGGGAGGTAAATGAATGCTCAGACATTACATTCTGATTATAAAATATTTAGAAAACGCAGCATCTGTACTGAAATAATAATAATTAGGAACTATGGCAGCACGCCTGCCTAAGTGGTGTCCAGTGAGTTCCATTTCCTCTGTGTCCTCTGGCCTTTGACTTCAGGTGGCCATAGTGATACCACTAAGACGGAAAGCTCCCTGCCACCCAGGAGGTACCTGAGGCTTCTTCACTGAACCCTCATCCAAGAGTGGGGGGGTCTCAGATAAAGAAGAGAAGGCTGTGGGTGATTGGGGACTGCTCAGAACAGCTCATGGTGAGGCCTTTAGAACCACATGAACATTTACTATTTAACAAAATGATACTGTGACAAGAATCTCTGCCCTGGCAACCTTCTTGTTTGTCCCTGCTATGCCCGTGTCTACATGGGCAAAGCTGGGCATGGACCAGCACTCCTATTAAGCCAGAATGCTGTTTGCATGAAGCCGGCTGCCTCCTACCATGCTGACATTTGATCTGAAATGTGTCCCAAAGACTCATGTGTTGAAGACCTCTTTCCAAAGCAGATATGTTTGGAAGAAATCTTCTGAGGGTGTGATTGGACACTGAAGCTCTGACCCCGTCAGGAAACTATTGCTGAATGCTTCATCATTCTGCAGCTTCTTGAGAAGTGATGGTAACTTAGAGGTGGGATTTAGATGGAAGGAGTAAGGTCCTTGCAGAATACCTTTAAAAGGCTCATTTTGTACCTGACCCCTGCCTCCTCCTCCCTATCTCATTTAGCTTTTTGGGTCACCATGAGGAAAACAGTTTTGCCTTCTGTCTTAATGGTTCTGCTCCACCGTGGTCTCAAAGCAGTGGAGCCCGTGACTCCACAAGTCAGAGGCCAAAGGAGCCTTTCTTCCTTTAGACTGTCTTTACTGGGTGTTTCATTGTAACAAAAGAAAGCTCCCTCTCTCTCTCTCTCTCTCCTCTCCCTCCCTCCCTCTCTCTCTCTGTCTCCCTCTCGCCCTTCTTCCCTCCGTCTCTCTCAGAGAGAGAGAGAGAGAGAGAGAGAGAGAAGCGCACGTGCACACACACACACACACATACACATACACACACCTTGAGTTAAAACTTCCCCCCATCCCCACATAGATGCAAAGATAAAATGTCAGGTTGCCTACTGAAAGCAAACCACATTTACTGCTACCATAAAATCCATACAGTATCTCAAAAGCTGCCACAATTTGTCTTCCTTCTGGGGTTTTCTAAGTTTTACTAATGTGAACTGGATTATCTTCAGTATAACCTTCCACCATTTAACCTTCCTAGATGCTCCGTGGATCCTTTGCTGGTTTTCCTAGTTCCTACAGAATCAATGCTAACTAGGGCAGTTAGTTCACCCTGGGATCATGTGTCAAATGCACCAGCTCCAGTCACCTCTGGACACCACATTGTCTGCCAAACACAGCATCTACCCCCTGTCCATGAGCATGAACTGTCTGCTGTGCCTCCAGCCTGCCAAGTACACCATCACTCTCTGTGCAGCTGAGATGCCTTTGGCCACACGTGGTGTATGGCTCAGGTCACCATCGCAGTGCTGATCACTGAAAACCCTTGCACTCTTGGTGTGGGACATTATATTTTAAATAAATGCTGATTGGCCAGTAGCCAGGCAGGAAGTATAGGTGGGACAACCAGACAGGAAGTAGAGGCAGATCATGAAGAACAGGAGAATTCTGGGAAGAAGGAAGTCCTAGTCTGCAGTCCTGACCCAGCCACAGAAGAAGCAAGATGTGACTGCCTTGCCTAATAAGGTACTGAGCCATGTGGCTAACATAGACAAGAATAATGGACTAGTATACGTCATAAGAGTTAATAAGAAGCCTGAGATACTGGGCCAATCAGTTTATAACTAATGTAGAACTCTGTGTGATTTCTTTGGGTCTTAATGACTGTGGGGACCAGGTGGGACAAAAACCTCAGACAACATAACTCTTATCAATAAACACAGAAAGGAGATAGCTGGTGCCTTCTGTAATTTATTCCAGTGGTTTGGGATTAAAACTCAACTTTTCCTGAGTAGAGTTGAGTATGTGTTTGACAAGAAACACAGTGGGCAAGGGAATTCTCAGTGTGATGTGGGCACCAAAAGACAAAGCCCATAAGCTAGACTGAGACCCGGACCCTCAGCGGAGGGAGCCAGCTTTTATCCGCTGTCTCTCTGACTTCCGGGTGGATGTGATATTAGTCCTCGATGCCTCATTTAGAAACAAGCACAGCCGGGAGGCTATGGGTAGGCTAAGTGACCAGAGAAAGCCTGGGATGGGACCGTGGAGGCTATGAGAGCCACTCAGCTGCACAGAGCAGCCAAGGACAAGTCCCAATCAAGGACACGTGAAGGAGTCAGTCTCTAGGTGAAACTGTCAAGTTCGAGTTGCTGAGACAACACTGAGGACAGGAGACAGAGCTGTCTGAAGAGGCTGCGATCCCGGGGTGAGAATCGTCCCTGGCATCTCCTCCTTCACTGTGAGATCTGCAGTGGGTGCTGCAGGGGCTGGAAGGACCATGGCCTTGCAGCTGCTTTCACAAGCCTTGGAGACAAGATTAGCCTCCTTTGGAGGTACCCAGCTTCACTATGCAGGAGGCTGTGACAAGCACTCCCCTCCTTCTCTTCTCTGAAGCTCCAATTCCATAGAGGATCTGCCAGCATCCAGATGACCCCAACCAAGTATGCTCTCTATCCACCTACAGAGCTCCTTCTGTCAACTCTGCAGACCCCACAAATCTGTTGCCATGATCACAGCACACTGGTCACTATACGCTGGGGCCAAGGCTGCAGATACATTACCTCACTAGCGTGAATGGACCCATGCCATACCTGAGGAAGACACTCCTGTGAACTTTGACATGAGCCTGACAGTTCCTGTACCACGGGAGAGGAAGATGGACTCATAACCTTGCCTTCAGTCTTATCCCACAACAGGCTTCACCATTCCTGTCTGCAATGGGGTCTTTCTGTCACATTAGACCATGACTGATCTGACCCCATTCATCTCCCTGTTCTGCTTTCTTTTGTGTTTTATTGGAGAGGTGACATTAGTTGGCATTCTTGCACACTTTTCTCTAATGTTTACTATAATTGATTCCCTGGTCATGCCACAGCTGATAAGATGAGATAGAACCAAGAAGGAGTTGGGTTTGAATAATGTTTGTGTACCAGAATATATCCCTGATATATCTTAGACATCTTATGAATCCCCAGCCTCTCCTTACTTAGGTCATGAACTTCATGATGGTGAGAGTTCTATACAGACGACACAAATTCTATCCATGAGTTATATCCAAGTTGCTTAACAAATGTTTAATGGAAGTGGGGAGACATGGATAGATATGGGAGATTTCTCTCTGATGCTTAGCTGTCTGTCCTATGTGGGACTGATTCATGGAGAGTGTGTATGTAACAAATGTGTGAGTGGAAAGCAATGTGTCCTTGGTTCTCAGCAGTGTTTCAGCATTTGTTGAAGTGGAAAGACCGCAGATCAGGAGTCAGAAAATCTTCCTGCTGTGTTCTAACCTGGTTTTTACTCTGAGATGACAGAGAAAACCATTCTGCCTTACCAGGCTGTCTTCTCCAATGTCTGATGATGACAGCATGCCACATGTCTGCCAGGATGATCAGGTGAATGGAATTTGCCATCCTGGGGTAAGGGAGATGCCAAGATGATGTTAATGACACCATCTGGCTCCTTGTATTTGTGGGTGTTAACTGTCAATTTCACACAACCTCGAGTGACCTGGGAAGAGAGTCTTAATGAGGAATTATCTGGATCAGGTTGGCTGGGAGACATCTGTGGAAGAATTTCCTGATTGCTGAATGATTCAGGAAGACCTAGAATCTTGAGGGGGGCACCATTCCTAAAGAGGGGTCCATGAGCAGTAAAGGTATGGATGAAAGTTAGCCAGACAGTATGGATGTGTTCTTTCTGTGTTCCTGATCATGGATGTGATGTGACTAACTGCCTGATGTTCCTAAAACAATGGACTGTAGCTTGGCTTTATAAGTCCAATAAATCCCTTCTTCCTATAATTTCCTTTTTTAGGGATCCTTTTATTATTTATCTTATTTCTTAACCACAGCAACATACATGAAACCAGAACAGAAATTGATAATGGGGGAGCAGTGATATTTTGTTGTAGTGAATATGGCCATGTTGATTTGGGGTAGAATGTGGAAATTTCTGGGCCACAGGTTAGAAAAGCCATTGAATACAGAGGGCAGAATTTAGAGGGCCATTCTTGTGGGAACTTGGAAAAGGAGAATTCTGTGAGAAATATGGACACTGGAGGCCTTGCACAAGAGCTTTCAGAGGGGAACAAGGACTTTGTGAGGAATTAGGCCACTTGTGTGATATTTTAGCTAAGAATCTATGTGCCCTTATCAGTTTGGAGCTGAAGAAGCAGCTATTATTGATTAGAAGTGATTAGTCAACTTGCCTTAGGTGAAACATGAACTTCATTGGGACAATATTAAAGTTTTCTTCAGGGTCCGCATACAGAAACCAATAAAGTTAAGACCTGTGGGGGTCAGGCTGTATCCCAAGCTTGCAGCAAAACCCAGGACTCTAACAGCCATCTATGTGATCCTGCTTTTGAGGGCTTGAGGGTGACTTGGCAAGCAGCTGAGGCCAGACACTGTCTGGTCTGGCCAGAGTCTCTATGGAGAAGGCCAGAGACGCCATAGTGAAGGTGGAGTCCCAGTTGTAATGGAGACACCAAGATACTAGAGAACCATGAAAAATTCTTCAAGGAGAGCTCAGGTGCGGAAGTGAACCACCCTAAAAGGTGAGCTCTGTTGCTATGGGCAACCACAATGGAGAAACACAGCTCACCAGGCCTTTTGGAGAATAGATGCTTGTGTTATGAATGAGTCCCAGATTTCAGACTCTGAGGCCTGGGTTTACACTGCTGGATTTTGGTTTTGTTTGGGGTGTGAGTGTTTCAATGCAATGGTTCGTCTCTTTCGGAATAAGAATGTTTAACTATGCAACTTTTGAATTTAGGAGTAAACAGTTAAAAGACTTTGGGCTTTTGGAGTTTTGAAATATTTGAAGGAATAGAAGCTTTTCGGGAATAGGCCTTTATATTTTATAGTGCATATTTTATTAAGATATGAACATGAGACTTTGTTGACAAGGGTGAACATTATGGCTTAAGAAGGCAGTTTGTGTGCCAAGGTGACACGGAGTGGCAGTGTGGTTCAGGCTGATTTAATTGTCAGTTTGAAACAACCTAGAAGCACCTGTGAAGAGCGTCTAACGAGGGAACTGTCCAGATGAGGATGATTTCTGGGCTTGTGTGTGGGGAACTGTCTTGATCATTAACTGACATAGAGAGACCCAGCCCCTGGAGGGTGCCCCCATTCCCTAAACAGAGAGTCCAGAGCAGTGTAAGAGAGGAGAAAGCTGGCTGAGAGGTAGCAAGAATGGATTCATTTTCTCTTTGCTCTGGACCATGGATGTGAGTTGGCAATCAGCTTGAATTCTTGCCTTGGCTACTCCAAAATGATAGGCTATAACTTGTGATTGTAAGTCAAATGAACATTTCTCATCCATATTTTCCATATTTTCTTGTTTTTCAGTGAATTTTATCACAGCAGTAGAAATAAGACCAGGAAACCCATCTTGGTAGTTCTTTTTAATGATTACTTTCATTTTTGTGTGTTTTGTCTACATGTATTTAGGTGTACCACCTGAGCCTGGTCCCCTCAGTGACCAGAAGAGGGAGTCAGGTGCCACGAACTAGCACTAAGGAGGGTTGTGAGTCACCATGTGGGTTATGAGAACCGAGCCCTGGTCCTCTTCAAGAGCAGTGAATGGTTTTTCTTGCTGCCTAGCCATCACCAGATCCAGGTGGTGCTTCTTTGTCTAACACTGGCAATGGTTCTCTTCAAATTATTCACTAAGTTTAACCCAAATTTTCACACACTTATTTTTAGAACATGTATTTTACTGCATATATTTAAAATTATTTTGGGTATCAAAATCATGCTTTCTGGGCATTCTAGCCAGGGAAAGCCAATAACGGTAGCCATTATTCTGAGGAAAGTGTGAAAACGCTGGCAAGTGTTGCCACTCTGGTACTGCAAGAAAATAATAAAAGGAAGGACAGAAATTAAAATTTAGTGTGCAGCAGAAAGAGAGGACTCCAGAATTGTTGGTAATTTGGTCTGCTTATTTTTCACTTATTACCGCAGTCCTGAGGATTTGAATAACATTTGTATGACAAAACTTAATTTCCCCCCTTTTGCTTAACTTTTGAAAATTGTATGCTATGCAATTTCTGATTCACGTTGTTTGGTTCATTGTGTCATTCAAGAGTTTTCATAACCCTTGATCATTTAACTTTGATTTTACTTATTTACATCTATTCAGAAATTCAGTTATGATTTCCCAGCATTGACTTTCAGTGAATTTTTTCAATGATGTATTTAAACATCAATCTTTGTAGATCTTAAACGCTTTGCTTTCTCTTACTGTCACTGTGACAGTTCCATGCTTGCGTACAATGTTCTGTATTGTATTGTATTTACTGCCACTTTGAGAGTTCCATGCATGTATACAATGTATTATACTGTATTGTATTACTGCCACTTTGATAGTTCCATGCATATATACAATGCATTGTACTGTATTGTATTACTGTCACTGTGACAGTTCCATGCATGCATACAATGCATTGTACTGTATTGTATTACTGTCACTGTGACAGTTCCATGCATGCATACAATGCATTGTACTGTATTGTATTACTGTCACTGTGACAGTTCCATGCATGCATACAATGCATTGTACTGTATTGTATTACTGTCACTTTGACAGTTCCATGCATGCATACAATGCATTGTACTGTATTGTATTACTGTCACTGCAATAGTTCCATGCATGTATACAATGTATTGTACTGCATTGTATTACTGTCACTTTGACAGTTCCATGCATGCATACAATGTATTGTACTGTATTGTATTACTGCCACTTTGATAGTTCCATGCATGCATACAATGTATTGTACTGCATTGTATTACTGTCACTTTGACAGTTCCATGCATGCATACAATGCATTGTACTGTATTGTATTACTGTCACTTTGACAGTTCCATGCATGCATACAATGCATTGTACTG
>LOEQ01000158.1:148044-158743 GCA_001685075.1 Bramus lutescens
ACAATGTACTTCCTGTTTACTTAGGTAATATTATATCCTTCTGGAGTCTTTAATGGAGTTGAAAAACAAGTAGTTATAATTATAGATCACCTTAGTCATGATAAAAGATTAAACAGATATAAATATTGTAACTATAATTCTTGCTTGATAACTGTTTTGTTGTATGTAGTCTTGTTATGTTTAAGTTAAAACCTTCCTTTTTATTTAGACATTTAAGGGGAGGTGATGTGGGATTCCCCTGTTATGCTGTGACTATTATTGGTTAATAAAGAAGCTGCTTTGGGCCTATTGCAGTGCAGAATAGGGTAAGGAATAATTCCAAGCATATAAAGGAGGAGAGAGGAGATGCCATGAAGTTGCTGGAAGAGAAAGATGCCTGTATGTGGGTACCAGTAAGCCACAAGCCTCATAAAATATAAAATAATAGAAATGGATTAATTTAAGATATAAGAGCTAGCTAGAAATGTGCTTAAGTTATTGGCCAAGCAATGTTTTTAATAATTATTGCAGTTTAGTAATTAATACAGTTTCTGTGTGATTATTTTGGGTCTGGGTGGCCAGGAAATGGACAAACAGCCTCTGCCAACTAGGGAGGAAAGTGTTTATTCATCTTACACTTCCAGTCCATCATGAAGGGAAGTCAGGGAAGGAACTCAAGCAGGAATCTGGATGCAGGAGCTGAAGCACAGGCCATGGAGGAATGCTTCTTTCTGGCTTGCTCTCTATCGCTTGCTCAGTCTGTTTTCTTACAGCACCCAGAACCATCTGCCTAGTAGTGGCATCTCCCACTGTGGGTTCGACCCTCCCATATCAGTCATCAATTAGGACATTGCTCCTCAGGTATTCCTTCAGGCTAATCTGATGGAGGCATTTTCTTACTAAGGTCCCCTCTTCACAGATGCCCATAGTCTATGCCAAGATGCCAAAAACTAAGCAGCCCAACTGGGGAGCCATAATCTGGTGAGCCATTTTAGAACTGTTTACCAGAAAAAAGAGACCCTATCATTTTTACATTCTGACATTCTTTCATTTGGCTCACATTTGCTGAACCACTTTCATATTATGACCCAATACTGTCCATAAGTCAGAGCCAATAAGAGTCAATTATGAGATCACTGTATCTATCTCACTGACAAGGACACACACTCTTGGCTGAATGTTGTTCTACTATCTACAGTGCCTTAACTTTATGCTGGGTGATGATGAGCACTGGAGAGCTGTGAAAATGTTTCTTAGTGAACCACTGAGATGGGCTAGCGATTAACAGGAAGTGTTTGAAATTAAGTTAGCAACTAGGAATGGGGATGTGAGGTTAGGATAAGTTTGGGGAGAAATAATCCATCCAAAATTTATATGATGTGTTTGACTATTCTTCAGGAGGGACATGGACTATTGATTGCTGGTGGAACAATTCTGGAGATCTGAGTGGGGCCTTGGGTGATGATGGTCAGCCTGCCTGGAGGAAATGTTCTTGTGAAAAGAATGACAGAACTCAAGGAGAACAGTTCAGAAAACACAAGCATTCCCCTTGATACTTGAGTATTGGTGTGTGTTTATTTCACCTTCCACTTTGAAGTTATTTGAAACACCTGCCATTGTGATATTATTATTATTTTTCCTTCTCCAACTTCCCACACACATTCAATGTAGTGATTGGCCTGCAGTAGCTTCCCAGTGACTGTTTGTTGATAGCTTTAATGATGGACCTGTAAATCTCCATTCCCCAGATGGTTCCCTATGCCTAACAACTGTGCCAAATCCTAAGGCCAGTGAAGATGATGTATTTGAAAGCATTATAAACTCAAAGACACTTCAACATTAAAAATTATTATAAATAGTAGGAGAAGCAAATATAAATACAACTAGTCCAGACAAAACAATAGAAAAATGGTCCCTCAAGACTTTATATAGTTATAGCCTCTGTTGCAATTCATTGAGATCCTGGGAAATGTACGCCAGCTTACTGATGGGATCAGTGCATTTTCAGATACAGAAAGCAGAAGTTAGCCAGTATCATTACTCCATAAAGAACAGTAGCTTTGTAGAGACTTCAGAGGAAGCTCTCAGTGGTGTCCTAAAAACTGGGATTTGAACAGGAATTTTCTAACACGATACAAATCTCCATGACCTCCTGAGATTGTTCTCTGTTGAGAATGTCCCATTATTGATCATCATTGACATAAACCAAGAAGCACATGCAGATGGTAGTAATTGCTCCTATCTCTCTGGCTAGAAGCCATTGAGACACCACCCTCCTTTTCCTTAATCAAGTCTCCCCTTCCCCACTTCTGAACAAATATATGCACCTCACCATTCCTCTGAGGACTGTGGAATCTTGATCAGACAGGAGATTTGCCCTAAGAAAATCTTAGCAAATCTGACATCTCCCATGATGCTTAGATTCCCTGAAGCCCTTAGTTTACATCTTGAGAGTATGATCCCAAAGGTTTCCTCTACCTATATTACTTTCCTGGAACATTTAACTCCCACAATACTTAATATTTTTGCATTTTGTTTCATTTTTAAACTTATAATTTTATATAACTTAAGATCTTAAAGTACTTCAGAAGAAAACTTAAAAATTCTGATTATGAAGTCGGCCTTGCGTCTTAAGGTGGGCATTTCAAGGGCTCTGTTTAGTGGAAGAATTAGCTATAGAAATGATTTTAATATGTGGCTTTAAATGAATGCACATTCTATGCTGTTTTGGCTACTGCAAATTATAAATGAAATCCAACTCTCCCTCAGTGAATGACAATTGCCTGTGGAAAGAAACGGCTTCTGCTCCTTTCTGCCTCGTCGGTGGGTTATTCAGACCAGGGCGTTGGTCTTTTACTTTGTTGCTGCTCCTGTTACCAACTGCTATGAATCTTTTCATTCCAGTCCCTTGAAGGCTGGTCTTTCTGTGTTGTTGCTGCCATCAGCGAAGTCAGGCACGCAGCACCTCATGCGCGATTGTCAGGGAAGTAAGGCCAAAAGCAACCTGCGAGGGAAAGGCGGATTAACCATGTCACAGGACAGTGACGAGATGGGAGTTACTTCCTCCCCTCCCTCCCTTTGTCCCTCTGCACACATCCACAGGGAGAAGCCACAAAAGCCAGTCCGTAAGGCCAATTATACAGCACTGTTGCAAATGCTGAGAGAAAGAAGCCTCTGCACACGGGCCTCTGGGACGATGCAGAGGGATTCCTAGAGCAGGCCTTTCTGTCTAAGCTGAATGTGGACAGAGAAGCAGCGGGGAAGCAATGAAGAAGGTGGCCAGGGCTCCAGGACCTGGGACATCAGAGGACAGAACGTCAAAAGGGAGTACAGAGCGTGTGAGTGTGCATGTGCCTTTCAGGGTGACTCGAAGACGGGCTTCAAAAGTGTCTGAGTCAGGGTTTTTATTGCTGTGAAGAGATGCGATGACCATGGTAACTTTCATAAGAAAACCATTTAATTGAGGGGGCTCCCTTACATTACAGAGGTTCAGGCCACTATCATCATGGCAGGACATGGTGGCGTGCAGGCAGATGTGGTGCTGGAGCAGTAGCCGAGAGTCCTACGTCTGCAGGCAACAGCAAGTGAACTGAGACCCTGGGTGGTATCCTGAGCATGAGAAACCCCAAAGTTTTCCCTCACAGTGACACATTTCCTCTGGCCAGGCCATACCCACTCCAACAAAGTCACACCTAATAGTGCCACTCCCGATGAGATTATGGGGATCCGTTACATTCAAACTACGACAAAGAGAAAGAGGCACAAGAGAAGACGGGGAGGAGCAGCGGAGGGAGGGGGTGTTGCATGTATTCCCAGGGCATGCTGGGATTGACGATGATGAAAATGATGATCTGTAGGGCGCTGAAGAACAATCATCACATTTCTCTCTAGGATAAAGGAGAATGCATAGCTTACAGTAGGCACATGAAAATGTATTTTCAATAAATGAACGCATATGTGTTTCTCTGTGTATTTTTTTTAGATTATAATACAATTACAGCATTTCTTCCTTCCCTTTTCTCCCTCCATACCCTCAGGCCCCGAGTAGCAATAACTCTGTTCATCACGCGTTCCATGGGTCTGGACATGTGTAGATGAAACTCCTTCGGAACTATGTATGAAGTGAATTCTACACTGATGTGACCTAGGGTTAAGGGGTGCGATGTGTAAAAGGAATATGGTCTTAATCCCCAGTAGGTTTCTCATAGCATGGGGGTCAGAAGAGTCTCCAGCACTGTACAGAAAAATTGTAGATTGTGCAAGGGAACAGACGACAGCGTACAATCTGGTAGTCACGGTCAGCTGAGTGGCTTTCCCAAGCTCTGTGCGGTGGAAACCGGAGAGTTAAGCTCAGAGGCCGCCTGAGATGTCATCACACCATTCCACTGTAGTGGTCCCTGAAGACGTTTCTCATCTCCACTCCCACACTTCTGGTCCAACTAACCTGCACTCTATCAGACTAGTGCTCCCCAAACACCCATTTGATCATGACACTGCCTGGGTCAAACAGTTACAACCTAGACAGCATTCATCTAACAAATATTTATCATTTGGCAGTCTGGGGTGTGGGGTGACAGCAACGCTGATGTGAATCAGCCATTTTGCAAGGCCTCTGCAGTGCTCAGAGCTCGGCTGGGATGCTGGGGCAGAGCAGCAAGCGCAGTGAGCACTCTCGTCCCATTCTGGGCACAGCTGACATTCTGCTTCCTCCTTTGATTGCATGACCCTGAGCAGGGGGTTCTTCTGTGTGTTGGGCAGGGACCTCTATTTTTCTTACCTACAAGTTGGAAATTGTGACTGTCCCTCTCATAGGGCACATGACCCCGAGTTCAGCAGACACCAGTGATGGTCACGATCCTGTCCTCCAGACTGGGTGCCCTCGTGTTTAGAACTTGTGCTCCTTGTTCAAGCTATTTTGTGTCTATTTCAAAATTCTGCACCTGCTCCAGGAAGCTTCTCTGCCTTTTCTCTCCCTCCTGTCCCAAATACAGGGAAAAGGACTGTTCACTGGTTTAAGGTAAGAGGCAATGCTTCCTGGAGGCCATCAAATCACAATGCTTCTTTGTCATGTGGCAAGTTTTCTTCATTTAAATATTGCTAATAAATGGTCTCAACCTACCATGAAGATTTCAACTAGGTTGAATTCCATCATGTAGAGAAGAATATACAAATCAGTAGAGCTAGATTCTTCTATATTGGGCATCCTGATAACTATGGCTGATTGTCCCAGGTCAGACAGATTATATTATCCCAAGACTTTGTGTTAACATACGCAACTTTGGGACAGGAGTTTCATATAGAGGTAATGATTCATTTAGACCTATCATTTCTGTCCTATCTTTCTTTCTTATAGGATCATCTTGGAATTGTATGATTTCCTTTTTGACCAGCTTCTTGGGTCTGTATGATAAAAGGTGTTTTTTTTTTATTTTTTAAAGATTGGCAACCTTTTGGAATATGAGTGGTAAGATCAGCTTCCTCAAGACGTCTGTCATTCTGAAAAGCGCCTGCTCATTCAGCTGGGCCCTACACGTGGGATAAGAGGCATTGCTCAGAGCCATTTCAAGAAGAAGCTGTCTGCTGACTATTACATGTCTGGAAGCTATTTTCCTGGATTTAAGTAGCCAGAATTTGTTGCTAATACAGTCAGAGTCAGCATTACACCCACACTCATAAATGACTTATTTAGAAAGAAACAAGACATGTTGTGACTTGGCTGTCTTCTCATTTTTTTGGAGATAAGGTAAAATTTCCTAGTTACAGAACATGAAAAGAAACTTATTACAGTTATTTAACATATGTTAGAAGTAAATAACTGGTGGCTCACATCCCCCCTTTCCCCCCTGCTTTTTATTATTTCCTTTGAACTAACACATTCCTCCAGCTGCTAGACACATGTGTTTTGAGGGACGGGTTTGGTTTCTCGGGAGCCACAGCCACGGCATGATTCCGATTCTGCCCTGGTCCTGTCTCCTGCAAGCACTGAGTCGCCTGGCTCCCTGGTACTTGGTTCTATGCTGGACTTGCCGCCTGGCACAGCATGGAGATGGTATATGCCCTTTCCAGTTGACCAGCATAGAGAAAAGCAGGGCCAAACCTTATCATTCCCTAACAGCTGGACTGTTGTTCTACTGGGGTCAGGCTGCCCACAGAAGGCAGAGCTTCCTAGTGGAATCTAGAATTCCTGCTCTGGTCTGATGAGGCTGCTTCCAGATCCAGCACTTATGGTACTGCCTAGAAAACCACGAAACCTCTTGTCTGCTGCCACTTTCTTTATGATATATACCTGATGTGATGTTTGAAGTTAAAAATAGATGTAATCCTATAACTCCTTTATTGTGGTTTGTCTTTCCAATATTCCCCAAAGGTCACAAGTTAACAATCCGGTCAGTAGTCTCAGCTGCTGTTTGAAGCTGGTGAAGCTTTCAGGAGGCAGAGCTAAGTGGAAGGAAGTGAAGTCGTTGGCCTTGAAGGGCTATCCGACTCCTTCTTCTCTCTGCCTTTGCTTCCCATAGGACCAGATGCTTTTCACACCACACACTCCAGACAGGCTTCAGAGCAATGGACTGGACACTCTGAACCCATGAGCCGCAAATAAATACATGGTCTCTTCTTGTCAAGTTTTTCAGAAATTCTGTCACAGTGGTGGAAAAACGAGCAACACACTTCCCAAGAGCAGTGATGGTGACCAAAGTCTTTGCAGCAATGGTGATGATGAAAGTGAGTCCATGGGGCAGTGGTGCTGAGCACAGTGATGGTTATGTGCATGCTTTTGAACATAAGGAGCAGTGAGAAGCATCCTTTTGTAGCTAGAAATAAATGAAGACCACTATCAATCACTTTTATTAGCTTTTACTTTAACAAGTAAGCAGTCTCTGTGTCTTAATGGATAAGACAAGGAGAAGGGATAAAATAATATCTCTGTGATGCTTTGTTTTAAAGGCTTTTTACCACTTTTTAAAAACCACATCTTGCCATTTGCACTAATGTTGGTTTCTGTTTAAAATTACGTGCTATGCTTGAGTCATGAAATCTTATTCATTTCCTTCTACAGTTTGTAACCAAACTTAAGTTCATCATCTTTCTCCTTCTCAGAGGAGTAAAGATCAAAAGTAGCATGGATTGAATCTTAGGTTTACAGAAAATTCATGAAGAACAGAGCTCCCACGCAGGTTGTTCTATTACAGGAATCTGCCATTTGGACCGAACACTTGCAGAAGGTAGTCCATCAACCCAAGTGGACTGGTGTTGAGTCACATGCGCAGTCTTGGCTGATGCCAGGGTTTCTCCTTAATTAGAGTAGAGGACGGCTTACAGTTTATAGTTGTATCCTCTGTCTCTGCCCAGGGTTCCAGTTCTCAGGCTGCTCTTGGCTTTGGTGCATCCCAGTTTTAAGGAGTTCTGCTCAGGTGTTTTGTGGAGTACTGCTCACAAGTATGATTTGTCAATGTTTTCCCCTCCTTAGGTTCAGTCTTCAGGACTCTGGACAAGGGACTGTGGAGATGTTTCCATTTCTGTTACATCACAGTAGGTGTACGTACCAGCAAGATGGCTTCCCATCATGGTACTGACCAGTTCTCCCAGCAGAGAGAAGGTTGGTTAGGCTTCTCTACTGTAACTGACTCCTCCTGTGTTCTAAGCCCTGAACCCTTCGGGAAGCAGTTACTATGTAAAGAACACATGTAAACAGGAGCGTTTGACGCCTTAGAGGTGGGCGCATGAACACTGACTGTTTAAAATTGTCATGCGTGGAAAGGTTGGCCATTTGACCCTGCCTCTCTCCATTTGCATGCTTATTCAATTATCCTTCTCTGTCTGGAAGGACTCGTGAAGACTTATCTCATTCTGTACCCTATGATCTAACTCTACTTGACTTTGTGGCTTAGATTACCTAACATTGGCTTCTACATCTTTCTGACATTCCCGTCACCCCGATAGTTGTTTACATTTCTACTAATCTTGAGTATGTCTTTTGCTTCTACACCACAGGCTGTTGTAAGCTCAGGCTGCCTCCAGTCACAATCATAGAAACAGCCATTTCCCCAGAGTCTAAGATGAAGATTTCTTGGGTTATTTGTATTTAGCTCTCTTAACTGGCATAGCAAGGGATACGTATTACATTAAGCATCTATGTGCAGTGTATTCTAACCTTCATACATAAAAATATATGTATCAGTTTTTCTATGTCTAACCACATGTTTTACATCATGGTAAATATGAACTTTTGCTGCTGCTTTGGGGACTAATTTATTACCACACACATAAACCTCTTCTTCCTTTCTTGCTTATCGGCTCCGTTCTCACCTTCTGCCAGCCATGTACCTAGTTAGGCAGTTCTAGCACACATGTAATGAAGTATCATGCTTGCTAACCTGTAACCCCAAGTAGGGAGCTTTATCAATTACACTGTGCGGCTCCGTCCAAATTCTTTCCCCATTTTCTTACAAACTCCGCTTATCTTCAGACTTGCCTGGGATGGAATTTTTTCCTTATCTCCTTCAGTGAGATTGTTTCATACGTTCGTAATGCGGCTAAGTGGCCTTGCCACGTGATCCCTTTAATTCAGGAATCCTGGACCTTCTGAACCATCTTTTCGAACGTTTTACAGATGCTGCATCTCCCTGTTGGTGCTACAGATAGCTATTTACAAGCATTTTAAAAAGCACAAGGTCATGAGCCCATGATTATGGCATCCTGAATATCAACAATTAACCACCCTAAAATTCCTATGCAGCAATTATTCACCCCTCTTTCTTCTCCCCCTTTCCCAGCTCCCTTCCTGCTTTCAGCAGCTGGTGGAGATTAAATGCTTCCTTGCCTGAGTATTGTTGGGAGGGTTACTAAATGGGTTGAGGGTACTTTCCCTGTGGCTTTGCCACTGAAGAAAAGGGCACACCCCCCCAACAAGCAAGAGACCCTTGATACTGAATTCCTAAGGAGAATTCCCTGTTCAGAATAACTTAATCCTTTACTGATGCGGAATTAAGACCAATTCACACCCTTTGTTAGTGAATAGAGTAGATTTCCTGGATCACTTTTCCTTTGTCATTTAAGGAAAGGTGACAGGCCACTTCCAGGTGTGAACGCCCACAGGGAAATGCTACCCAAACCACTTCAGTACATGCTCTTCAGAGGTATTAAGTTTATAGTCATCTGGGTAATGACCTAGGTTCCCTGTTTGGAGGCAAGAGAACACTCATCTTGGCAGGCAGTTTCCCACAGTGTTCACTGAAGCACCTACAGAGGGTGTCCATCTGCACGACGGAAAATGAGGCTCCTTCTACCTGGGCATCCTTCCTCCTCAGAAGTTGACACCGTGAGGGTTTTTTAATTTTAGACTTTGTTTCTTTTGTGTTATCTGCTTTAATATGCGCCAGTCCTCATGTTTACTTTCTTAAATTGAAAGTTCCCTAACGACAGTGCTAAAATCTCTTCACTTGCTATGTTGCTGTTCAGATAACTTGTTTAGTGAAGACTTGGGTAAAGCATTTACCCTCTAAGCTGTCCTGCTATGGCTGGGTATTGAAAGAACTCTGGATGTCACACAGATAAGTCATTTTTAGGTGTGTGTATGAACATCTTCCTCCACCCTGTGGCTCCAGTCTTAATTATCTTTCAGTATTTTCCACAGACCACACATGTCAATTTAAATAAAATCCAATTCAGTTTTTTGCTTGTTTGTTTCACTGATTGTGCATTGAGTCTTTCCCGGCTATTTTATTGCATCTAGTTGCTTGTGTGTTGGGGGGGATGGTACACACATGGCGGCCAGAAGTCAACACGCTGATATTGGTTCTCTCCTTCCTCCATATGGGTCTGGGTGTCTTCAGCATGGCAGGGGATGCCTTTACCCACTGAGCCAGCACACTGACCCTGCGTGTACGACCTCAGCAAGCTCAGTGTTCCCAGCATTTCTTCAGTGGATGTTGTGAATTTTAGTGTTGTATTTACGCTGCCACGTGCTTATTCGGATCAGTTTTGCAGAAACGCAGGGTGGATCTGCCGAAGCTGTTGTGTGATTGTTCGCGTGCCTTCTGTAGATGCTGGTTTGGGAAAACCAAAGCTGAGGGGTTTCTGGGTGTCTTACATCTCCCCCACCCTGTTCTCTGATCTGTGTGTTTATATTTTCACCATTCTATATCTTTATATCTAAAAATAGTTTCTTTAATCAGGTCTGTTCCTCGTATGATAAGGCATTATACACATTTTATAAGATTTACACTTGAGTGTTTTGATATTTTCATATAATTGAAAATGCAGTTGTTTATATACTATTTAAATCCCAATGGCCTTTTGTGGGCAAACAAGACAGAAACGTGGCTTTGTAAATCAGGTTTATGTCCTGAAGCCTTGCTATGCTTTATTAGTAGCAGGACATTTTAGACTTTTTAGTCAAGTCTTTGCAACATTTTATAGAGAAGATTATGCAGTTTTTAAATGGTGACAACTTGTACTTTTTTCTCCTTTTTATTTCATTTCTTGTTCTACGCTGTATCTGTTTCTTTTGTGTTGCCATGGTAACACATCATCACCAAGCCACGCCCACTCCCAGTGACCCCCTGCCCTCCTCTCACCATCTTAGATTCTCACTGTTCCTTTTTGGCGCCGCCTCCTCTTCTCCCGCTCCCTTCTCTCACTGTCTCTATCCTTTCTCTTCTCCTTCTTCCCCCCCTCTCCTCTAAGTAATAAATATCCAATTCTATTCTGTATGATGTGTCTG